>CM065053.1:220448569-220858569 GCA_032883995.1 Coronaproctus castanopsis
TTCTATTTGTGTCAGACATACGTTAAAATCCCGAAACATATGATACGCGATAATGCTAATATGATTATTGTATTCGCGCAAGACGAGATTAACGCGCGACATATTTACGACAAACACGCGAACGGAGGTGGATCAAATTGCGACTATAAAACATTCCGCAAAATGTGTCGTGTAAGCTGGTCGGGTGACAAGTACGGCTTCTTAACAATTGTCAAAGAAAATAATATAAATAGCGGTCGTTTCCGTAAAGGTTTCGATCAATTTCTATCGATAAAAGAAATCTAATAAGCGCTCGCTCCTACTGTTATATTACGTACATTATGGATCGTGAACGTATCAAACGTGAAATACAAGTGAAAAAATCGCTAAATACTTTACGAAACGCCATCAAAGAAAAATATAATACTCTGATTCGGGATAAAAGTTCGATGATGGATGCATCTTCGCTAGTATTACAACCGGTTATCGAACCGTTGAAAGAGTTAAAGCAAGTTATATCGGACAAAACGGGTATGACAAAGATGACAGCATCATCACCACCACCGTTAGACGCTGATGAGAAACGTATTAAATTATCCGCTATTCCTATACTTAAAACTCCGCTCAAAGCCGAACCGTTATCACCATTATCATCGGCATTAGGATCATTAACGCAAATCGAATCATCTTCTATTCGATCACCTAGTAGCAGTACAAAATTGTCGTTATTCGATCGATTTGAAGATACCGCGTACGGTATTCGGTTTAATCGTGGAACTAATGAATATAGATTGGGAGATGTACCGATTAGTTGGAATGATGAACAACGTACTTTACGATTGCACGCGAGTGAATTAAAAGATCGAGACATCGAGGTATCTACCGGTCTAGCTTATCTACTTACGCATAAACTACCGGCTCCTGAATATTACACAGAGAGTGATTTGAAAATGTATAGACAACTGTTAGAAGCTACTAGAGCTCATTTACGTAGTACCGGTGTGATAAAAGGTTTAGATAACGCCAAGTACCGCGAAATAATTAAACCATTATTCACCTCATCATCATCATCAGAAGTTGTAAAGAAAAAAGAAGGTGGTAAAATGAGACTAATGAAGTTAATAAATAGCCGTAATTGTAATAAAGGTGATATTAATACATCGTCGATTGTTTACAAATACTGGGATGATCCGAACGAATTAGTCGAACGATTAGTTTTATTACACGCCTCCAGACAAAGCGGTAATACCGGTCTCGATAACGAAATTTTATCTATCGAAGAAGAATTAGCGGAAGCCGGCTATATTCATTTACCGAGTGAATATGAAAACCAAGACGAATAACGCGTCTGTGAAAGAGCAGATTGTTAAAGAATTATTCAAACCGGCTCGTAAACATTATCCTACACGAGCTGTACAAACATACGGACAGAATGAATTTTGGCAAGCTGACATCGTCGATATGAGACAATACGTACGTTCGAATAAAGGCTATCGATATATTCTCACGATTATCGACACGTTTTCAAAATTTGCTCGTTGTATTCCGCTGAAGCGTAAAACAGGAGCGGAGGTAGCTAAAGTCTTGGATGATATTCTACGCGTGTGCGATAAAACACCGAATAATTTACAGACGGATGATGGATTGGAGTTTTTTAATCGACTCGTTAAACGAGTAACCGACAAATATCGTATTAATCACTACAGTTCGTACAGTCCGCTAAAAGCTAGTATTGTTGAAAGATTTAATCGCACGATTAAAAATAAACTATGGCGTCATTTTGCGATCAGCGGAAAATATTATTGGATAGGCGCATTATCGAAATTAACGCACGAATACAATAACAGCGTCCATTCTACGATCGAAATGCGACCTGTCGATGTTAGTGCGAAGACTGAAGCGGAAGTTGCTAAACGCATTGCGTCGAAACGCATGAAACGATTAGTAGTCGCCCCGCCGAAAAAACTATATAAAGTCGGCGATTACGTACGTATAAGTAAAGTAAAATCGATATTCGAGAAAGGTTATACGCCTAATTTTAGTTCGGAAATATTCATCGTACGAGACGTATATCTTACAAATCCGATAACCTATACACTTCGAGATATGAACGGAGACATAGTTAAAGGTCGTTTCTATCATCAAGAACTATCCAAAACCGCTCATCCCGATACGTATCTAGTAGAAAAAGTGTTAAAACGTAAAGGACGTCGTGTGTACGTAAAGTGGCTCGGTTTCAGTCCGAAACATAATTCTTGGATAGCGGTTAAAGATTTCGTTTAACAGGAAGATGCCTCTACATAAATCCGGCAAGTACTCCGATAGAGAAGCGCAATCAGCGCTATTACCTAAACAACCATGTATTACAAACACTCTACCATTAACCGCGGAAGGAAATTACGATTTACGAGGGAAACGAATGTTACACGCTGATAATAAAACAGCCCTGCCGCAAGATGATGAATTGATTAGTTATTATCAATGTAAAAATTTCGTATGGAGCTACATCTCATCGGATGCGTTCAAAGATAAAGTACTAGAACATTTAGGTATTTCTCAGACTAGCGAAGGAGACTTCAAATTGAACGGTAAACGCTTATTAGGAACCGATAATACTCGTCTTAATGTGGAAGATGATGAATTAATTTCTTTTGCGCGTTGCAAAAAAACTCAAAAATGGTTTACCGAGACTACTACATTCAAGGAAAAAGTATTCGAAGCTCTTAATGCAACAGACGCAATTACGAAGCAACAACCGGATATGAATATAGCCTAGTTAGAGAATCGTGTAAAAAGATTGGAACAACTTCGAAAACCCGATTCGGCTAATGAATTACCTCCAACTCCATCAAACGCGAAGAAACCGACGTAAAATAAATAAAGAATAGTATTAATAAAATAATAAATGAACGAATCGATTAACAAGTATTTGTATTATTTCGATTAGCTCGATTATACATTATATTCTTAATAGATAAAAATATACGCGTATTTAATTATGGTCGAGTACTTATTTCGCGAAATATAATTGTACAGAGTAATGGTAAGATTATTCTTCATCCGATACTCCGTTAAAATACATCGTTACATCTGCTACCCCTTCACCTTCTCTATCGTTATCTTTATCATCGGTACCATCATCGCTAAACACGATTTCATCATTATCATCATTACTAACGAGTGCGCAACACTTATAATCATTGACTATACACATATTTTCCAAACCCTGTTGAATTATTTCTAAATGTACGTCGTGCATGTACTGTTCCATTACATCATCGCACTCGGTATATGTAGGAATAGTATTACGTAGCAGGTAATAAGCTAAGAGTTCGCGACAAAAATAGTTGCATACGATTTGTTGATAGAGCAACGAGCTGCGTATATTTTTCAATATAGGCGAAGTTGTCTGTTCCAGTACACGTGTGATCCAGTATTGCGGACGTTTACGTAATAAATTTAATTGTTGCGGAAACGCGCGAAGTTGTTTTTGGGACACGCGATACAATTTTCGCATTATAATTTCGACTACGCGCTTATAACGATTTTGTAATTGATCCAAATATTTATCAATTTCATCGCATTTACGCACGAATAATCTTCCACTGTCCGATTGCGGTAATAAATCTACCGCATGATTCGTTTCTTCCATAGTGATATATATACCGAATAAGCTGGGTTTACTCATCGCCGGATAGCGACTCACCATCATTTGACCTTGTTCTTCTCCTCGCTCTGGATAAACCCATACGGTTAAGTTATCGATGCAATACCGTTCATTCATCATTGCGTCACAGACTTCGAACATGGTAATACGAGGGAGTTGACTGAAAACTTTATCGTACATAAATTTAAATTGTCTATACGAAAAATATACGAAATTCCGAATATTCGATGTATCGATATCGTAATATTCTTCACGGAGGAAGATATTCTTATCTAGTGCTTTATACACTAATACAAACGGTTCCGCACCGTTGTTCATATTTAAACCGACGACTATATAAAAATCTGAATCTAACGAAATAAATTTTTCCGCAATCGGATGAATGTTACACATTGGAAGTGTTCCATCTTGTCCAGTTGGAAACGAGCATCTGCTATCTTCCATAACGAGTTTAGAAAAAAAAAAAAAGAACAACAACAACGACGATATTAATATCGATGGAAACACAATAACGCTCTTGATGCGGTTTAACTAGCGAGTAAACATCTTTTCGTTCCTACTTTTCATCTATCACTGATATCATCTCTTCGATGAAATGGTACATTGCATCGCGAGTACGTCGTGAAAACGTCGAGATCGCGTCGTGAAAACGTCGAGATCGCGTCATTAAGACACCATAAGAACACTGTATTTACGTCATGAAAACGTCAAGATCACGTCATGAAAACGTTGGGAAAACGTCATGAAAATGTCGAGATCGCGTTGTGAAATTTCCCTGAAATGTGTATAATCAGTATGTGGGCGGTGTGGAGGGGGTGGGGGTTAACGTGTCAGGAGGACGTCATTCAGACATCGGGAGTATGATAGTCACATTACACACAAGCGGACTCTTATTATAACGAGTGAAGTAGTTAACGTTACACGTAAGTTTCAGCATTCAAATAGTTATGTCTACTAGTACTAGTGCTGCTACTACTACTACACTAGTGTCTCTTTCGACGAAAAATGTGTTTTTTGTTGATTTGCAAGGGCTCAAAACTTCGACGAATACGTTCATTATTAAAGAATTGGCTATTCTTAATATTAAAGGTGATTACGCGTTACATAAACTCTATCAACTGCCGTTTGATATTTCGCTAATTGATTCGCACACTCAAGCAAAAAATCTTTGGATATCTCAGCGATACCACGGATTATCGTGGAACAGCGGAACGGCGTCTTATAAAGAAATTTATAAAGATTTACGCGATGTTGCGGAAACGATGTCACTGTGTTTGTTTCTAGTAAAAGGACTGGAAAAATGTAAATGGGTGGAAAATTTTCTACCAATGCCGCATACATCGGTCGAAGTTTGCAACTTGGAAGATCAATTCGGTACGCCGAATTTAAAAGTGCTACATTCGCTCTACCGTGGAATATCAACTACAACATCCTGTTCGCATCATGGTCACGATCGATTTATTTGCGCGCTACGTAATGTTTACTTATTAGCGAAATGGTACGATATGAATGTGGCGCCGATCCAGGCAATACTGTCACCAAATATGTTCTTGGAAACTGTTCCGGATGATTTATTACAAGGCGTATTTTCGAGTAGATTATGCCAGTTATTTCATAAATTACCGGCTAAATTACGCGATCGAGCAGACTTCCACAAATATAATCCGTTTCGAATTACTTTTCCATCGCAACAACTTTGTACCAGTTGTAATCCAATAGTAGATAACGAGTAATATAAGTATGCTAATAGTAATAAGTATTATAATAATTTTTAATAGTACTTTATTAGATTAGTAGAATAATTTTATTTTTAATTTTCTGTTACCTAATACGTTAACGAATAAACAAATATTTTTTCTTAAAAACGAGAGCTTGTGTTTATTTTTATTTATTTCATTTTGTGGAGCGCTAGTTTTTTGCTATATATAAAAATCGAATGATTCTTATATACATTGCCCAAACTACACTTCGTGGAAGTAAACTAGCATGTAGTTCTCAGGTGTTTTTTTTTTTTTTTTTTTTTATTATTTTTGAATTTTTTGATTTTTTTTTTGATTTTTTAAATTTTTTAATTTTTTTATAAATTATTATCTACCGATTGATAAATTATAATTTTTCTTCTTCGAATACTGCATCGTAGCAATGTCGAAACCAAAATAAACTACCCGTCACTTTTTCACCGTGAATTGTCATACTTGTAAAATTAAGGCGCGCTAAATTTTTCATAAATTCATACACGTCCGTTATTCGTTTATGTCCGGAGACATCGTTGTTATTTAGCTGAAAATATTTCACAATCGACTTTTTCTGTCGAGCGATATTTCCTCGACTACATTCGTATACAACGCATGTCTTATAGCCACCGTCTACTAATATCATATTCGGACAAGGAAAGCGTTCTGAAAATACGATATTTCTTTTCATCCGATAAATATAAAATATAACCCATTCGTGCGTTTTATAAGGCGGTACGTAACTAGCTATTTTAGATTTAGCCTTAGGAGGAAGTCCGCAGCGTATCCATACATTATCCAAATCTGGACTAGTAAGCTGTTCCTGTTGTTGATGTTGTTGTTCTTGATGATGACTGGAAACATCCGATATTATTCCCAGCTCTATTAATAATTTATCGACTTCTCGAGCGAACGAAGGTCGTTGCGACGATGTCGGTTGAATAAGTTGATGGTTAGAAGACGATTCCATTATGAGGACAGATGATGTGTATTGAAAATCTTTGACGAAAACGAGTAAACGAACGTGAACACCGATGAAACGATTGAAATGTACTGTGTGCTGTATAAAATATTTGACGCGATTATTAAAAAAATAAATTATGTAACCTATCGCAACCGCGAGCAGAACATTTATATAAGCATTCACCAATTGCGAGATAGAGTTCTTCCGTTTCTTCGAGGTTAAATAATGTTAAATATTGTTCGCAACGAACAAAAGCATCACATAAAGCTGTAATATTATTAGATGATGATGATGATGGTGATGATGGTGGTGATGATAGATGTTTTTTTAATTCGTCGCAGTTATGACGAAATAAAAATTCGCCAATCGCTATGTGCAGTTTCATCATGTCCTTATACTCTTTCGAGTACATTTCCAATAATAATTCGTACACTCTTCGAAATAGCGCGCAATCCCGCAGTTTACGTCGAAGTGGTAGAAAATATAAGTAGGATAGTGGTAAATGAGTCCAATCGGAATGATGATAATGATGACGATGTTTATCATTTTTTACGTGATTTCTTCGAAAATAATTCAGATGATCGTAATAAGACGGACCATCGTTTATATCTTCCCCCAGTTTCTCAGCTTCCATAATAATATCGCGAATAGTATTAACGCTATTACTATATTTATTATGTAGTACGTATTAAGAATAATATAGATTACGCGAATAGTCTTACTAAGAACATTGGATGAATTATACATATCCGCACGATTGCAACAATGTGATTAATAGTATGTATTTGATTGTGATAGCCTCTCTTAATTACTCGAGCGAAGAAACTTTGACGTATTTGATACAGCTTATGTAAACTTACGTAATCTTCCATTTAATCGTGTATAAACGTCACGTAATCATCGATTTGATCACGATTACACACACACACACCAATACGATTAATACGACTGTCCGGTGATGATAAGATGCGTGCACCTACACACTAACACACACACACACGCTCCCTCGCAAACACCAATTTGATTAATATGACTGTTGACTGCGCTAAGTTTCATACACACGCTCACACGCACACACCAATACGATTAATACGACTGTTGGTGATGATAAGATGTGCACACCTACTCACTAACACACGCACACACGCTCGCTCGCTCGCACACTCATCAGTTGGTTAAGAATTCCGCCGAAATATGTATAATAATGGTACAGTGAAGGGGGTGTGGAGGGGGTGTTGATCCGGTTGACCTCGAAATAATAATAATTGATTAATAACGCGTCATCGAATTCAGTTAGCATCATTAGTTGGGTTAAGAATTTCGCCGAAATATGTATAATAATCGGTACAGTGGGAGGGGTGGAGGGGTGTGGCGTTCAAAATGACAAAATTAGATTACCGGTTCATCAGAAAGATGTCTACCTATTACTACCGAGTGAAAGTTAAACTCGTTAATAATCGAATACCTGTTGCAGAAGTCATTGACGTGCATAATTCATTGGGTTAAGAATTTCGCCAAAATATGTATAATAATCGCTACAGTGGGAGGGGTGGAGGGGGTGTGACGGTCATAAGTGATGATCGGTTGACCTCGAAATAATATACTCGTTGAACAATACGAGTAATAATCGAAAACATGTAGAAACGGCATCAATGTTAATTTCCATAAGAAAGTGACCCAGATTGATGGACATTTTATATGTCGAGTATATGCGGGCCGACACAGGAGGCAGAACCCTCATATATAACACTACTAACATGACATAACCAGTGAGAAGGTATTAATAGAAGAAAATCAGAGAAACAATATTAAAAACGAAAAAACCAAATCTCATAAAATCGGAGAATGTGACATTTTCATACTTGCAATATGAGGAAGAACACGAAGAAAACCAATAGGAGGAAGAAAAATTTATAATTCACCGACCAACTCACTTTGTAGGAGCTTCAAACAAACCGACAGATATTAATGAAAATGGATGTACGCAATCTCCTATTATAAGGGGGAAGCGATCATGATAATGATGCGTGCGTGTGTTTGCGCGGAAAATATTGCCTTTCAATTTTACTCCCATCTGCTGTTTGTAAATTGATTCGGTATTCTATTTGTTTCGTCTACTCTGATACCTTTTTTTTAGATAAAAACATTTTGAAGAACTTCTTCCTTTTCTACGACTAATATTGTTCGTTTGCACATCGTTAGCTGAAAGTACTGTTTTCTCGAATTGCAAATTTGTAGCGGTAGTTTTTAGATCGATATTATTTATTTTTTTGGTTGTTTACAACATTCTGTTTTAATTTCATCGCTCGAATGCGCTACAAGGATTTGAAAGACAAGATGACATATGCTTAACGTCTCAAATGACTACCGTGAGAATCATTATTCGTTAAATATTTGTATATATATATATATATATATATATATATATATATATATATATTACAAGATACCTCGTAATTATACAAGATACCCGCATATACTATTATTATAAAGAAAAATTTTAAGAAATTTTATATATTTATTATACAGAAATATTTTACTTTATATTTTAAAAGAAATTAATATATATATTTTAATGAATTAGTTAAAAAAAAAATATAATAATAATTTAATTTACTTGTAAAATATTAAATAACTAACCCAACCGGATTTATAATTACTGTGTGTCTATCCTTCTTCATTTAATTTTATCTGTTTTGATTCTGCAACTAACAACTGAACTATTTTACGGAAAAATTCGAACTCCCTCGAAAATGAACAACCATCCCTTTTTATACATTTTTCTTACATAATTTACTGGCTGTAATTTATTTTTTTACTGGCCAGATTTATTTGGTCAAATTAATTTACTGTTTTTTCCTCCATTGACTAACTAAAATTAATTTTAACTATTTTATAATAATAGTTTATCTACTACAAATCCGGTTTGATTATATTATAATAATTTTAGTATGTTTTACTTTAATTAAATAAATAATTATATATATATTTTGTTTTATTATATTAATTAAATTAAATATTAGTTTTTCACTTTCAATATAATAAATTTAGATTTATTATAACGTGAACATACGATGATCGTCGTATAACCCCGCCGCTAACTAATAAGAAAACTGCAAATTTATTTGAAGTTTACTTATTCTCTATATCTTCTCGTGCTCGATACCTTTTATATTACTCTGTGCTTTAACCAACATTTACATCATGACTATTTCTTAACATGAGTATGGAAAACTAATTTTACAAAATCTTAAGATATAAAAAAAAAATCGATTCACTTGAAACGTGAGAAATTTACATGATATGTACATACATTTGAAAAAATATAAGAATTTTGATAAATATAAATTAATATAAAAATAAATTGGTCTTAAATAAAATAAGTGATATTTACAAAACATTTAAAAATTATATATATGTCGTAACGCATGGATTGGCTTGGCTGAATTTTCCCGTGCTGATTTGGTCATCTCCTGGTTTTCTTTTCGTTCTTTTTACTGCGTGGAAATATCGATCTTCAATCTGCGTTGTCGTTGATATTTCATGAATGGTAACATTTTACGAACGTTTTTTTTTTTTTAATTTCAAAGTTCAATGACGTATGTGCGTCAAACATTTGATGTAATCTGCTTTCGGCGATATTAAACCAAATGAGCTTAGGTTATTGATAGTTGAATGACGTTTTGTATCAAACGTGATCCATTTTTTTACTTTTTTAACATGTTCATTTACCATTTTCGTTCATCGATAACGTTCAGAGACGGTTCGTAACGATTTGGTTAGCGATTTGAATTATTTCATTCAACGACGATTTCTGCGATTAATATTTATAAACAGCAGATCAATATTTTCGGAAACGAAAGAATTTTTCACGAAGATGATCTTCTCATCAGGCAGTTCTTTTTTTTTTATAGCCGATCCCTTTTCACGATTGCATTGTCTGGCTGGATTGCCCTTCCATGTGTCACGCTTTATTAATTCTATAACTGTTACGGAACATTTTTCATTTACAAATATTTCAGCCTTTCCGCAAACTTCATCCTATCTTAATTTTACGAATGCGACATCAGGATAGTATACTAGTTAACAGATAGATTAATTTCATTTAGTATTTATATGTATGTTTATATATTCTTTTATATAATTGACACGTATACACATTCTAACTCTCACTCACATATTTTATCCGTCATTTTCAAACATACACACGCACATTTTCTTTCTGACTATAAGTAGGTACATGATTATTACTTTATAAAAAATAAAATATACATAATAATAGATACAATCAACACTTAAAGCATTTCTTGATTCTGGTTTTTATTTATTCTTCTTGTGTCGATCCTGAGAAGTATACATCTTCATTTTCCAATCTGATTGAATAACTTAGAACCATCAATGATTCTGGTATGCTAACTCTACTAAACAAATATCTATAAACTTTGCATTAATAATTAGTATATACATATTACATTTATTTATTATTTATTTATTCAAATCTTTTTAAATTTCTTTGGTTTAAATAAAATTTAAATTTATTTATAAAACTACAATAATTTTAAACTATAATAAAACGTTTACTAATATTACTTTCATAAAATTTTTGAATCGTAATATTATGTTGTAGCTTTTCATACTTAGTTTTCTGCTGCTTTGTTTGTTCATTTAGTTTTTTAATTCTTCATTCTGGATTTTTTATACAAACTTCATCGTTCTTCAGTCTATTCTGTAAGTGTGAGATCTGTATTTTTAAACGTTTGACCTCATTATTTTTATATCCATCCAGTCTAGATTTGAGTTCAGAAATTTTATACTGATGTTCATTCTTAATATCTTGATGCACTTGTATCAATCTTTCTTCACTAAATTTCATGTATCTTTTGCTATAATGTTTAATTACTATCTTTTTTCCTTCTCGAATTGCCTTTTCTTTATCTAACAATTCTTGCTTTAATTTCTTATTATCTTCCTTCAACAAAGACTCATTGTGTTCTACATCTCTTTTCTTACAATTAAATTCCTTCATTTCTTGGTAATTCAATTTCTCTGAAATATCACCTTTTAATTTATTCCATTCGTCTCTCGATGTTTTTATTTCATCTTCTAAAATTTTTTTCTGTATTTTATACTTATACTCATTGCTACTTAATTCTTGAATTATTTCTTCAGCATAAGATTGTTTATTCTGCAATTTTTTGATTTTATTTCTTTTAGGTTTGTCACTAATCATTGCTTTGTGTACTTCATCCTTCAATTTAATCAAACCTTCCTTTTTTTCAGGCCTGATTTGATCAATTTTATCCTTGTCAGATAGAACACTATCTTCTGCGAGGTTTTCGTTTAGTTTTGAAAATTTTTTATACTGTTTTAAATTAGTTCGCAATTTCTTGCATTCAGCTGTTTGCGATTGTAATTTTGTTTTCAACTGTTCATTCTCTTTATATAAATTATCGAGAGAAATTCTTAATTTCAAATTTTCTTTATCGCTATTTAACTTAGATCGCTTTTCTTCTAATTTTTTGATTGATCTGTTAAGGGTATTTGACTTTTCAATTAACACCGATTTGTGTACTCTTTGCAGTTCCACAAATTCTCTTTTCAATATTTTATATTCTGTTTCTTTGCAATTAAATTTATCGGACAAATCATTTCGTTGTTTTTTCATATTCGCAATTTCCTGTTTATGTTTGGCATTTATTCTATTTAAAACATCATCGAATTGTTTTTTCTTATTTTTACCTCTATCAAAAATTTTAAAACCTTTAAATCTTTCACTTAAGTCTGTAATCGTCTTTGTCACAATTTTTAATTTTTTATTAATATTAATATTGATTTCAAATGAATTCTTTTTTAAAACCGATATATCTTTTCCAAACGCAAATAAGCATTCCTTTTCATCATTTAGATATTTCTTAAATTCCTTCTGAGTTTTTTGAGTCATGTCCTTTTCTACTTCTATGTGTGTCACTTTTTCTTCTATATACTTTATCCATTTATTAATCAGTTCCTTTTTTCCTTTTTCAGTTTTCGAGTCCATATAGGTAATTACACTTTTTATGTTGTTTTTATTTTTTCTTAACTGTTCATTAATATTTTCTATGTTTTTTATCTCTTTATTATTTTCGTCTTTAATATTATTTTTTAAATCTGCTATATTCTTTTTGTGGTCATTTGTTTTAGTAATTTTAACTTCTAATGTTAATTCCGCCGTTTCCGTTTTTAGTTCAGTTACTTCTGTTTCCATTTTTCCTCTAAAATTGAACATTTCTTTTCTTCTTTCTTTCATTTCTGTTATTATTTCTGTTTTCATTTCTTTCATTTCTGCTTTCCTTTCTACTTTCATTTCATTCATTTCTGCTTTCCTTTCTGCTTTCATTTCTAATTCATTCATTTCTGCTTTCCTTTCTGCTTTCATTTCTGCTCTCATTTCATTCCTTTCTGCTTTCCATTTATTCATTTCTGCTTTCCTTTCTTTCATGTCTGCTTTCATTTCTGCTCTCATTTCATTTATTACTGCTAATATGTCATCTATGGTAGCCATTTTTTAAGTTTAATTATTTTGTAAGAAGTTTGTAATTTATAAATTAAATAAGAGTTTAATTTTAATCTATTGTTGTGATCACTAATAATTTATCTGAAAATGCAAGTTCTAATTTAAAAATTAAACGAGAGTTTAATTTTAATCTATCGTCGCGGTCGCCAAATTATACAAGATACCTCGTAATTATACAAGATACCCGCATATACTATTATTATAAAGAAAAATTTTAAGAAATTTTATATATTTATTATACAGAAATATTTTACTTTATATTTTAAAAGAAATTAATATATATATTTTAATGAATTAGTTAAAAAAAAAATATAATAATAATTTAATTTACTTGTAAAATATTAAATAACTAACCCAACCGGATTTATAATTACTGTGTGTCTATCCTTCTTCATTTAATTTTATCTGTTTTGATTCTGCAACTAACAACTGAACTATTTTACGGAAAAATTCGAACTCCCTCGAAAATGAACAACCATCCCTTTTTATACATTTTTCTTACATAATTTACTGGCTGTAATTTATTTTTTTACTGGCCAGATTTATTTGGTCAAATTAATTTACTGTTTTTTCCTCCATTGACTAACTAAAATTAATTTTAACTATTTTATAATAATAGTTTATCTACTACAAATCCGGTTTGATTATATTATAATAATTTTAGTATGTTTTACTTTAATTAAATAAATAATTATATATATATTTTGTTTTATTATATTAATTAAATTAAATATTAGTTTTTCACTTTCAATATAATAAATTTAGATTTATTATAACGTGAACATACGATGATCGTCGTAATATATATATATATATATATATATAATATATAGTTCAATACATAATCTTAACTTACTGGAGCAATCTTTTATATTGTCGATCTAAATTACACCAAACTGTTTAGGTTAAATTTTGTACTGTGTATGTTCAAAGATATTCGATATATCCGAACCAATAGGATCAAGGCTAAAATATTAATCGCGAGTGACTCTCTACAGCGTTCTTAAAACCCTGAAAAACCCTATGCTAATATTGTAGAAAATGTAGATCTTTTGTACGATTCTGCCCATGAGGGTATCCGAGGAAAATGAAGTGCGCGATATTCTCATTTCTGTTTCATCGCATCGTGCACATGTTGTTCGTCGATGGAAGTCTATATTCTTTAACTTTTATAAACCTATTCAACCTAATCTTCCTACCATATCCATTTTGGCATTTACTATTAAGAATCTCCAAGCTCGGCTTTTCTTTTGCATTCTGATCAGACTTTGTTTCAACCACATTTACCTTCCTATTCATTTGTACACCATCAATCTTATTCCCTCCGTATCCATGCGGGAACTATAGCCGACGCTAATCACGTGATTTTCCTTTGTAACTTCTATAACGATGATAGAGATGCCTTTATTGATAAAATGTTACACTTAAATATTTCCCCGCCCTTCTTGGTTGCGTAACCCTGAACAACAATAACATCCTTAGAGTACTGGCCACCTATGTGCGTATATCTAGAATTAATCTGCAAGCGTTGCTTTTTTTCTCTTTCTCCTTTTCTTATACACGTCTTGATTTCCTTTAAGCCGATACAACGAGGCTCGGTGATGAACGATTGCGACGCGGGCTGAAATACCTCGTGCCAAAAATGTGAAATTTCTGTCTATTTATTACCCCTACCTTGTACTAAAGTACGTTGTCCAGGAAGCTCAATATATATATACATATAAAACATACATATACATATAAAATACATATACATACATGAGCACGCTTGTGTATATTCCCTCTAGCTAAACGACATCTTTAATTACGTCGGAATGTTAGTTATCTTAAAATATGCGACAAGTCCCATAACGCGAACCTGTAACGTAGTGGAAATTCCTTTTGGTGATATTCGAGGATGTTTAAATTAAATTTCAACCTCCTCTCGCCCGTATTATATTGAATTTACTCGATACGGTTAAAATGAAATCCTTAAACGTATTATAGATTATAAGTGAGTCCACATGCACACACACACACACACACACGTATATTTATAATATATCTACGTATTTATAACGATAATAATATATTTCGATTTTGAAGTAATCCAACGTAATCCTTAGCATATAGTTTGTAACTCGAGCTACTGCTGGTGCACTGAATTAAATTGTGAGCGCCGAGGTTTTTTTTTTTTTTTTAAATGTTAGTTCAGAGAAATCTCGGGGCGAGCGAATGTTTGCAATACTCGTTTCTGTGGTCGGTAAACATAATTAAAAATTCAAAACGAAACTTCAACTAGTTTTGATTACACACACGCGTATCGTGAAATCGTGTAAACACTAACTGTATTTACGACGACATTCGCGTCGCTATTATTTACAAGTGGAAAAGTTGCGTACACTCTAGCAACAATCATTATCATTATAATTACGGTATTATCGCGAAAAGACGATTGAAGCGGAAGAACCAACTTGGAAAATTTGATACGCGGTTTCTGTTTCGACTATTTACCGCCCTGCTATCTTACTACTCGTTTAATTCATTCAATTCGTGTTCCGTGTTCCTAACAATTATACTTTGAACAAATACGTACGTTAACGTTGTCTACTGACGGTCGTGAAGATAAACCGAAATAATTTACTTAGTATCTTAGTAATAAAACGACGAGTCATGTTCTAAACGGTATTCCTAGAATTGAGGTAATCAGCCGCGATAACAATAAATCATGTTACAGCTCTAGGTGGATGATGTACGCAACTAGAAATATCGTATTTCGACAGTGATTCTAATAATAAACGTTCTTAAAAGGTAAAACACGTAGAGAATAACGAACTGTATTTCAACGGTGTCTATAGTTGAGACCCTGACACATTTGGCACGGCTAGCATAGTTTTTGCCTTCTTCACCATTATAATTTCTAGCGCTGTCGATTCGAATCGATTCCGAAGTTGATCGATTCATTTTTGTGAAATATCGATTCGTCAAATTGAATAAGTTGGTTGACCGAGTTGATAGACAATAATGAATACCAAGAAATGAGCGAAGTATATTTCCTCACCAGTTGGCAGACAATTGCGTCGTTCTTGAAAAACCGATGAGTCACAATTGATTAGAAAATATTTGTGCGTTACAGGCACATTTGCGCCATCAGGGAACATGTGCTCATCAGCAGAAAATATTCTCACCAGCAACCTCTCCTACCTTTTCGCCCAATAAGGCTAAAAAATTGATATTTCTTTATCGAAATTTAAAATAATAATGAATAAAACACTGTTTTTTTAATTCTTTTCGTATTTTAAATTTTAATATGTTGAATTGTTAAATAAACTCGCAATTTTTTTTTAGCACAGAATTTGGTTTATTTAAGTAAAAAAAATTGCTTATAAAATTATGAATTTTTTGAATTCGAGTCTATCTCGGCGACTCCGTCCATTCAAGTCGATTCAAACAATTAATCGATTCTAAGTAGAGTCGCTTTGACTTGAGTCGATCAACTTTCGTGTCGATTCGATTTCCTCTAATCGGTTAATTGATTGCATTTCTCGGAATCGACAGCACTACTCATTTCATTTCCGTCAATACTATGTACCACGAGCTGATATCGAAAGGAATATAATAGACTGTTCTGGTTTCGTAACGATTAGTTTTACAAAATGGATTTCAACAATAGGTGCAGATAGGAGTACTCATAGTAAAGAACCTACATAAAGTAGGTTGAGAATTTGACACACGACTTGACAAGATTCGTGAACTGTACAAGTTGTATTTGGATTCTTAATCTTCATTATCAGTATTTGGAAAAGATTTTTGCGTGTTTTTCTTGCTGCAGTCTGAACATAACGTCTTCTCTGTCACTCTAATAGTAATAATTGTGAAATATGTTGTTTAAATATATTAATTGCGTAAATCTCTTCCTATTAAAATATATCAAACCGGTTCTTATCAGGTGGAGATAAAGCCGCCTGAACAATGTCAAAGCAAACAGAAAGCGGCGAGCTCGTTTCGCTTACTAAACTAACAAAATTAACGCATATTGCAGTGATAATCGTATAAGTACACCTAATTCCGATAACCGCGATTTACCGCCGCGCGTTTCCGAAATTACTAACGATTTTAAATCAGATCGTAATGTAACTAAGCCGTACATATCGTCTATCCCGCCATCTTACTCCAGATAAAGTAAAGAAAAAAATAATCCCGATATTAGACTTCGAACATCCAACGGAAGACCAGTGCATAATATTAAATTATATACAGGAATTAAAATTAATCGACTACCTTCAAGTTATTAAATCGATCGTTAAACATGCAAAAAATATTATCGCTGCCTCGCGCGTTAGTAATAATAAAATTATAGTCTTCTTAGCAAACAAAAACATGATTAATGATATAGTGTACACTCATGAGGGAATCACAATTGGACAACACTTCATAAAACCCCGTAAACTAAACTCGTCCTCGCGGAAACTAATTCTTTCAAACGTAAGCCCGATCATCCCAAATACCTAAAAAATAATCTCCAGCTCCAATTAGTCTCTCATATTTCCTTGTTAAGAGTACAACCACAAACTGACGAATTCGGGCACATTATAAGTTGACGCCGGCAAGTCTACACCAACACAACAATTAAGATCAAACTCCTTGATTCCTTCCTGTTAAACTACAACGATAGAAACTATAGAATATTCATAACTTTAGATAATCTTATTTGCTTCAGATGTCATGAGACGGGACACAATGGAGACGATTGCTCTTTAAACACTGAATAGATCAACATAGTCTCTCCGTAAACAGCGCTTATCATGCACACCAATTTACCCGCCCCTCAGTCGATATAAAGACGCTGAAACCGGCAGAAATTCCAAATGACCCCGAAGCCGATCACCCTAACACAACAACAAATCAAAATTTTCCCGCTTTTCCAGACATCGCCCCAAGACCAATCAGTCAAAAGCACCCAACACTGTCCACCAGTACCGATTTCTCAGCAAACTCCACTAGAAGAGCTGCATCTATAACACCAAAATCGGCAAAATCAAAAAACAGAACAAAAAATTCAAAAAAAAAACAAAAAAAAAGAAAATTCTAGTGACTCAGAGAAGAATGAGGAAGAAATTTCGTCAGTGGAGCAAGCAGAACTGCCCCTAAACGATATCTTTAGATGTTATGTTGAAGAAGTAGAAAAGAATAACGTAAACCACTTAGTAACGCCAACAAACTTAATCTGCTTTATAGATATGTTCTTAGTCGCAAAATGCATACCTCATAGCGGCTGAATTCACAAACGACATTCACGGACTAATTCAACAACTAAAATTCTGTCATTCCGACATCAATTATCGACGAGCAAAAATTAGGGTCATAAAAATAATAAAAACGTTAGAACTAGTGATTTCGTCACCAGCAAATAATCAATAAAAATTTAAACTCTATGGAGCAAGTAATAATTTCATAGAATTCTAACGGTATCTATTCCCACTACGAAGACCTGCAACTATTGATCAATACGTACAATCCTCTCGTATTATGCATTCAAGAGACCCATCTAAAACCGAACCAAATCTTCTATATAAAAAATTTTAACATATACCAATCGGATCCAGTACTAGGTGAATGTGCTCATGGAGGAGTATTGTTGGCTGTTCGAACCAACGTAATACACAACTGTATTACCCTTCCATCACATATGCAAGCAGTAACGATCACCATTTTCACACCAAACCCTCTCTCAATCTGCACTATTTATATCGCTTCGGATCAGAAAATGCGAACGGACTACTTGGAAAACATTCTTCAATGCATTCCTTGACCCCTAATCTTTACCGGCGATTTCAACGCGCATTCATCAAGCTGGGGAGGTGAAAAATACAACGCAAAATGCCTGGTCCTGCAGGAGGTAGTTGAAAAAACTAGCTTGGCATAACTACTCACTGGTAACCCTATGCACTACAACTTTTCGCATCGTAAATGGTCGACTTTAGATCTAATATCTCACCTCAATTAATCAGCCGTTTTCCTATCTTCCATCATCCGGATTTGGTGGGAAGTGATCATGTTCCAGCTATCATATACGAACAAAATCCAGGTTCAAAGTACCCTAAAAACACAACTACACCTAAGTGGACAAAAAATGGGGACCAAATACAACCAAAAAATTTCCATTCAAACAACCAAGAACCATATAATGCGACATTCTCTATGGATGAATTAAAAAAAAAAACAAAACAAAAAAAAAAACTATAAATCATTCAAGTCCATCAGCTCCTGGTCACAATGGAATACATATATGCTCCAAAACCTGCCGAAACATTTTCAAACCCTACTGCTTGATATTGTAAACATGCTGCGGATATCCTTGCAACTTCCTGCAAGCTGGAAATTAGCAGAGACTATTCCAATCAAAAAAACAAGCAAAGACCCACACCAAATAGAGAGCTAAAGACCAATATCATTAACGTCAGTTTTTGGAAATATATTTGAGGGAATGGCCAACAACGACTAATGTGGGAACTAGAATCACAAAACTTATTAACTAAATATCAATGTGGATTTCGCAACAATCGAACAACGATAGACCAAGCTCTGTACTTACGGGATCAATAATACAAGCATTTAATAACAAATACCACCAATTGGCGGTCTTTTTCGATCTCTCCAAAGCATCTGACACCACAGCAAAGCAGAAAATACTGACTACCATGTACAACTGGGGCTTCAAGGGTCGACTTCCACTTTTCGTCGCAAATTTCTTATCAGATCGTCTCTTTAAAGTGAAGATTAAAAATAGACTATCGGAAGATAAGTACCTGCAAAATGGAGTTCCGCAAGGCTCAGTTCTTAGTCCGACTATATTCAATATAGCCAGAAGCTCACCATTCTTCAATGTTAACGATATACCGCTCTCAGATTCGCTCAAAATGCGACTATCGAATCTCCCTCTTTTCCATAGCATCCAAGAGAGACTTCTCTAAACTAGATACTATCCACAATGCCTCGCTTCGATTAATTACAGGCGAGCTCAGGACATCCCCAATATTAAGTCTCTACTGCGAAGTCTCAGAATGGCCTCTGTGGCTTCGACGGGATCACCTTACGGCTAATCTTATGTTACGCACGATTGCAAATCCGGAGCTCCCAGTAACTAATAGTATAACGCGATCCCACCAGAGTACATCAGACACCAAATTATTAGGTTCGCGACTAAAAAGAATTTTATCCGATACCACGAAATCAATTCACACCGACCTATCAGAAGCACAACGTATAAAGCAACACTATAAAAATTCCCCCCCCCCAATGAACTATGTAAGATGTCACATTCAATTATACGATGCTACCAAAAAAGCACACCCACTTTCCCATCGTCCACAATCTATTATCTCCCCAAAGGAAACAGATATACTACTCCGACGGTACAAGTTCGTTCATCGTGAGACGTTCTGTAATTGACGTAGTCATCGTGATTGATGTATTGCAGTTGGTTATGTATTTGTTTCAATTTGTTTCAGATAAATAGTACAGATGCGATGTAGTTGGCGCTTGACTTTTATTCGTTAAGTTTCCGTTTATATATTCTTCTTCTTCTATATGTCCTCGGAGAAGGTTGACTATCATCTGCTTGGCTTCATTTTTTTTTTTTAACCATAACTTTTTAAAATATTTCATGTGCTAGTTTGAGCTATTTTTTTAAATTTTCTAACCACATTATTCTAGGCTTGCCACGCCTGCGATTACCATTTATTTTACCCTGTAAGATCAATTAAACCCACTAGTTTTTTTATTTTTATTTTTATTTTTATTTTTTATTTTTTTTTTGGGCTTCCATACAGTTTACCCATATCTGCATATTATCGAATGAATAAGAAAAAGCTACTTATAAATTAGGGAGATTAGGAAGTAATGTAGAGATGAGTAAAATTAAATAATGAGACTAGAATCTAAAATATAGGAGTATAGGGCCGTATATACTTCAGTATTTTGAAGAGCTAAGAGGAATGTAATATTTATAGGAAACGGAACTTTAATGCTGTGAAGAGCTTGATAAAATTCAACACGAAAATTACTATGATGGGAACACTCGAGGATAACATGGTACGCATCGGCCACTAAATGGGTATCCATAGGATGAGAGCAATTAGGAATAAGTTTCAACTTGTGTAACGAAGCAGGAAGGCGACTACTGCCGAGTCTCAGTCGACAAATGGTAGTAATAAAACCCCGCAATTTGATCGTTTCAACTTTAATATTGTAGAACTATGGATTACAAGGTATGTCGGGTTGAATAGATTTATAATGCCTTGCAGTAAAAGGATCGGACCATAGATTTTTCCAGTATTCCTTATGCGCGTATTTAATGTACGCTAGGAGATCTATAGGAGGAGTATAAAACAAAAAAGTCCCTAATGTAACCGTTGAAGTGACTAAATGATCAGCTAGATTATTGCCATGGGTACCGCTATGCCCGGGGATCCAAACAAATTTAACTCTCACACCGAGCAAGTTTAAACGGCATATGTAATTAAAAATTTTGTAAATAATTGACAGTAAACGAGAATTGAGCTATGAGTGCCATAATGCCAGCAAACAACTTTAGAATCGGAGAGGATCAAAATATTTGTAGATGGGCGATTCATAGATACATATCGGAGAGATTGAAGAATAGCTGTAGCTTCTGCATTAAAAATGGATTCTATTAAGGGTAAATTTTTTTGAAATGTTGCGAGCGGGGATTACGAATGCAGCTCCGACTGAAAAAGAGCACTTCGAGTCATCCGTGAAAATTAGAAGAAAGTTAGGATAGTTTTTATTAATCAAGGAGTAAAAATTATAATTGTCGGTTAGTGGAAGAACATTGTTCTTAAATGAGGAAAACAGTTGTATGTTGATATTAAGGCTAACGGTATTATACTCGAAAGAAATCGTGTAGAAGGGAGACTGGTAGGATGGAAGAAGAATATCACTGTACCTAGAAAGATGACCAGAGGAATATGACATAACAAAGGACGTCGAAGTATAGAGAAACGCCAGTTGTGAAAAATTTCTAAGTATAAAATACACAGAGGGGCGATATGAGTAAATGCTTTTAGAAGAAATTTATCTTAAAGAAACATTCTTCGTAAGGATAGAGAGGGAACCTTTGCCTCCATCTCGAGAGCAGGTACAGCTAGCACGAAGTGCTTTTAAACATCTGCGTAAGCACTCGTTTTGAATTTTATCTAGCCTATAAAGGCAGTGACTAGAAGCATTCCCGAAAATAAAACTACCACGGTCAAGAATAGAACGTTATGAAATTTTTATACAAAAGTAGTAAAGTTAAGGGATCCCACCCCAAGGAGTGTGACTCAGTGCTTTTAGAAGAGAAATTTAAGATTATGTAGTAATACGAAAGAGAAGCATTAATAATTAAGTGTTTGAAGAGGGTTTTTTCGGATTATGTTTATATGTTGACGAATTATACGAGTTGGGTTTAGATTGAGGGTGATTGGATTTAAGCTTATTAGCCGTGTTATAATGTGGTTGAAGAGGTTGCGAAGCAGACGGCACTCATATTTGTTATTATGTTCCCAAAATACCCAAGTTTCCTTATTTTCACTTTTCACTGCATTAATAATTTCTGCGTGTTTTTTTGTTCAATCGTTGTAGAACTTCGGAATGAGTTATTTTAGTGGTCCAAGGAATTTTTAATATCCTACGCTATGCTCAAATGCTTCTAACTTTTTGTGGTACCGTCCAGAATTCGACGCCGCATATCAGAACGCTAAAAACGTAACATCGTAGTAGGCGTATCCGCAAATCTTTCTTTAAATTCCGGTTTGTCAGAACTTTATTCATATGTTGAAAATGTGTTCGTTTATATTTCATATTTCACTAATTAGTGTAATTAATTCCGATCGAAGTATCCTCTATTTGTAAGTTTTTCGGCGAAATTAGGGCAAAGCGAAATATATTTATTAAGGGTTGTCCTTCTTCTGAATATTATTAGATAAAGTTTGGCGAAGACGAAATTAATCAATTGTGTGATAAGGACGGGGAAACAAAAAAAAAAAAAAAAAAGTATGAAAGATTAATTTTAGGCTGACTCGAATCGGTTCTAAGTACGCGCTTATTTAGATAGGATTGTTTTTCCTCGATTTCTTATCTTCGACCGAACGTGTGTGACGTCACAAATAGTATAGCTCATTAATCTTTCGCGTAGAAACGACTTCCAACTAATTCCGATTGTCTCTAGTCTTGGACTGCTTCTGAGGGACTAGACGAGAATTAAACCGTTTCGACGTTTAAATAAATGAACGCTTCTTCACTACGATAAGTTTCTTATTTCGATTTTTCGTGCAAAAACGGAAGCCGCCTGTATCCGAACTCGTTTTATAGTAATAATAATTATTATTTAATCCGATTCAATCAGATAGAATTATTTAACCGATACGAGCGGGTTTTTTTAAATATTTTTATATAGAACCGTTGTATTTTAATTTTATCATTGTCCGAAGGATTTTTTTTCAATTCCGAATATTTCATCGAAGGGATGCTTCGTGAAAATTAGATTGAGTCCTCCTTTATTACTGAATTCGCCATTTTATCCTCTCTAAAAACGTCCATATAAAATTCCTTACTTAGAAACATTAAACATCGATTTTAAGCGAATAAGAATGTCTATACAGTGCATCGATGTGATCTACTACGCCTAACATACCTAGACCGCTCGTTAACGTTTAAACGGCATTGTACTAAAGAAAAAAAAAGTGGCAACTATAAATAATATAATCAAAAAGCTAATTGGATCCAGCACATACATCGAAGGAGGTCAGTATTAGCCCTTTGTTTTTCCGCAGCCGAATTCGCAGCGACAATATGGAAGAACTCGTGTCATACAAAGCAAGTAGATGCTGCATTGAATGAAACAGCGAGAATAGTAACATGATGCCTGAAACCGACAAAAGTAGAGCAAATTTATCCATTGGATGGAATAACGCCGCCTCAGATATGAGGTTTCAGGAGCTTTAGAATCGCAAATAATGGATAATAGATACTCGTTATTTGGACATAATATCCCCCTCCCGCGTCTACTAAAATTAAAAGAACAGTTTCCTTAAGTCAACTGATACGCTGTTAGCGCACCCCCAAATCAGAAACAGCTAGTATGTGAAACGAAGCTGCACCAAACAGTTCAGCCAAATTACAGGAAGCTTTGCCACCTGGCCATAACTATCACTGAACAGACTGAGAACTCGAACCACGCGATGGTAAAATTAATCTCAGAAAATGGGGCATAGAAGAAAACGATAAGTGCAATTGCGTGGAAACACAAACTTTTCATCACCTGCTCTAATGTTCAATGATGGATCGGAACTGTAATGCGGATTATGTAACTGCAGCAAACGATAAATCCGTCTACTACGTCGTTACACATTGGGCTCAAAGTACCATAACACGGTTCGTGAAACGTAGTGATACATTGATACAGTCTTCTGATATATATATATATATAAAATAATTGTCGCAGCGCGTGCATATACTGCAACTAGCATTTTTGCTGTTGCGCGCGTTATTAATATAGATAAATATATACACTCGACTGTCTGATAATAATGATTGTATTCGTTTTATTCGTTTGATCTGATCGTTATAAAATTCCTTTATGTTAAACTAGTTAAATTCTTGCGAATAGCAGGAATTTTAGATTAATTGTAAGCAAAAATTCCGAATAACATACTGCCAAACAGGAACCTTCCGAGTACTTTTTTTTTTACGGCAGCAGATGACGCGGAGTTAATTACGATTTTGCTCGGGCAGTCAATAATGCCATCGCTTTTCTTTTTCATATCTGACGACGTAGGTGTTGTGCGCAAGAAACAGTTGTATGAAAATATTGATGTGAGAAGACGATTTAAAGGCTATACATTCACATAAATAAAAGTTCAGCCGAGAATGTTACTTAGTTTTCGTTAAGCGCCCCATTTCGATTCTAGATTTTTTTTCTAATTCTGATGAACCTGTACTTGTAATCGATCCTCTATCACCGTAACTTTTGTTTCTGCCACATTCATTGTCAAATTTTATTCTTTGCCGGACAGATTTATTCGATCAAGTAACTGTTACAGTTCTTCTTATCTCTGCTATTAACACCGTACGACATGACGCAAATATTAAAACACCGATGATTTTTATTGTCGCATTATTTAACGCTTCTTTAAATATTGTTTCCGAGTATACATTAAACAGCGATGGAAACAGAATACAACCTTGTCTATCTACTTTTTTTTCTATTTCTATATCATCCGTGTGTCATCCACAAATAATTGTACACTGTATAAAAAATATAATTAAGTAACTTATATTCTGGTCAATATTGTATTTTACCATTTTAACGATATCTTTTGTTCCACGTGGTTCCGGTTCTTCCCATAACTTATAAATAATTTAATTCCTTATTTTCTTAGTCCATCTCGTATAATCTATTATTGTAATTTTTTCCCTTCTTCCTTTCCCCGGGTTAAGTTGTCGTTAAATTTTAATTTATTATTAATAATTTTCACATTAATTTTACTTCCACCGTAAATCTTTCAGTTGCGTTCTGGCGTGTACTATTCAAAATTGAATATATCTAACAATTGAAAGATATTTTTAAAGGACCTTATAGACTAAAAGGATAAATTTTAAATTCACGCGTTCCACGTCTACCTTTTAATATAATATTATATTAAGGTAGGTGTGGAAAACTTTAAATTTCTCCTTTTAGTCTATAAGGTTAAATATGTTTGAACGATCAATCTGGGTACTACTTCTTCTAATAATGCTTAGTTTTTAATCATTTTGCTATTTTTCACAGACAATTTCGATTTATTTTTAAATATAAACGTTTATACACGAGCTATAATTAGATCTGAATTGCCGTCTATAACTTTGTCGCGGTATCTTTTACAAATATATGTAAATTTAATTTAAGTTAGGTTTAAAGGAAATATTATTTTTCGGAGTACCGAACAGTGAGAAAAGTTTTATTAATGCAATCCAATATATCTAGTTGTTGTTTATGTAGTTGTAAAATTCGGCCCTTTTTAATGATTAACTCGACATTGTAGCAATTTTAGGTAACGGTTGTACGAAATTAGGGGCCCGATATATATACGTGCTTTATCATCTAATGCCGTGTGTATTTTACGCGAATTATGCAAAACTAACTCTGGTAATGCTGTATTATTATCATCGTTATTACTGCGATTATTGTCATCATTAATACAGGCGTTCGATATTCATCGGCCGTCAATAGCGTCGATGTGTAGACCTTTTATCTCGCTGAACTAACTTCACTGTTACTGTCTGTTTACAGTTGCAGCGACGACTGGTTGCGAATTTCCATTTTATAATTATCTCTGCTGGGGAATGAGAAAATTTTGTTTTCGAAAACCGTACTCTCGTACGTATATATTCGAACATATGTGAACACACGTGCGTGAATAATATTCTGAATTTTTTAAGTTCGTACGCTAGCGGAAAAATAAATATTTGAAATTTTAATTTCGCTTCAGGAAACATTTGTTTCGAAAACAATTTATCTATCTATCTATCAATTTGCCTTTACAGCTTACCCAGCGTGATTCTGTACAGGAGAATTGCTTCGGATTTCATTGTTATAGAAAAGAATAATTGTAAAAAAATGGAAAAAGAATGATATATTATATATGGGGAAGGTTAATGCACAGTGAATGTAGTGTATTGCCACAAAAAGACACTCGTGTAAAACATGGCGTAGCCAGTGTTGAGCAGTATGGAATTTATCTAAGTATGCGAAAAAGACGATCTGGAAATAAATGCCACGCAATTCGCAATCTATTGATAAGTACAATTTCGTTACGCCTTATCATTTTTGAAAAAAAAAAATCGAAAAAAATCGAACCATGGTAGTTTATTCAGTATGTTCAACATATATCAGTTTCCAAATTTTCTTACAAATAAAACCGTTATCATTAGTGGCGATGATGAAAGTGAATTAGACGCTATTGATGAATGCGGCTTTAGCTAAAGAATATATAGTCTCGGTTGTTTGGTATCTCTTTGCATTTCAGCTCGTTGATTTGTAACGTGATTAATGTAATCGATTTATATTCTAATAATCGAGTAATTACCTCGAAATTTTTGAAAACGGATAACTCTCGAACCATTACACAACATCTAGCGGTAAACATCGAAAAAAAATAAATTAATTTCTAGATGTTTCTAATATTACGAAATTGATACTGTTCTTCGAATTGACTAACCTTTCGGTTTAACCTAGTTTGTGTAGTCTAGCCTGCACGGGTATAGCTTTCCGCTTCACTTGTGCAGGTTTACCTGATGAGTATACTAAAACGTGCTTATGCCCGTCTTATATCATCATTTTCCACCGGCTACGATGATTTCTGAAAGGTCTCCTTTGTGTGGTCTCCATTACATCATTTATTCTGTACATGGAGCATACCATGAAAATAACAATCTACGTTTAATTATTATCAAGTTATTTATAACTTAAATTACAAATAAGTAGTTCAAATCGCTAATTTTTTATATAAAAAGACCATGAAGCTAAGTGGCTATTAAGTCATTATCGAGTGAACATTCAAAAAATTATTTTAAAAATATATACAATTTATAAAAAATATAAAACAAGAAACCCAATAAGCAACTGGGGTGTAAGTTATGACAGGATGGGAGATGCCATTCAACAATGACACTCCGAACTACTTGTCCAATCATTTAAACCGGTGGGTAAGATCTAGGCGATAGTTCAATCTGCGAGGCCCATTGTCATGATTTAATAATTCTACCACCAGAGAGTGTGACCCTCTAACCTGTGAAAGTAATCTCGAACTACTTTAATTTTAGGTCTTTATGCAAATTTTTGTTTCGCATATACCAGGGTGCACCGGCTATTATCCTTAATATTTTTAATTGAGATCGCTGCACCATTTTGATATTCGATATTGATGCTGTCCCCCAGAGTAATATGCCATATGTCCACACCGGCTTAACAACGGCCCTGTAAAGCAATAATTTCGATTTTACAGATAATTCCGAAGTTTTGCCCAGGAGCCAGTACATGTTCCCCAGTTTAAGTTTTATTTCTTTAACTTTGATCCTGATGTGTTCCTTCCAGGTCAAGCGGCGATCAAGCCACATACCCGGGTATCGGACTTTATTTTCGTGTGGCATCGTACCATTAATATCAACAGGTGGGCATGTGTTACGCCTAGTTGTAAATGTAACATATACTGACTTGGATGAGTTAATTTTAACCCTCCATTGTTGTGCCCAGATGTCCAAGTCGTTCAAACCGCGCCGTAATTTTTCTGACGCCGCTACCGGATCATTATCTCCCGTGAATAATGCTGTATCATCGGAAAATGCCGCCATCTTCACATTTGCATTTACGGGAAGGTCGAACTTATATATGAGAAAAAAGAATGGCCCTCAAAACAGAACCCTGCGGAACACCAGCCTTGACAGGATAAGATTTTGATACCTCATTACCAGATTTAACTTGAAAAAATCTATGTGACAGGTATGAGGACAGTAGTGGGCAGTAGGGATATGGCAGAGTGCGTTTAATTTTTGAAAGTATCCTTCATACAATAGACGATCGAACGCCTGACTGACATCCAGAAAGGCTGTAACAATTACCGATGTATTTTTCCACCATATGAACTTGACCATAATCACTCTCCTAATCTGGGACGGAGAAAACGGTTTTATTGGAAGAGATATTTGGAAGGGAACAGTTAAGTCGAAATCAATTTAATTATCGAAAAACTCCGATCCGTTATCGGGTGGATGTGGTTTAAATACATCCTTTAGATGTAATCCAAAAACTTCCGCCTTTTCACGATGGCACGGAATGGGCCATTATGTTGCCACAGAGGTGAAATCACTTTCTGTGGCCTTTTAAGAGGTTTAGTGGCCTTCCACAATGAATGATCGTCTTTTATATAAAATTTAGTGATTTTAATTACTTTTTTTTTTTGGTTATGTTTTAAAAATTGCCTAACTGCTGAAAAACTGTGTTGTTGTGATTGTTTAACAACTAGTGATTTTTGCTAGTAACTTCTTATTTACAGTTTTCTGAAAACAATTTACTACATCCACACACACGCATATATGTAGTAATAATTATATATATATATATATATACGATATGTATGTAATATATACTATCATGAATTAGTTTTTAGTTTATTTATTTATTAATTCGTTATATTATTAGTATTCTAATGGATTAATTAATTTATCGCGGTCGCCTGTTGATAGTATATTTATTCGGATTTTTAATGTATTTATTATAATTATAAATTAGTTTATCTTGTGTAAATGAAAATTAATTGTGTTTAAAATCTTAAATTTCTCTATGATAGACGACGCCTTCTGTATAAAATTCCAAATTTATCAAAATTATATGAATTATATAAATTATTTGTCTTAATCTATGTATATATTCACTATTATTTCACCGACGGCTTTTATTTAAACGAAGCTCGACCTGGTGACTCTCACCACCAGTCTACTGATAAACAAGAGTATGTGAACACCTAATCTGGCTGTCGTGTTTATCAAATATTATTAAATTTATATTTTAAAATCGAGAAAATGTACTATGTGCCCCGATCCAGTATGACGCCTAACTATTTAATATCTCTTTACGGGTAAAATGTTTATATATATATATATATATATATATATATATATATATATATATATATATATATATATATATAAAACATTTAGTAACGATGCTATAAAATCATGCAATTTTTATTTTATTAATTAAAACTTATTTATGACATTTGCCGCTGTATTGATTTATTTTTGACAAAAAGACAAAAAATATTTTCAAAATTTTATTGTGGGTTGGTTGTAATCGAGATCGCGGGTCAAAATTTCGAAATTTGTAATTTCTCTACGGCCTATTTTTAATTACTTAATTCATTACATGTATACGAAATTGTAATTAAAGCCGGTCAGAAACTAAATATAAATGAAGATGATATATCAGCGGCACATCGTTTGCCGTTCAAACGGCCGTATATACTGAAACCGATTATTGTCAATCGAGAAGGTTAGCAGACAAAGTATTGGAGGTGATTTTCGTCAAACATTACCAGTGATTCCACGATCAACGCCAGCTGATGAACTCAATGCATGTCTAAAGTCCTCCAATTTGTGGAAACATGTCAAAGTAGTAATAAATTTACAAGCCAAGAAACAGTACACAAATATTCCTATTCATAATGAAATAATTAAATTACTTAAAACAAGTACTAGGAAGTACTAGGAAGTACTAGAAAGTACTAGGAAGTAATAGGAAGGTGTTGAAACCAAAACATTACTAATCAAAGAAAAATAAGATTCAAGAATATCTTGGTTGCATCTCGCCGACATTATGTAAGAATATCCTTCACAATATAATTCAGAGAACATCCGCTGAAGACTTCGAATAGAAACCTGAAAAGCAATTTGAAATGGTAACAAATTCGATCTACCGATTACCCTCATTGATGTGCACAAATTATACAATTTTTCCAATGTCTCATTCTGTTTCACTAAATTTTTACCAAATGCGTTTTTCATTTCATTAGTTGGATGAAAAGGAATTCTCGAATTCAGCACATCGAAACCGTCATTAATTGTTTTTAAGAATTTTACAACATGATCGTTGCCTGGAAGTGTATAACTAATAGCATCAGCTACTGTTCTTGAAAGTAACTCAGCTGCTATCCGGACTTTTTGTCTCTCGATCCCCGAAAGAAGTAAATGATTTTGATTAATCTTATAAGCAAATTTAAGATCTCCTTGTTTCTGCAATTCAATTAATTTTAGAAAAATGTCTTTAGTTACAATTTCACCGCTAGATAATTTGTATCCTTGATTAAGAAGATGATTTTTCAATAGTTTCAACGCATGAGGAACATCGTAAAAAGCCCAGATCTTACGATTTTCACAAAGCGGATGCGTAATATTTGTTTTATCATTATTAACACCAAGGTCGGCCATAAGTTTCCTATTTGATGGGCCCATGTCACATACAAAGGCACGAACTTTGAATCCTGTAGATTCTATCATTCTAATGACTTCAAAAAATAAATTTTTATCCACTGCACAGTCAAAGTTATAATATATGGGTTGTTTCCATTTTCCAACGAGGCTACGAATAATCATAACCTGCACGTAAGAATGAGGACCGCGGATTATATCCGAAATGCTGTCGTAACATATATTGGATTGAACTTTCATTTCATCGAATGAAGGTACAACATCTTTTTCAAAGTCCGTAAATACTCTTGAATGCGATGTCAAAATATTCAAACTTAAATTTATAAAACCCGGGGCAACTACAAATTCGCTCAAACAACGTTTTATAGTCACTTCACTTGGAATGGGATACTTATAGGCTTCTTTTACGAAGTTGAAAGATTTTTTTGAAATACACCTTAACGATATTGCCTTCGATATGTCATCAGAAGACCAGTTTTCCACTAACGATTACTTGTTGTTGACACTTCGAGAAAGTTCCTTCAAACGCTTTTAGTCGAACTTTTAAACTCGTAATTTCAGCCTTCGCTGTCTCCAAATCCTTTAAAAGGCTTTCATTAGTTTGTTTTAAGGAATTATTTTCTAACTGTAATTTAATAAATTTATTATTATCGCTAATATCAGAGTTATTGGATGAACAAATTTCATTATTTGTTAAACCTATGTCTTTAGCGTTGCTTCCTAACAAAGAATTTACAACTTTTTTAGACTCACGTTTGTGATACCTTTCACTTCGTTCATTTTGAATATCTGACTCGCATTCAATTAATGTTGGTATTCGCAAATGAGGAATCGAATCCTTTTTTAAATTTTTCTTTGGTTTATACCCAAGCAATTCTGATCTCAAATCACGTTCAAAATCATTTTCATTAAAGTGACTAGAACAAACGCGGGTAGTTTCAATATTAAAGTCATCAGCTCTTTTGCTCATATGTTACCACTGTTTCCGTACAGCTTTATCTATGGGAAACCGATGAAAACTGATTCCTAATTTATGAACGTTTCTGCCATGATTAGAACACCCAGCGATGACACAACAAGGCATAGTAAAAATATTAATAATAATAATATAGTATCAAAACGATCTAACCATTTCTATGTTGATGACGTAATATATGTATAAAAATTGATAACGTAGGCAGTATTAAACGAAAAAAAAAAACACATAAATTGCATAAGTTAATTTGTTGACCGTAATAAAAAATAAATAAAAAAATACTCGAACAAGCGGCGACAGAAGCACGAAATAATACGGAAGAACACGCGAAACAACGGAACGACTACTACACTACAGTCTACTGTCTGAACTAGTGGGCACCGGTGACGTCAAAATTTCGTTTGACTACTGCGCAACTAGTTCGTGATACCTACCGTGTATTCTATTTACCGTGATCGAACCAAACGATATGTAGCGATAAAAATTAAATACCCAAAACAAGTTATTGTTACACACAGATTTCGTTTTACCAATGATCCTTTATGCTTGTCTTTTCTGGTGTTATAAGCAACTCCACGATCAACAAATTACAAAAGCAACTCCACGATCAACAAATTACAAATTCTTCAGAATAAACTTAATGCTCCTTTTCATACAAACATTTTAGTGATGCGCGATGACGAGAAGTTTTACTCGATTATCTCGATTCTTAAAATGTCTCGATTCACTGGATTCGTTTTCGTGTTCTCGATTATTTTTATTCGAATGCAGCGCTCGTCTCGAGTAATCGATTACTATTCGAATAATCTAACTTAGGTATGTTCTCGATTACAAACTATAATGCAGAAGCCTGAAACTAATTCAACACATCCGACGAAAAATATATAACACGTGATGCGTCAGTAACGTATTTATACTCTTACCCTTCTCTGGATTAGTGTGGCAACACAACCTCCGTATATTATATATATATATATATATAGTGGCTCCTCCCAGTTTATATAGGTTGCGTGCGCATCGATAGTAATCGAGAGAAAATATCTCGATTATTTTTGCTCGAGACGAGTAATCCGCCTACTCGATTCATTCGTAGCCCGATTACTATTTTCTCGATTATGAAAACGTCTCGGAATCGCCAAATTTCTCACATACACTCCCCACTGAATCGCTCGTACATATCTTAACTTCTTTATCGTCCCACAAGTCAATATTCACTTGTACAACAAATTTTGAACTACACTTACCACACCCTTCAATTACGATACAAAATTTGCTTCTCACCCCTTAGACTTCCAAATAAAATTTTTGTAATTGCATTCCACTTTAAGTTATTTAACGCTAACCAAGGTTTATTATACATTATTACTATTTATAAGGTTTGTCATATTTACATTATTCGTATAAGCACGATGCAACTACACGCTTGTACTTTTATAGTCATAAGCATACTTATTACGTTTCCTCACTCCCTCCGTTCTATATGCGTATGTATATGTATATATGTGTGTGTATATGTATTCTATTTAACGTGATAAATTATTATTAATATTTAACACAACCTCTCGTCCGTTACGAATGGTTTTTATTGTATTTTTCCCCTGTACAATCGTCTATTTAATAGTTCCAACCTAAGACTCATTAACTAAATCTAAGTCTCGTAGTATGAATGCTGGGTATATATGTATCTACTCTGCTTTGTAAACAATTTAAATATATTTATTATTCATTCATTCATTAAATCTGCGCAATTTTATTATTATGTTTATATTAATTTTTATATTTTATTTTATTTATTTTAAATTTCTAATGTCCCCCTCTGCTATAAACATACAATATTTTATTTTATATACAATTGATATTTTTTATGCGTGTATTTAATAAAAACTCAATAAAACAACAATATGATTAACGAGAACTTACTTTTTTTTTAAAAAACCAACATAAAACATTTAGTGATTTTTAGGAAAATAATCTGGAATATGCATTTAAATAACTGCCCACACTTTTCACGATGTTGCGCATTTCGGTTGTTGTGGGAACAGAAACTGCACTGTGGTTCACCTCATTGTTAAATTCATCGTCGGAATCTGTATAAACGATATTTTTTGAGCTTTGAATAATCTCCAAAATCTTTTTGTCTGCAGCGATTGGGGCTGTACACATATTATCATCATCTATTACTCCAAGTTTTTCCTATTGTTGAACTGTTCAATAATATAGAAACTTTCCCAAATATTTCATTAAATGTTGGCTCAGTTTCAACATATTTTTTCATTCCTCTTGGCACCAAAGAATTTGCTGCATTTGAGAATCCTGCATGACAAAAACGATCTTTAATCGTCTTTGAGAGAATTCTATGTGGAATGCAACACATATAAAGTGCACGTTATAAATTTATAGGGAAATCTTTTGTTTCACCTGCCAGTAAATATTTTCGAAGCAATTGCTTTCCATAATAAAATTTTAAGTTTTGTATGATACCTTGATCGCATGATTGTCTTACATGCGAAATCTATTTAAGCGATTTTTGTTCCGTGTTAAGAGAAAAAAAATGTATGAAGGTACATGATAGTTTGTCAGGACTGTTTCATTATTTCGTGTTAACCGAGTATATGAAGAAACCGTGAAACAGGATGATGGTACCTTTAAACCAGTAGCTTATTTTTCAAAAAAATTAAATGAACATCAAAAACGTAAAAAAGCCATATTTCTTGAATGCTTGGCTATTAAAGAAGCCTTAACGTACTGGCATTATTGGCTTATTGATATCGAATTTGTTGTTCACTCCGATCATAAACCTTTACAAAATATAAAAATAAATTCTCAGACTGATGAAGAATTGGGACATATGATGTTTGTCGCAGTATAATTTTAAAGTGAAATATGTCCCAGGTAATACCAATATTGAAGCTGATTGTCTTTCTCAAAATCCCATTTTAGATGCTCTAGAATTTTCGGATAATCTTAAAATTGTAAACTATATTGAACCTAATGAAATAATTAAAGATCAAAGTTAATTTAATGATAACTTTCCATCAAATATTCGTATAGTAAAACATGGCTACATATTCTATACTCAACGTAAAAATTCGAATAAAATATTTATTTCCACAGAATTTTGTCACGAACTAATTACAAAAATTCATAAAACATTTGGCAACATTGGTTCAAAACAAATTGAATTAAAGATATCGCCATTTTATTTTTGTAAAAACATGAGAAAGTTAATAATGAAATTTTGTCAATCTTGTAAAGTTTGTATAAAAAATAAATCGCGGATCCCTTTCGTTTATGGTCATCTTTCTCAACTAGGTCCGGCTACTCGTCTCTATGAAATAATGTCTTTAGATACGGTGGGTGGTTTTGGTGGTAACCACTCACTGAAACGGTTTCTTCATATACTTGTGGATCATTTTACTCGTTATGCCTTTATTCTTACATCAAAAACTCAACAAAGGCACGATTTTATAGCTCTCTTAAATAACATTTTGTCAAGAGGTGTTCAAATAACAACCCTAGACCGATCAATATAGCGGTATTAATTCGAATGAATTTAAATCTTTTTTAAAGAAATATAAACTTAATTTTTACTGCTGTCGATTGTGCTTTTTCAAATGGTTTAAATGAACGATTAAACCAAATTTTAATTAATCGTATTAGATGTAAAATTAACGAAAACCCATCGAATCGTAAAAAACCATGGCCTGTAATTGCAGAACAGTGTGTTAAAGAATATAATAATACTATTCATACATCTACTAAATTTAGACTTGATTACTAAAAATAGTTGAAATCACTAAATTTATTTAATTATGCGAAGCTTTTCGGCATTTACGCCATTGTCAAGCTATATACAATTAAAATTAATTATATAAAAACATAAAATATTAATTTAAAACTAAGTTTACAATTTTACACAAAAATGAATTATAAATACTTGAAACTATCTGACAATGACATTATGTTTTTATATAATTAATTTTAATTGTATATAGCTTGACAATGGCGTAAATGCCGAAAAGCTTCGCATAATTGAATAAATTTAGTGATTTCAACTATTTTTAGTAATCAAGTTATAAATAAAATCACTACATTCCACAATCTAAACTTACTAAATTTAGTCCTAATTATCTACTAAGTGGTATAGATGTAAACATTATTCCAAATAATTGTAAAGTTCAAGGAAACCTAGATAAAGCCAGGATACAAGCCTTTGAAAACTCAAAACGCATACATGAAATTAATAAAAAGAGATTCGACAAAAAATGAAAAATTCCAACTTTTGAAATAGTTGATGTGGCATATGTGTCTCATGAAAACAGTCTAAATCGGAATAAACTTGATAAAATCAGAACTGGTTCCTTTGAAATTCTAAAAAAAAATCTCAAATTCAATTTACAAAGTTAACTCTCGATTCTGAAAAACTGAATCAAATTATTTTCATATATCCAAACTTTATCCATCTTCCTTTGATACTTTCACCTAAGTTCCTCCGTAGATGGGGATGTACAGTACGATTAGATCGTTCTTTAGATAACAGCGTCATTTGTATGTTATCTGTTGTAACGTGAACAGTTAGTTTTAGTTTCTGTAATCTCTCCGTGAGAGAAATGATTATTTCGTTTTCGTTCGTCGATTTGCGCTTGTAATATCGTGTATTTTCGATTTCTTCTGTAAAGTTGCAATAAAATACAATATTAAATCCGAGCGTGAATCTTACACACACACACACACATATATATATATATATATATATATATATATATATATATATATTCATTCAGCAGTAACGTTTTTATAGTTCGTTCGAAATAGAAATTTTCGATTTTTCATATCTATTTCATAACTTCAGAATAGAATTTCTTTGTGTGTTTATACTTCTATAACAGATTTACCTTGTGTGTTCAATTCGAAATCTCCGGTGAAACTGGGCACCTCTAACGTAATTTGCTTCCGTTTATTATATTGTCGCCGTATAAAAGGGAAATATCGCGGTCATCTGCCTTACTTTAGCACTTTAGTTTCCGTCGAGGCAGAAGGATGTCGACCTAGTTTGTTAGCTGTCTTCTCGAAAAGGAAATGATTCGATTTATTGAGCACGACGTTGAAACAAGACGAACGTAATAACTCGGTAATGATGATGATGACAATAATAATATAGTAGTCGTCCATGCGAAAACGCTTCGTATTGATACGATGAAGAATGTAGGACGTCTAGAATGTACTACAAGAAATAAAGTCCAACACGATAAAAGCGTTCTATATTACCGTGCTTTGAGAACGATATCATAAGGAATGTTAAATATATTGCTCGTTTAAAGATAAAAAAAAAATCCACTTAAGAAATTCATTTACCCTACGATAAGTTCGTTTGCTGGATTTTCGAAGGACACTCTACACCTAATCTGGAAACTTCTATCTTATTTATTTTATTTAATTCCTAGTGTCCCTTTATCTCTCTTTCTCGATATTTATAAATTATTAATACCGTAATAATTTTTGAATTTAAAATAATTAATAAAATTAACATTTTTTCCGAATAATGTAATGACGTTACACGAGAAAATCTCACTTTACGATTCAACGATGCAACCGAATAGTTGATGAAATTTCATTAACTCTGGAGACACGTGAGGTTTGATCCGTGACATCCCTTGATGTTATGCGGGCATTTCATAAGGTATGGCACCCTGAGTTGCTATTTATATAGCGACAAATTCTCGAAGAAGATATTTATCTACTTCTGAAATCTTACTTGGATCGTTCGTTGTTAGAAAACATGACTCGTTCTCCGAAGAACATCCACTCAGATGGTCGGTACCGCAAGATAGTTTGCTGAGTTCATTATTTTATTTCATTTATATTGCGGATATTACTCGCATCTAATATGAATGTTACATATGCAAAAGGATCGATCAACCCAACTAAATGTGGACACATTTTATTCACCAACGAGTGGGTAATGTGACCAAGTCCGAACTTGACATTTGGTAACTCACAAAAATTCCACAGGTAGATTCTATTTTATACCTCGAAATGCTTATGAATAAACGTTTAACGTGGCATGATCATGTAGAGAATGCGAGAAGATTTATAATGATTAGGGCTAGACAGCTGTGACAGATTTCTAAACCCGGGCGTGAAGTGGGATGTCTATTCATCGATTACCGCTCGTATATGGAGATATGGATTAAAATTATATCGAATAACGAGTCGAAGCAACCTTCACAGAATACAGCAACAGCAGTCTAGAATTCTACGTACAGTGGTATCTGCGCCTTATTATGTATCGATGGAAACATTGCACGCGAACGTTCCATACGTAGAGGATGTCTATATGGAACCACACAGAAGGTTCTATTAGAAACTTTAGTTCAATCCAAATCCGCTGGTATACCGAATGTTCAATACCGACTTTTTAGCCACATCTAGCAGACGACTGAAAATTTAGAAGTAGTGCTGCGATACACTTTCAATTACTTGGGTAGCCTGCGCTGTTCTCAGAGAATTCTTTGTGTACTACAAGGGAAAAAAGATAAATGAATAGTTTTCTTCTTGAGGACCCAAATTAGGCAGTTTGCCAAAATTGTCTAATTAACATACATTTTCATTCCTATTCCAATGTAATCTTCTTTCCTCTTTCCTTCATTCTTTCCTTTTCATGATTGCTATTTATGAAAGGGGACTGTTGGTACTATATTAAAAAAAGGTACAATTCCTTTACATTTAATGTTTAAAAAAAAAAAAAAAAAGTAAAACCGTGAAAATTTAGGAAGAGACGTTTTGGTAGTACTGAGTGAGAGATGAGTGCTGTATATTGTCCACAAATGTCTATTCCCAAAGTTTCTAATGTTCCGACTGTATAGAACATACGATATCATGTGCAAAAAATAAAGAGAATACCACACTATTAGAAGACCCCGCTTTAGCTAATGAATCTACAATTTCATTTTATGGGATTCTTCGAAGTCCATAAGAAAGACACAAATATACTCAAGTATTCCAGATGATTAAGTTTTAACGTGATGAATGAAATCAATGTATCTGACGCCTTCCATTTGTTTTTCATAGCGTCCAAAGAGCTTTATGAGTAATAGTGAAATCTTAACACATCAGTTATTAATCTACTCACTGCGCCTGTACGATTTTCAAGTTTTCATGTACAATAATAACGATTATTTTTAAATCGCTATAATGTTTTTTTTAATAGTATACTTTTATCATTATTCGTTTTTTTTTTTGTATTCGGTGGGTAACCTTTTATTCACAATTTCCCTACGGTGCATAATGTTACTGATAAGCAACAAATTCTATGGCATATTACATAAGCGTTCAAAATGTTGTTAGTATGTGCAAAGAGTGTTTTCTAGACCTAAATTTGCAAAAAAAAACAATTTAACTGCGATCATTTGTTTTTAACTATATCAGTTTATCTGCTTTTAACTATGGGTTTACATGAAATCCTGTGCTTTTAACTACAGATTTTCTGAGTATGATTCACACACATATTACATGCATTATATATATTTTTTAACCTATATCGGGTAGGTCTTCCCAATCAATAAATTGGGGAGAAAATAGTCTAATCTCCCGTGCGGGTGCCGTTGCTTAACTTCGGCAATTAGACGGAAAGCCGCCGTACTCAACGCGCTATGCCCGTCGGCGCAATATATATATATATATATATATATATATATCGTATAGGATTAGATGCAATCTTGTACTTTTAACTATAGATTTTCTAATTATGATTCGCAATATAAAATATATGTTAATGCGTCTCACAACTGATCAATTGAACAACTTTACACGCTCTGGTCGGTGTTTATTCATTCGATACTCGATTCATCTCTACCTTAACCGAAAATTTCTCTGATGACACGTGTCCAATTGTTCAATTTTTTAAGATGCTTTCTCATTATGTTAAAATCACTACATGTTTATAAAATCACAAACCTTTTCTGCAATTAAGCCATTATCAAATGCACATAAAATAAAATATAAAAATAAACAATATATAAAAAATATAAACTGTAAAAGGACTAATTTAGAATGTACAATTTATAAAATTAATAAATGGAAAATAGTCTGAACATGTAAAATTTTTTTTATGCCACTGGCTATCTAGCAATTTTATTGAAAAAGCAGTCTGACTTGTTATATTCCTTATCCAGCGATAAGGGATTTTCGCTACATGTATTTTAATACTTTGTGTTATTGCTGCTTATTCAGAATTGTTCGTTTTAATCGCCTGATTTCGGACGAGTTGTCCAGTAGAGCAACAGCTAAGGTATTTGTATGATAATAAGAGTTTATCGCCATATTCACCAGCTATTACTTGTATGTTATCCTTCACTGGTGTAACATCTAGGTCCGTGTGTGTAAGACTGCTTACATATCACGGGTCGTTTAATGCTTTATTTCGGAAGCGCTGTATTATCGCTATATATTACTCTGCTTAGCACAACCCCAAAGTTGACTTCCATACACCCGTATAGGTTTTAGAATTTGATTATACAACAATATCTTGTTCTCTAACGATAAATTCTGATTTCCTTCCGATAAACCAAAGCATGTTCCAAAACTACATTTAATTCATTTTGTTTTGCCATTATATGGCTTTTCCCGGTTAGTTGTCTATCTAAATGGATTCCTACATATTTTGGAATTATCTCATTGTTGATATGAATATTTTTGATATTGGAAATTTTATAATCTGTAAATATTACACGGGTTGATTTTTTCTCATTGATTTCTATAGTCCATCGCTTGAACCATGTTGAAAATATATATTAACTGCTGATCGTAAGTTAACTTGAACATTTTCTAAAGACAACTCGGAACAAATAACAGTTGTATCATCCACGAAAGTAGCAATTTCTATGTCATTTGGTACAGTTATATCTGCTGTATAAATTAGGTAAAACATCGGATCCGATATGCTACTTTGCGGTACACCGGTTTTTATTGGATGCAATCGAGATTCTTCATCTTCATATTTTACCACAAAATATCATTCCACCAAAAAACCGATGTGAGGTGGCACCGGATTTTACAAAGCAATCATTCCGTGCCATACTCTATTAAACGCCTGTTAAAACATCAAGGAAAATTGCGTAGAACTCTTCAATAATACTGACTATACGGTGGACTTTCTGCACTGTTCTATGACCAACTCTAAAATCAAATTGGTGTTCCGTTATTAGATTTTTATTTTCCAAGGAGAGTTTCATTATTTTTAGTATTAGCTTTTCGTATACTTTAGAAAGCACCGGAAGCAAAGAGATTGGTCGATGTGCTGTTAGTTTTTCTGCTGGTTTTCCTGCCTTCTTTACTATAATAATTTGTGAAAATTTCAGTTAGATCGGAAAATATCGTAATCGAAGTATGGCATGAAATATATAAGTTAACAAGGTCTTTGTGTGATAATCGCTTTAAAACCCTGACTGTAATTAAATCGTATCCAGGGGCTTTATTCGGATTCATAATTTGGATAATTGTTTTTAATTGTAAATTTAATGGTATGGTTCTGATCTACTTCAACCAGTGTTGGTAGGGATTCTGTTCCACAATTTGTATGGAAGACATCAGCTAAATAGTTTCCGAATTCTCCGACCTTCTCTAAATCGTTACGAGCCCATTTTCTATTTAACTTTCTAATTGGATGTAGTTTTTCCAACGGTCTTTTTATTTGTTTATTTATTTTATTTATTTATTATATTACAATAATTGGGCTTAGGTATGAAAACCAAAATTACCTTGACGAGTTACATAAGTAATCGCTAAATGTTTTGTTCTCGTGATTTTGCTTTACTCGCTTAGTTTGGTTATTTAATCTAGTTTTATCCACTGGAAAATAACGTAATTTAATTGATTCATTAAATAAATACACTAACGGTTTCACGAGAAAAAAAAACCGAATGTTATTCTTTATCAAACTTGTTGAAATGTTATCATGATCAAAAGATGATTTATTGGGTAGCGAAAGTATCACCTTCTTAAGATTGTTGTCGGTAAATCTAAAAACAAAAAAAGGAATGTGTACTTGTAAATGAAGACGTTTCCTTAATTGAGGACGTTCTATTCCGATCAGAGTTCTCTAAAGTGATATTCATTAAAAATATTAACAATTGCCGTTTCATTTACATTACAAGTTCCTCGATTCCGAAATTTGGTTTCCCTGACACTTGATTCACAACAGCTCGGTAATTTTTTTGATTAATTAATGATAATAATAGTAAACAACGTTGAAATAATGTACTATTTTGTTTATTATTAAGCAAATTTGTAAAAACTCTATGGCAATGAATATTAACATTTGTTACGTTATTATTTTTAAAAAAAAAATCGGAAACGACCTTAATGAATTAACATTATTATTTCAATATTGAATATCTATATTGCAAAATGTACATAATTCACAAAACAGCGTAATATAATAAACAAAGTTTATAACCACTTCTTTAAATAAGTAACAAATAATAAATTAATAACCGTATGATATTCTAAATATAAGCAAATTTTTGAGGAAAAGCAATGATGATGGTGAGCATTTTATTCGTATGTACGCATCAACATTTTAACCTTTATGGTATTATGTTATCTGCAGACACTTGCCAAGGAGATTAAGTAAATTAATTCTAGCGCATTAATATGCGTTATATGTATCCAAAGAATCTACATATATATATACATATATATATATATATATATATATATATATATATATATATATATATATATATAAAACTGCTGCCTGACCGGGTATTACTATTTTAATATTTTTTTTACCAAATTTTAAACTCGAAGGGACTCCCATTCCTGTCGGAAGAGATAGTCATAAATCTCATTATCTTCAGTTTTTATAGGGATACGCCACAGGCGGTTGATAAAAGTGATGTGTGGTCGACCAAGGGAACTTTTTCTAATTATTATTACAAATCCCTTCCTTTTTCCTCGTTCCTGCTGTATTTTCCTGTTCGTACATTCACATTTTTTTACGATGATTTAGGGTAAATTTTCATTTTTCCCCGCGATTATTTAGTAAATTCATCAGGCTGATATATTAAAAAAAAAAAAAAAAACACCAAAAGTCGAGTACGTTTTGCGAATGCAGACCAGAAAAAAAATGGTGCCCCTTAAAGTATCTGTGGTAATTTAAAAATGCTGCGTCGGTCTAATTTAAGTCATCTGATCGAATATTCCAGAAATTAACTCTTTTTAATATAAATTTTAAAACTATTTTCGCGGCCGATATTCATAATTATATACAATAATTTTGGAAAAACCGCATACAAAATGGAAAAAAACCGATTTATTAATAAAAGTGAAGCAGTATATTAATAAACCCCAGTTACATGTTTCAAGCAACATGCCATGCCCATCATCAGAACTAAACTTAACTCTGACATAACAAGCTACTATACCTTAACTATCTTGACAATACTATATCCCTACAGGATGACCCTCAAAAAATAGATATATTATTAAAATTTCTTGCAGACACCAGATTAATTAACGCCATATAACCCTACCCTTAGACACAAATGATGTTAGTAATCGAGCGTCTGTAAATAAAAGAAATAATAATAAATAAAAAAATACTACATCCTGATTGGTTCTCAAATGGACAATCACCGTCCTGCACGCTGGATCAAGTCGGAAGCCATTCTTTTTATTTCAGTATCAGTTCATTTCAGTATCAGTTCTTTTTTCAATCAGCATAATTCGTTTGTTGCGATGTTTTACCACCGATCTATGTGTTATTATATAGATTAAATTATCATCATTGACGTACAGGACGTTACTTAAGCGATCCGTGGAGGTATTTTTTTTAAAATTATTATTATTGACATTACCTGATTGAAAATAAACATTTTTAAATTAGACGAGGAAGATATAATGATAAACTACCTGAATATTTATTAAACAATTTTCAGTGAGTCCTTTAACTCGCAATAATGACTAAAATTAGTTACTATACTTATTTTTACTTATATCGAATTTAATACCTTGACTATTACAACTTTAAATTTACGATATTATTTTGACTACATTTGTAACATTGGTCAAAAACCGATCCAAATATTCCATAAATTTACCGTGGCTTGTTAGAAATTGCGTAATAAAATAATCCTACTCGAAAAATCTACAACTAAATCTATCTACAAGTGAGGGTATAAACTTATATAACAGTTTCTTTTTCTTCCTTTATCCCTCTAGAGGGCGTAGTTAATGGTTAAGAAACGGCCGTATATGTTATTGATCTCCATGTTGATCTATTGTGAGCAACCAGCAGTGCTTCGTGCATGTTTAAACCAATTAACAATTTTAACTGATCAGCCCAGCGCGTTCTTGGTCTTCCTTTTTTTCTTCGTCCATTCACTTTTCCGGTGATTATTAGACGTAGAGAATTCATATCTCTCGCAATATGTCCAAAGAAACCGAGAAATATTATCCTTATTCCGCTTGACAAACGTCTATATAGTAGAGCGCAAATACCAACTCTGTTGAAACTATTGGGTCATTTTTCAAATGGGTAATGAAACATATTAATTTTAAATCTTCGAGTAACCGGATTATAGAATACGCCATCACTGGTATTCTGTATATACATAATGACGTGTTTTTTAATAATAAGATCGATAGATAGTTTTCCTGCAACAACCAATGAATGTGTAGTTTGTATTTTATTTTGTTCCAGAAGAATATTATCTTCGAAAATGAATATAACAAAACATTCCAGTATAAAAGAGATAGGTGAAAAATAATTAGAAACATCGTATCTAATAGATTTGCTACAAGAAACATTCGGCGTTTATAAATTATAATTAGATAAATATGGTGTAACCCGTATTGTGAAAATGGATTCATACGTTAAGAATAAGTAAGTCATTGAAAGCATTTAATGGAGGATAGCATGGGGTAATTTTTTTTTTTAAATATGAACACTAGTGATTCCACCCAGGGCTGTAAGAACGAATGATTATGCTTATTAAATATTTATACTACAGGCTGATATGTAATTGAATATCATCATGTACACGCTATTGTTCTGTGAACTAAGCATCTCAGATTAGTTGTTTAAATACAATATCGCTGTTCCTTCTATTACACGAACGCAACTATTCCTCGATGATGAGATATTTTACAGGTGGTCTTTGACAGAGATATCGCTGTCTATTTGTTTTACTACACGAAAGCAAAAAATCCAGAACGGACGGATGATACGGTGTTTTTACAGTCGGTCTACCGGCTAAGATAGATGTACTGTTTCCCGATTTTAGGCGGCTGTTAAATTTTAAACGATTTAACAGAGTTATCGTTATCTCCTACATTTTAAAATTTTTGAATTGTTGTAATTTCTATCTTATTTGTGATATCATGTGAAGCAAAGCTTAGAACGAATCCGATAATATAGGCTATAATAAGATGCGCGAATTTCATCATTATTGCTTTAATAGTTTTCGAGTTAGATCGAAACAAACAGATAAAAATTTTAAAAAATAGATTTTCTTTTCACGCGTAATAAAAATATACCAATGCAGTGATTATAATGAAAATATTCGCAAATTACAGAAAGACACTAGAGTTTAATATATTATTATAGATATATATATATATATATATATATATATATATATATATATATATATATATATATACACAGAGAAATAGATGTACATACAAAACCTTTCGTTTTGATCGTCTCAATCTGCAGAAAATTGTAACTTACGCACTGAACTGGAAACACTAACTTTGGTGTAGTACTTTAAAGAATGTCCAAAACTCGAAAGGAGCAAAATTAATACCGCAGGTATAGGTTTAAATGATTTAAAAGTATATCTTTAACGAGAGTAAAGAAATTATGAAGAATTAATGTTTACATAAGTGGAGTATTGATAAGCGATATTTTAGTTTTGGTACTTATTTGAAGCGATTTAAAATTGTATTTTATATAGCATCTGTGAATTCTGTCAACTCGGTGCTTCCGACACAGTTTGTCATTTTCGAATTGAATTCCCTTACACGGATGAAGGACGGTTGAAATATTAATTAGATGTTTATATTGTACGGATAATGATAGTGGTTTAAGAAAGAGCGTTTGTAAATTATTATAACCTCTCAAAAAAAAAAAAATAATAAAATATATATATATAACCTCGCTACGAGGAAACGCATTTCTTAATTATTGTAACATAATGTTAAGTAAATTATACAAAATACTGCGACCGAGCTAGTAGTCGTAATTAAATAAATGAATAAATAACGTTATTATCGCCTATAATAAAATTACGAACGTTAGGTATTCGTCTAATAAATGTAAGTTATCTGTATACACGAACGAGAAGAAACAAATACTTCGCTTTGGCACACACGGTTTCCAGTAAGCCGTCACACGTACTATGTTGATGACTGTATTGAGAATAACAATTCGGAATTTGTCAGAAATTTCTAAAGCGTAGTGATGATCTGTTCTGTAATATTTTACAACAGTGTGCGCCACATTACTTGTGAGTATTGAATTAATTGTCTTCTGTTACAGTTAATTTATACAAATTTATCAAGTGTAGTGGCATTGAGATTTAAAATATACTAACTAGATAAAGGTTTGAACTGGCCAAATGGTGCAAGCTGAGTAATATATATATATAATATATGTAGAAATAGATCGATAATTAATTCGTTGACGGTTAAAAAGAATCGGGAAACCTATTTATTTCGGGGTGAAATATATTTATAGGGGTTTTTCTTTTTTTAATATTTTACCTATAATTTATTTTGTGAAAAAATTTCGCGCGAATTAAAAATTTAGTAATTCTAAAAACTACTACTAGGTTTTTTTTTCAATGCGAATACAAACTAATCTAGGCTCAGCTTTTTATTTAATTTTCGCCTGTTCAATTTAAGATTGCTACGTTGTCTTTAAAATAACAATGTTGAATATATCGGAGAGTAGTGAGTTTATGAATTATAAACTAAACAAAATTATAACACAGTTTAATCACTAAAAGTTTTTTATTTCGAAGCTTTTCGACAGTTACGTCATTTTCAAGCATGCGCGATAAATATTTTAGCGATTAAACTACTGTGTTATATTTTGTGTGGTTTATAATTTAAAATAATAGTTACGTTTTTGATTTTTAAAATATTTCCACTAACGTGGAAAAGTATAGAAATAATAAGAAGAAAATGGAGAAATAACGACGATTCTGCTAAATGTTCGTTATCGATTTTCGCGTGGGACTCTTTGAAATTGCTAAATATTACCCACACAACGTCGTACTGGGACGATTTGTCATATTTTCGTGGTGTGTCTTGTACGAAGTGTTTATAAGTATTTGTTTTTACGATGAGAACGTTCGCTCTTTGTATACCATCTACATCGTCATTCGCTAGTCGTTATTTCATTTATAAACTTTCATCTCGTTTGTTTGTTTGTTTTTTTTCTTAATTTTTATTATTATTATTATTATTATTATTATTATTATTATTTTAAATAGTACTAAATTGGATATGGTTAGGGAAATTAAATATCTGGGTGTACAGTTTGATCGTAAATTAACCTGATGCGAATATTTCGATGTATCGAAAAAAACGTAGAAAGTTGAATTATTTCTTCTACTATTTAAGGCAGTTCGTCTGTTGATTTCATATAAGACGTCCGTACTCTATCAACCCGTGCTGTCATTTACTCCATTGGTGGTGGTGGTGGTGGTGGTGGTATGGCTAAATACCGTATCGAATCCGTAAGAGTTATTCAACGTACGCTACCGAGAATATTTGTCCGAAAGTAAATGCCAATTGTGTAGCTTACAGTTACTTTTATTTACGTACTGAACAACGCTAGTAAATTTAGAATCACATTTGATCGGAGGCACGGGAAAAGCAAAATTCCGCGTATAAATAAATCACGAATAAAAAGACACAGGCTTCGTACCCGATCGAATATAATTCCCTACCGCATAGACGAATTTAAAAATTCGATTTAACGAATTATAAACGACGCCGCAGGAAATTGTTATTCAGCTTTAACGATTGTGTCTTACGATAATATTCGTATGTGTATGGCCGCTAATAAGGATATAAAAATCAACTACAAGATAATAAAAACAGGTGACGACGTAGTTCAAATACTCGGATGCAGTATTGACGGGGTGCTGGAAAAAAACGCGGATAGCTCCGGCAAAGCAAGCTTTTACAAATTTGGGACAAATTTTAAAAAGAATAACGCGTTGCTACGTACGGTTCCGTGATGAAAAATGCAGCCGAATCTCGGACAATTAACGCGGTAAGTGAGAGAACGCATTCGAAAAATGTGAACGTATAGGACCGCGGACCGACTTCGTTTTCGAATAAGAAAGTGCTACATCGATGCAGCGTCGATAAATTGATAATCGTCGAAGATATAAAAGGAAAAAAGCGAAAATATAATATCGGCCATAAATTACAAAAAGAAGACATTTTTGTTAGCTATCTAAGATGCTTGGAAAGACAGCAAGAGGAAGGAAAAAGACGGAGTACATGAAAACGAACATAGGGACACAACTTATGAAGTAATAAATTCGGCTACAGAAAGATATGGGATGGCTAATGGTTCCTGATGTGCAACCTCCTGAAAGGAGAAATGCAACAAAATGATGATGATTATATGAATCTTGTATGTTCTTTCGCTACTTTTTATACGAATTTAAAGAACTCATTGAACTTGAATTGTCTTTATATAATAAGCCTTATTCGTATTTTTTACATGTTTTTTATCGAATAATGCACTAGTTTTACCGTATTCATATATATAAAAATGTTGCATTTTTGTAGATGGTTTTTCAAGTGTGTATGTATATGAAGTGTGATATGCTTGTGACGTGAATGAACAAAAAATTGTATTTTGTCATTCGCGCGTTACATAAGACGTTTTATTTTTACATATCTAAATTACTAATTACTATTACTATTATTTCGAAATGTCTTAATAATGTTTTGAATTTGAATTATTAATAGTCTATCTTGAAAACCATATTTCGTAATAAATAATCATTAAGTAACTACGAATGAGTGAATTATGTTTGCAAATTTTAAATTTTGTACCGAAGAAACCGGTTTAAATTTAAATACAACGTTTAGTGGGGAAAAAACTAGGTCAGGAGGAATACCCAGAGCGGAAGTTCGATAAAACTCGTATCAGAATGCGAGCAAGATATATGGGAGGCCGAATATCAAACAGTTTTCCTAAGGAACTAAAAATCGATTTACTAATTTATAAACGTTGCCGGAGGAAAATATCGATATCATTTATTCTAAGTGAATCCGGAGACTTCGGTATTACGAAGGATTATCGCGGATTTTAGAAGTTCACTGATAAGGAACGTGTAAGTTGATTTATATGAAGGAAAAAAGAGAACATGCGGTCTATATTTCAAGTATGTAGGAAAGCGTGTTTACTAGTCTGTATGTGTACAATTGTATGTTCAGAATAATGTGCGTGTGATAACATTATGTACGTTATAATGAAAACGGGGGTCGAACTGTTGTACGGTAACGTGCCGAAATTGTTTATCCTAAATCGCTTATTATTTTACTTAATAATTAACGCGCTTATAGTTTTCCGGATTGTTCGGCGAGCTTCTTTTGTACGTCTTTGAAAGTTTTTCCCCTGTGACGTAATAACCAGGCCGTCTGCATGTAGGAATTGTATAGTTGCTAGAGTGCTTGGTCGGGTGTTCGAAATTCTCATTATTTAATTCTTAATTATCACGGAGAAGGCAGTGGCACCCCACTCCGTGTAACATCATATGCGCCTATCTGAGTCGTATATAAATAGTTCCTTGAATGCTAGTTCATTTTGTATGTAAAAATAAACGTACAATGGCTAGTCACGACGTTCGGCAATTGATGATTATATATATATATATGTGTGTGTGTGTGTGTGTATGTAGATGTACTGAGCACGAGTTAGTTTACCATATTATTTACTTATATATTTAATTAAAGATCGACCGAAAGTTCGGTTTCGGTTTCGGCTAGTTTCGGCCAAAAAATCGAGTTTCGGCCACAGTTTCGGTTTCGGCCAAATATTAGCCGAAACTTCGGCCGCGCCGAAACTTAGTGTAATTATGACTCATTAATTGTCGCGCGTCGTTCGGCTAACTTCCGGTTATAACTTGTGTTTAATTACCAATATACTTATGGTAAAATTGATACTCTTTTATGTAATGAATGGAATGTTTTAACGAACCTCACAGCCTGTTTGAAATTTTTCTATGAGGCCACACTTGATTTATCATTTGATGGCGCATGCATATCAATAGTATACCTTTGATATCATTATTAAAGCGCAAGCTACAAGTTCGATCCGAAAAGGAAGATGAGATGCTGACAAATATGAAAAACTCATTGTACGAGTCATTGAATACCAAATTTTCTTTTATAAAAAGGCACCCTTCATTGATGGCTGCGACAATGCTGGACCCAAGATTTAAATCGAAATATCTCAATTCCAACGAAGTTGATGCTGCAATGAGAGAAATAATATCTTTTTTGACAGAGGATGACGACGACGTAGAGGATCCTATACTTTCTGGTGGTGGAGAAAATGTTCCCTTAGTTTCTACAGAATTGGTATTGCCAGCCTCCAACCTACAGCAAGAAATAGAGAGCCTTTGGGATATACACGATAATATTCCTAAACAGATGCAGGCAACCATATCTGAAGATCAAAAAACTGTTTTGGAAAAAATAATTCAATCTTATCTGTCGGAGCCATTATTGCAACGCAATGCTGACATATATTGTTATTGGAACAGTAGTCCATATCCTACCCTGAGAAAAGCCGTTTTAAGGTATCTTTCTGCTCCACCTACTAGTGCTCCCAGCGAGCAGTTGTTTAGTGCCGCTGGACAAATATACGCAGATCGTCGGAGTAAACTGCTCGGCGAAAACGTAGAAAAATTACTTTTCTTAGCGTACAATATAAGACTTTTTAATTACGAATATTAAATCTAATTTCAATTTATTATTTAATGTCAAATTGTGAATATAACATAAATAATAACTATCTTTGTTAAATATTGCAACTATTACTTTTTATTGTATTTTACATGAGTTAATTGTCTGCATTTGTGTATAAAATACACCAGATTTTAATATACAATAGAAAGTTTAATACGTCTAAATAAGTTTCGGTTTCGGCTGAAAATCTTGTTTCGGTCGGACACTATATTTAATTATTTATATTATTTATCGCTTGAAATTTTGCCCCAAATTAGTGTATTTCGTTATATTTATTTTTAACGAAATGATTATCAATTTTTGTTTATTCGTTTATTATATCGATGATCGTGCAGGTATGCACATAATCAAATATTGCACTGTTTTGTTTATTATATACATTTTTCAATATAGAAGTATAATATCGAAATAAAATAGCAATAAAATAAATAATTACTAATGCCTGTACGATGTAAGCAATTAGGTTATCTATCATAACCTCGGTCTCATCAATATTTTACAAACACTGTAGGGTTTATAGCCCATTTCTCGTGTTTAGAATTACGAGTGCTGAATGTGTAAACTTTAATTAAAATTCATTATTGATACTCGCGTTAATTGTGAGAAAGTATTTAGTCGCATACGTGATATATAGTGACGACCTTAAGACGTGTTGTGGAGATAAATTGAAGAATAAAGTTAAAAAATAAAGTAATAGATATCTCGTAGGATGTTCTATTTCCAGTTAAAAGCCCTAATTTTATTGAAATTATTGCGCGAAATGATCTTTTTTTTATTACGATTCCGTCTTGGTTGCTCATGCAAATATATCTGAAGAGCATTTTAGATAATATTATAAAACGTAAACAATAAGTTTAAGGAAGCGTACGATGTTCATATACGTATACTATAGTTCGGAATGTAAGAATACAAGGCGGTATATAAACCTTCATTACGTAGAGCAGGAAGGTATAGAACATTTATGGGAAAAAGAATATTAAGCGAAAGATAAATTTCGATAAAATTCATTACGGAAATGACTACAATAGATATCAACATCGGTTAAACAAATGGGTATCCGAATGATGCGAACATTTTCGAAAACTAATAAGCTCCATCTTTTGAAAAGAAGCAGAAAGAAAGCTTTGACCGAATCCTAGTCGACAAATAGTAGTGTTTTAAATTTCGCAACTTGACCTTTTCTATTTGATATTATTACAATAGCCGTAACGCGTATTAATAGAAGACGTCGGGATAGCCTATTTCTATATGGAATGTACTGAATTCGGTGAGGCAAAAATTATCATCATTATCTAAACCACCACGCACGATAACAATAATATAGTACACTACAAAAACACGGGGGTTGCATTGTTTCGCGACAACAAAGGGATTATAGTCAGTTCTCCCAGATGTGTGTCTCTATACGCTAACGCCATATTATGATTGCCTTGTTGTAAAACAAAATATGTATAGGTAAGTAATCGTCTAGCCCCGATACGGAGACGGAATTTAATGATGATAAATAATAGACGGTAAAAAAAAAAAAAAGAATTGAACCGATAATATTGTACTGCCATAAATCCTACACTCAGCGGGGATCAGAATATTCATAGACACGTTTTAGTTAAATTGTGACCTCGCAATTAAAATATGACGTATATTATTAAGAAAGTAATTTCTTTTTAGACATCAAGCGCTGGAATGATAAACGTAGACCGATTGATGACATTTCGAACGGTTTAAGTTTAGAATTAGGATTTTTTAAATCAATTATTAGCGCGGCTAATGAAATATTTGTACATCGATATCGAGCTTAGTAGTGTTATCATCGAAAAGATGAAAGTGGTGAAAAGTAGGATGGAATAAGGATATTATCATTATATATTTGGAAAGATTGAAAAAGAAACGACGTAACAAAAGACCACAATGCATATAAAGCCGCCAATTTTGAAAAATCTCCGAGTGTACAATAAACAAATAGGTAGTTGCAAAAGAAGATTTTCGTAGTAAAAGTTTCCAGAAGGAAAAAGCTCAGAGATACGACTAGTAGATGGAGAACTTCACCTTTGAGAGCTGGTATAGAGCACAAAACATCTCGAAGTTTCTGCGTATTATTTATAGACTGGCCAAGATAGCGATAAGAAGCGTTTACAAAAATAAAAATAAATTCAGAATTCTACGTATTATATATATATATATATATATATATATATATATATATATATATATATATATATATATATATGTATATATAATATATATAAGGTATTAGAAATTCGCTTAATGCTTGCATTATGGATATGTATTAAGAGAGTTTCGATATACAAAGCATTGTGCGCAGTGTATGTCGTAATGTTATCTGTAAAGGATAAGCTTTTCGCCGTATCTGAAAGAGGCATGTTGAAAATTTTATTTTAAAATACTATATCGAATTCAATTTGGCTTAGAACGGATCCTCGTATTCTAAAACGTGGGACGAAAAACAAAATAATTCGTGAGTATAAGAAATAAAGTAACAACGTATATTCAATATCAAAAATATTTAAAAATATTCCCTGCTATATTCCACAATTAAAATAAAAATACAGAAGTAATAAACCATTTATACCTCAAAATTGAAACTTTATTTTCAGTTTATATATATATAATATCATCATCATCATCATTAATCCCCCTAAGGTATGTCGTGACGATTTTCATACTACAGCTTCCCTAATTTGTCTCAGCTTCTCGTTTACAATCAGCCATTGACGTCGCAAGTGCTTTTGTGATCGTATCCGTCCATTTGATGTGTAATCTACCAGGAGGACGAGTTCCTTTTTTTCCCTTCAATTAATAATCGTTGCATGGAGTACTCGCTTCGCATAATATGTCCGAAAAATCAAAAATCATAATATTCTGGATAGAACATCGCTGGACAATCTACGCTTAATGTCGAGCTTGCGTAATATGAAAATGTTTGGTCGCTTCGCTGTCCAGGGTATCCGTAACATACGTCTCCAAACCCACATTTCGAAATTATCGATACATTGCCTATGTTTAGCTTTCGGCGTCCATGTTTCCGCCGCATATGTAAACACAGAAAACACCAAAAACTGCACCAACTTCTTTTTTATCGCATTTGTAATTGATGCGTCGCCGCGCCGTATTCTGTTTAATTTACTCAAGCCAACTGGATTCGTCGCTTTTGACCCAGAGAAGAAGAGGGATGGTTTTATTTTTTAAATAGCGCAGTTCCTGCTACAATGCAAATCGTGTGCTCCGCGGTTAGTGTACACAGGAGAGGTTCGTTTTTGTCCAGTTTCAGTTATTATAGCATCTTATAATGAGAAGGAGCGCGCGTTTTGCGTGGAACGTTATTTTAGGCGTGCAAAGGTGTGTGTACCTTAAGAACCGCGTTTACAAAAGATATCCGCGAGATTTGGAATACCTGAAAAATCGGATTTCTGAAAAAATCTCAAAAATTCAGCGACTCTGCTCGAAAAAGTCTTCGATAATTTTTGTAAACGCTGATTGAATGTATTGTTGCAAACGGCGGTCATCTGTACGATATTGTGTTACTGACTGTAAGGTAACCCTTCGTTTAAATAAAATTCCATTCAAAAATTTTGGTCGTTTGGTTTTTGAGTTATCGAGAAAACAACAAAACCGTTCATCTTCTCCGGGTCTGGTCACCCTGTGTATATATATATATATAAAATTTCAATTGGTTTCACTTGTATTATTCAATCTATTCCTAGTAAACAGAGAGCGTCTTGTCTTTACGATATAAAGGATTATAACGGATCAACTAAATGAAAAATTTAAACCAGGTGTGTTTTTTTGGCATAAAAAAATAGGCTGAGCGAATTGATAAAAATTGATTTCGATTTATGACGGACGAGTTCTTTTAGTTTTTGTTAGTTTGCTAGTAATAGTAAGTTTTGTGACAAATAATACATAGCCGTCTCTTTGACGAGTCTCTGCGTCTTTTTACTAGGTGTAAACTACGTTATATTTTATTTACGTTTATGTATATATATTATATATATATATATATATATATATATATTTTTATGTATATACGCTGATGTTGAATGTGGGTATATTGTCATAATGGAATATTCCATCTTGCGCATTCTGGTTTTTCTCATGTGACGAGCAGTAGCGATATTGACAAGCAGAAATAAATTTCAATTTTTGTAACCTGTGTAGTAGCGAATAGTTTATTTTCTTCGGAATTTACCCCGCTTTTACTACTATTATCACTACACTAGTACTACTCCTCCGAAATTATTTTCGCATTTTCGCTAACGCCTTCCAAATTCCGAGTAAATCCTGTCATTTTTTTGACATACATCCTCCGAACATCGGCAACCCACCAAAGTCTTCTTCGTTATATTACGCGCCCTCCTATATCATTCACCGAATCGAGAAATTGAATCCGATAATCGTTCTGCGTTACATTTAATGTTTATGTATATGTATATGTATATGTATGTGTCGCGTCTAGTTTACATTTATTAAAATAGATTTCCCCAAAGCTACGTCTTAATTCCACTTAAATCTATCCTGCGTACAAAGTTAACCGCTTTTATTTCGCTACTCTATTTCTATTCCGGCATTAACAAATGTAAATGTTGTATTGAAAAGGGTACAAATATTATTTGATCATTCGCGTAATCCATTAATGAAATTCGTTAAATACGTATATTTTCGTTTTCCGTATTATAATTAAATACACTTTGAAGTTATAAAAATTTAATATTATTATCATTCCCCACGTGCATCTGCGTCGGTCTCATTTCATTATATTCCATAATCAAATCAAATCAAATTCATTGTACATATAAATGTCTGCAAAAATGCGCGAATAACAGACTTTATGAAAACATAAAACGATTGGAAAATGATCAAACACGGCTCTATACTAATTAAAAATAGATTAAAAATAATCTCACGAGTACTCACTAAGCAAATAACGAACATACAAGGCATATACTCTGCTTACATAGATGTATAAAAAAGCAACGAAAAGAAAAAACATAAAAAGAAAAAAGAAAATAGAAAAATTATATCTATATATATATATCTATATATATATATATATATATATATATATATATATATATATATAGATATATAAGTTTGCAACACATATAAAATCCATATACATACTCATCCAAACCTACCCACGAAACATATAAATACAAGTTCATATATACTACACACATATATACTTTATAAATTATACGCACACAACATTAGAGTACTTAATAATAATATATTCATACCGACTGTGACCATTAATTTTTATATTTTAAAAATAATTAAAAGTAGAACATTCTAACGTTTGCCTGAAATTTCTACTAACAGGAATTCAATCAAAAGGTTTTTTCTCCGTTTACTATATATAAGATCAATTCTATTTTTCCAGGCAGCACATTAAAAGCCACTAAACAATTTATTTACGAATCCGTGTTTTCTTAAAAAGCGGAACGTCAGCCTCACACACACCCTAACATCTAAGGTATTAACGTTCATTAAGTAATGTAGTAAATTTTTCAAAACAAAATTAAGCAAATGAAATTTATTCAATTCTCGCACCGTTACAAACTTTTAGGTGGCGAAAAATTGAATTCTGCAAAACTTGAATAGGTTTTGTATAATAGTCCGTCATTTCATCCCAATGTATTAAGGACTACGGTTGGGCGTACAAGAAACAATATGAAGAAATGGAACATTAGTAAAAGCTCCACATATGACTGCGGTGAATCACAAACAATGGAACATCTCTTCGAATGTAAAGCTGTCCGCACAAATGTACCTTTAACGACGTGTTCAAATTGGATGGAAACATAATGAACTTTTTGGACTTCTGGAAAGATGTACTATGATCAATTTTTCCGATACGATGAAGAAGAAGAACCCAATGTATTATTCTATATGATAGGACTGATTGATATAAAATATAAATAAAGTAAATGTTCGAAAAAAAAAAAAATAATGCTTCAAGTAATAAAATACATAGTTTAATTTCCTTAACTTTTCTGCAATATTCAACCTAGAATCCGATTTAATCCCAAGATATTTTATTTCGTTTACCCTTTCTATATATACAGCACTTTTCAATTTTACCTCTAACCGTTCCTAAATATTTAAATCTCGATTCGTATAAATCATGTACTTAGTTTTACCTTCATTTAGAATTAACCTGTTACTACTTAACCAAACTAGAACACAATTAACATCGTCTCGAAGTAAGTTTTGGAGACGGATAACGAGAGTCAACTGCAAGCACCGTATTGTCTGCATAACTAAATAAGCGTCCTCTTACATTTAAACTGCGCAAATCATTTATATATAATAGAAAACGATAAGGCCCGAGTATACTGCCACGTGGCATACCAGTACTCTGCACTACGCTATCACCCCATACATTGTTTATTTTTACAACATACCTTCTATAATTAAGATAAATGTTGAACCAATTATATATGTTTCTCCTAAATTCATAATTGTACAATTTTCACGATAAAATTCGGTGGTCTACCCTATCAAAGGCTGTACGTATATCAAAATACACTGAAATAACCGATCTCCCTTCTTCGAGGCATCTAGAAATGTAAGATAATGTGTTCGAATAAGCCATCATCAGTGTGCCTTTACCAGGAATAAATTCATATTTATTGGGACTGAAAATATCAAATTTTATTTAGTAATTTAATATAATTTCTTTTATGCATTTCTCAAAAATTTTTGAAAATGTTGATAATATACACATAGGTCTATAGTTGACTAGTTTAAGTATATCTGGGAACCTACAAATATTTACAGTTTCATTAAATTAATATGTAAAATGTTTTAAAAACAAATGCATATTTTCTTTGATTAGTGTTATAGAGATTCTAATAATAATAATCAAATCAAATTAAAGTTTATTGTTTCTGTTTTATATATACAACTTCTTAACCGATAATGCGCAGCCCTTCGCGAATCATGGATATAATATAATAAGTTGTATGCGCAGAAAAGTTACTCACTTTTGCGTATACACACTCAACATTACTCCAAAGTGCCAATTCATATGCAGTAATAGCGCATATATATACACACAAATATACATACCTACATTTACCTTTTTTTTTTTTATATATATATATATATATATATATATATATATATATATATATATATATATATTACGGTAGCTAAATCGCGTTTAAACCTTTCAACAGTCCAGATAAGTTCGGATAAATATTTCCGGGGTAATTTCGGTACAACGTAGAAAATTGTTCCGGTTATCTGGCGAAATATTTCTCGTTGCGATTATTATATACACGTCAATTATAGTCGTGTTTTGATTTGTTTATATTTATTTAAATTTATTTAACGGTTCGTGTAACGGCTAATGACAATTAAAATGCGAACACTGAAAAGTAAGTGATGAAATACAAGTATACCGAATTAAAATAAAAAAAATATATATTATATTAAATTATTAAAGTAAATTAATAAATTGTTGAAAAGTATTTTTATATGTATATTTTTGATGATGTAATAATTTTTAAATTCCTAATTTTTCCTTCTTTATAATGGGGTCATCACTCTTTTTATGTCCGTGGGCCTCGTATATACGACACTGGAAACGCCGTCATAACCGACGTAAGACGTATTGGGGTTCTTTCTTCTAGAATTAAAATAAATTTTTATGACGCATATGACCTAGGTGATTTTGTTCCTCGTTAATAATTTATTTTTATTTCTTTTCAAATTCGACGAGACATCGAAATACTTTTTTTTATTCTATCGGTATTTTTATAGAAATTACGGAGATACTTGTTCGCTTTGGAGGAAAATTGTAAACTTAATCGGAAAATAGGTGGGTCAGACCCGAAAATTTTCTTAAAATTAATATCGCGCATTTATATTTTATATATATATATATAATGAAATGAATAAATACATTTTTAATTACTGTATTCAATGATAATTTTGAAAACCATTTTTCTATTTATAACATAATGTAACAATTTAGGTATATATATAGCTCTAAAGCCCCCTAGATCACAATAGTCTCTTTGGTGTTGGATTGTTTTTAAATACTGGAGTCATAAAAAAATTTAAGTTATCAACTTGAAAAATGTTTTCTGCTGAGCTTTTAACTATCGATAACGCATTGAAAGTCATGTTCAGCACGTGCGGGCTATATTTTAATATGCTCCAATCAGCTTAACTGAACAGTTTGAATAGTAGTAATTTTGATTGTAATTGATGTACGAAGTTAAATATAAATGCGTTAAGATTTTCACTAAACACGCGGCTAACTAAGGTATCGGTTTGAATGACTGTAGCAGACTCGGCGACGAAAGAATCACGTTTAAAAGGTGATTTATCTCCGGTTATTCCCGTATCAGTTCTTCTATCTCGGAACTTTACGTTTTCAACGTCCACTATACAGTACATGGCTTTTTGAATCTAAAAAAAAAAAATTGTCTATTTTGGGATATTTTTACTCAACGTAGAAAGTATTAATTGTAAATATATTTATATAACGCGCTAAAAATTATCTATATATTTCATTTGAGCCCTGTTCTTTAATTGTGCTAAAATTTATAATCGTACGTCGAGGTTTGAAAATAAGTTGTTCGACATTTCGAATCAAATGTCATCATATGATCGAAGGTGAATCCGTTTTGATCGATACTTGCTCGATTTCTAATCAACAAACGTCTCGTTCCCTACTTATGTGGTTACAATTTTCCGATTGTGAATCTCGGTCACTTCCGTGTAGTTCTAAATTTGATAGACCCGAATTATCAATTTTCGACAATCATCACACGTCCACCTTTTTCGACGATATCAATCACCTTCTATTTAACCGTAATAAATAGAAACACTATCGAGGTTTTTTTTTCTCCCGGTTGATATTTCAACAGTATCTTCTCAATACTATTCACACAACCCGATTTTTATCAACGTTCGGGGTTGCTTTTCCTTTTGTTCCGTTTTTTCCCGGATAATGGAATTAAAATTTACCGTCGTTTTTTGAAATTACTATTTTCTAACAATTCTCTAATCTATTATGAGATTTTTTATATTAAGCTATTTAAAATTTCAATTTTCATAAAATTTTAGATACTAGTCAGTACTCATCAAAACGCGTACTTGGCACGGGTTCTGCGGGATTTAGTTCGCGGTTCATTCGATTCGGTCTTCCAGATTTTCTGATAATTAATGGACAGATGAACTTATAACATAACGAGCCACCTGTCGCGATCCTAACGCCTAGTCGATCCTGACGCGCGTCGTATTTGCGATTTTCGTCGTTCCATTAAATTGTACTAGTTTAAAAAAAAAAAAAACTAACGCTAAGTGCTGCGTCATGTCGCATGCGCTATATGTAACCCAATTTGCGCACCTACCTTTACAATTATAAAATAATTACGAATAATAATGATCGCAACGATAATAATAATAATAATAATAATAATATATTGTTTCACAATTTTTTATCACCGGATAAAAAAATCCCGCGAATAATCCCTTTACCTGCGATTAAATTTGTCTTTCATCTCTTTGTCTATTAATGGGGTCGTCGGAAAAAAAAATAAATTAAATAAAATAAAAAATAAATTTAATTAAAGGGAATGAAACAAAAAGAACCGGGAAGATAAAAGATGATAAATAACTGTACGAATAGGGAAGCTCTATAAGTAACGGAGACTAATTCTAAAGCATAAACCGTGGGGGGGGGGGTAGTGACGTGAAAAGTTGAAGACCGTTTAAATTTTGTCGAAAACTTTTATAAAACGCGAAGAAGCAACTAGGTGAGTAGAAAGATAAGATTATACGAGACTAAAATAATAACCTTGTAAAAGAACAGCGGTAATGAGTAACGGTTAACAAGAAAACAGCGGCAGCTTAAAAGCCGACGATGCTGCTGCGCAAATATCCGCTAAATTAATGTGTGCACCCGTGTGTGTGTGTGTGTGTGTGTGTGTGTGTGTGTGTGTTTATATATGTTTATTATATTTTAAGGAGCTCTGTAGACGAGGGGTGTTTTTTTTATAATAATAGAAATCCGTTTAAGATAATGAAAATGAAAATAATCGAGCGGGACGAACAAGCTTAATGACGCATTGCTTAACAACAGCTTCTTCTTATCGAAGGGTGAAATCGCAATTTGCATATAATTAAGACTGGTCGACGTAACGACTGCACTATGACGATGATAATAGTAATTAATAATTAATAAGTTCCTCGGAGAAATTTAGAACAATTAACACGAGCAATTACGATGCATCGATAACGTTTCGAAATTTTTTCTTATATATAATCGGAATGATACAACTTAGACTCGAACATGTTCACGAAAGCATTCGTGTTCAGATTTTTCATTTGTCTTTATTTTAAACTTTATTTTGCGACATTTTTATTTAATCGCGGACGATCGAATACTGATAATTTCGAGCTATAGCAACTTTTGATCGAGAATTAATTTCTAAGTTTTCGCCCATACCTAGTTTTATGTATACATTTTTTTTTTCAGTCGTATCGGAATAATTCGGACGTTTAATATTTTAATATTTTCGCAACCTACACGAAGTTCTGTCATGCGTGAACGGTTAAAATATGACGAAAGTAAACATGGAAGCGAGTCTAAATCGTCAAAATTTAACTGATCGTTTCCGAAATTTTGAAAATTCGGAAAATGTCAAATTTGATAAAAGTCGTCTTTTTCATAAAATACATTTGACGTACATCTCTTCGATTTACATTTTATTTCCAAAGACGTTTATTCTTACGGGGTGCTGATAGGACTTGCTTACTTCAAATCTATCGTCTCATTATTCATTCAAAATGTGAATATGACGCTGTAATTTATTCAATCGGGAAATCAGATTATATCAAAAGCTTATATGTCGTCCGCAACTCAGCTCTTTATCTAGTTACAATCGCATTTCGTACAACTCCAATCGATAATCGCCACAATTATTTGCTAGCTCACTTCTTTACACAATCTAGTGTGTCCAACTTCACACCACCATATACTATACCACTCGCATCTTCCCCAGAAAAATGCTCCGAAACAATTCAATTCCACTTCAGAAATTATGAAGCCATACAGACGCACGAGCCGCAATTAATCAATCACTCCGCAGCAGTAATTCCACCATGGAAGCTCAATTCGATCAAGCTAGACCTCCATCCTTATAATCGGAAGAAAAGTGGCGCTTCTCTGAAATCAACCAGAGTACTTTAACGCGCACTTCTTGTTCAATTATTTATTACACGGATGGGTCCAGTTATGGCGCTTTCTTCGGCTGCTGAGTTATTAAAAATGGAACCGTATTTATTCTCTAGTCGCTTTCGCGATGATACTTTACTGTTCCGTCTGCCGAATTACGTGCAATATACGTTGCAGTCGAGGATTTTATAAGCGATCCGTGCAACATCAGCCATTATCTACTCGAATTCGCTATTAGCATTAATATCGTTATACGACGCGTATGATCATAAACAGCAACCCCGATAGCGAAGGAAATTATAAATTCCTTAAGGAAAAATCTACAACAAATTTTTAGCTAATTTTGGACTCCGTGGCAATGAACCGGCTGATAGAGCAGCAAAGAATGCAGAGATTGCTCTGCTTGCGACAAACATCGCAGTTTCTACATCAGATTTTACTCGATACATCAAGAAGAAAAATGACGTTCTGTTCCTTCAACTAATAAATCTGGTTTGGTCAAGTCAATAATACGACCGTGGAATGTCGCAGTGCCGCAAAGGCGACGTAATCATCTGACTTCAACTAGGTCATACAAACATGACACATGTTAAATCCCTGCAGCAGAATTATCCACCTCAGTGGTCACTCTTACTGTTTATTCGTCACTTGCCCCAAATATTCCTCCCAGATATGAAACCTTCCGACCTCCCTTCCACTTCTCCTCGTTGATAACAATACCTTTTTCGAACCTAATTCTTTTCCTACATAAAACAGCCTTCTATTACTGAATCTAATATATTTTTCCTCTCGTGCCTCTAGCCATTAGTACCTCTGCACATGGCACGTTAATCTAACTTAATAATAATTATAATTAAGCAACGCCGAATCATTCTAATTATTCACTTCCCTTAACATTACTCGATCTCATTTAATTCTCAAACCATTTGTATCCGATAATTGAAACAAAACAAACAAAAAATGAAACCACAGGCTTTGCGACTTCCGCAATATTGAAAGAAAAAATTTATATCGCTCGAAAGCTTTCTGTAAAAAAAAAAAATATCAAACACGTATTTCCACTTTTATAGCGATATTTGCTTAGCAGTTGTTCGACAATTGGTTAGAAGTTTCTTACGTATATTAGTGTATTGTATACATGCAAAATAAATGATTCTACTCAAATTACTTCTCGAGCTATTGATACTCGATTACGATTGATTATTGATAACTTGTGTCTTTCATTCTCGATAAAGTTTTGAATTTTTTCAGCTCTAGACTTTGTGGGATTGTAATATTTTGTAGGTTGGTTTTCGTAATTAAATTACATTTTAACTGTTGAAATTATTGGTTAAACGAGATAAAACATTTAACGAATATTTATAATTATATCTTTTATAATAATTATATATAGTGTTTATTGATTCGATACCGGAGTCTATATTTCCGAATATAAATTCCGCCTTTTATGAAGAATCCTGGAAATAATGATGAATATTGTAGTGCAACCTCGAAGTTAATATAAGAATGTCATCTGCTCATCTTCTTCGAGTATTTCTACTTTCCGTTTCTCTGTATACGGTCGCAAATACTTCATTTATCTTGCGTTAGTAAGTCGTGTCCTACATGTTCTTCTCAGTTCACATTTTTTTCGCTAGTCTGGCTTCACAATTCTGCGTTTTTCTTATTCCTAGCAGCGTACTTTCTCCGCTTTTCCGATCTTATCCATTAGTTCTTTTGTTAACGGTCAGATTAACATTAGTACGACGCATTGGTTAAAGAGTTTAGTCTAATTTGTTCGGTTGATTTTACTTCGTGGAATAATTTTCATTTTTTCGAATACTGTTCATCCGACTTGTTACAGTTTTTTTTTAACTTTTAGTATATGACTAGTTTTTCTCGTTTTAAATGTCTTCCCTAAGCATACGAAAGTGTCTACTGTTTCTACGGAATACTTGTTCTAAACTTATATTTATACGCTTTCATAATCTTCTTCTTCTTTGTTAGGCCATCTCCATTCTGAAGGTTGGCGATCCACAATCAAAAGCGATTCCAATCAACGGCCGCTTGGAAAAGTTCTGTTGATGAACATTTGTTGAACTATTTTTTTTAGGTTATCTATCCATGATATTTGAGGTGTTCCCCTTAATCTTTTGCCATTAATTTTACCCTCGAGTAACACTTTTTGCACAGTATCTTTCGAACCTCTCATTATATGTCACAGGTATTTCAATTTTTGTCTTTTGATAGTTTCCATTTTCATAATCGTCTTTTCATATTTAATAACCTTTCTATTTTCCGGGTTTATTACGAATCCAGTTTTTTTTTTTTAACATTTTTCCCAGTTTATTTCCGAAATTGCGTATTAATGCGATCCGCAAAACGAAGATAATTACTATTAATATCAGTATGTCCGGATATTAAGAACTAAATGAGTAGGGGACTACGGTAGTTACTTTTGCATTATATTTGTATATTTGTTATATCAGAGGGTTTCGAGGGATCAACTTTCTACGTACTAGCCATAATTTCCCTCATATCTTGCTAATCTAATGAAACACGTGACACGTGTCATGTTGATGACTGTATTGGGCATCAAATTTGAGTTTGTTCGAAATTTCTAAAGCATAAAGCTGTTCTCTAATATTTCACAAAAATGTCACACATTACCTGTGAGTATTGAATTGTTTCTGACCCATTGTCTTCTGTTTAGTTTATATAAATTTATCGAACGCAATGGCATTGAGATTTAAAACTAAATAGAGATTTAAACTAGTGGAATTGAAATTTAAAGTACACTAACTATATAAAGATTTAAACTCTCCAAATGGAGCAAGCTGGGCCAAAAAAATATCACATATTCGTTTGGATTCGTAAATGTTTTTTGATTATTATTATAATAGTTGTGAGTAAAAAATAACTTGAAGAATTTTAAAAAGCGTCGTAAGCCCTTAACACGATACATAAAAGTATTAAACAAGCAAGCAAATAGTACACTGCCTTAGGAGAACACACAATATCTTGTAGATGTGTGAGTGCTTGACGGTTTCCGCTGTAATTTATAATAAAATTTTGAGGAAAACCCCGTTTGGTTAGGCAATGGTGTTATACATTCATCCTGTTTCTCTTTCTTTTTTTTTAGTTTCACTGCGTAGAATATTTATATTTTATTTTTATACTCCTATAATGTTTTTTTGTAACTCGTATGTATATGGTATAAGTATTTTTAGATATTTTTATGGAAATGTGTTATTAAAACTTTTATTTAGTAAGTAATTAATTGTAGACTTACTTCACCTAAATATGCACGTGGTTTTAATCGGTGTTATACGCATGTATATATATATATATATATATATATATATATATATATATATCGTGCATGTATGTATTACGTGTATTTACGTGTATGTGTATATATGTTTATATAGTAATGATTACACAACAAACGTAATTTACATAATAGTCATGTTGTAATATTGTACGAATTAAGTATACACGTAAATTATTTGATTCCGCGTATTTCTGAGGAATGTATATATTAGTGTGTACCTGTCACGTTGAAGTGTTATAAACTTATGTCCGTTTATTTGTGTGTGCGCGTAAGTATCCGATAGCGTTGTAACATGATATATATATATAATAATCATAATAATAATGTCTGTATGCGTCGGAGTGTTTAGTAATGAATGTGAGTAAAGAACTGGAACAGATCAAACTGAAGGAAAGGAAAATAGTACGCAAAATTCTGGGACCGAGACCTGATCGGAAAATATGGAAAAAAAGAAGTAATAAAGAAATATACGAGTATACTGAAGATATTATCAATACCGTGAAGAAGAGAAGATTAAGCTATTACGGTCATTTGAAGAGAATGGGGACAAACAGACTAACCAAAAGAATTTTCCAGTACTTCGATAGTAATCCTAGATCGCAAATCGCGTGATTCCGAGAAGTTAAGGAAGACTAATAACGTTATGGATAGAAATGGGTTCGGAATTCCGAAGTTTTGAAGGAAAATTGAAGAAGAAAACCGGTGCCAAATGGACAGATGAAAGGAAGAAAAAACACAGTGAAACAATGAAGAAATACTGGAATGAAGAGGAAGAAATAAACATCGTGAAGATATTTTACCACGTGGTCCATAGTTGGCCAATTCGAAAGAAGAATAATGATAATAATGCGCACAATATTGCGCATCGGTGATTTTATTTTAATTAATCGTTATTAATACGTTTATAATACATTCGATTTTAGTATAAACAATTTCGCTACCTTAATTTTCTTTATATTCCGATCGATAAAAGCTGGTTATTTCTGAAAATTCGGTACTATTTTCTTTTGTTATCCCATCGTTGCTTATGGCCGTATTAATCCGCAGTCTTATTCCGTCTATCATACCTTCCGTTAAAGTCGTAACTTATAAATCCGATTGGACGTGTTAATACCTTTTCGTGTTGATCGTATTGCGGATTTCGTGTTGTTCATTTATCTTGTGCCGAACTTCCGGTTCGAGGTTAACATCGGACGCATTTAATTGAACTCGTCGTGGAGCTAGTTTCATTTTCTATATATTTAAAATCATCCACGCTTCCCCTCCGCTACGATACCAGAAAAAAAACTTTTTTTTAAATGTGATGATCATTAATTGTTTTGTTATTTCTTTTTTGACGCGGAAAGGTTTTATACGTTCTCTTGTGCGGTATTAAATGCCAGATTATTATTCATTTTCCGCGATTATTTCGTACCTCGCGAACAAAATGCCGTAATTGACAGGTTTTTATTTCCGCACGAAGATATAAGCCCATTTCGTTATCGTTATCTACTACCCCGTATTTTGACTGGATGACGTAATTAGATGCGGAAGGAAAAAGGTTTAGCCTATGGCTATTAACGATGTTTAATTTCCTCGCTGTTTGTTTTCCACCCTTTAGTCTTTCTTAAAGACAATATAATCGACCCCTCGTTCGCCTTATCGTTTTATTTTTTTTGGCCTCATCACTACTCTTCCTCTTAATCGTTCTCTATTCTATCCTTCTGAAGCTGTTCTTATTTTTATTTTTTAAATATATCCTTCAGCGATTTATTTTTCCTCTTTGCTCGTCTCTTACTTTTTGTATTTCCATCGAAAATCAAGCACTACGTCCAAATTGCTCAATTTCCTTCGTAGTTTTTTTTTTTTTTTTATTATTTTATTTCAATTTTATACGGAACTGTCCTTTTTCTTGCTTGAATACAAATTTTATTGTGTTTACACGATGCAAAGGGAACTATATAAATATTTACCTATTTTAGTCGTTGTTGAGATATTTAACAACGCGCAGCAACTATGCTTTGGAATCTCTACTTTATCGATTTCTTTGGTCGTTACTTTTCAGTTATACACACACACACACATATATATATATATACACTTCCACGTACGCTCCTGTTAAGGATATGTTCCCATTCTTCGAGCGAATATTTCTAGGAGGATATTGCCCATGGTATTTCGTGGAAATAATGATGTACTTGATCGTTCGATGTTACTAAATTTCTCAGAATAGGGGTGAAGCCTTGGATGTTACGAAAACAATTTATTTCATAAGAACGTATCCGTATTAGTTATTAAAAGATGGAAATTCCCTGTAGAAATCGTGAGTTCGCAATTTCGATATATATATATTATTTTATTGCAAGAACGATGCCAATTTAGTTTAGTTACGGCATTCGTGGAGTTGCGATCTTAAATTTAGATTATATTATATATCGGGAGTGTGTCACTGGATGCACCTTCCCTCGTGTTTAGTTATTTAATCATAGATAATTGCTTAATGACCAAGATGATTAGCTCACAATTATAAAAAGCTTTAATTAAAAAAAAATATATATATATAATCCAATACGTTTTTTTTTTCATAGCACGGTTAACATAGTTAATGACCTACAGATAAATAAGAATAAGTTTACTAATTATTTTCGAAGAGATTATTTTTGGGACTGTCAAATTAATATAAATCTGCAAGAAGAACAAAAAATATCATTAATCACTTTACCGTTTTAACCTGCTATATAATATATATATATATATGTGTGTGTATAATTGTAAAAAAAGAAAAATTATTGAAATATTACAATTCTACGCGACAGTCTAGTCTTCGACGCTGGTTTTTTTTTTCGACATAATGACTGACTGAAAGTATTTCATCGAGTACGTCACGTATAACAAAAAATTCGTCCTTTGATAATCTTTAAGACGTCGAAAGTTTCCCTAAAATGAAATATATATATGCATATATGTAAATAAATGTATATATATATATGAGATATAAACAAGGAAAAAGGTAGTTAAAATGATGAATTTTATGTGTTAAAAGACCGCAAAACTTTTCTGCTATTTAACCATTTCCAGTGTAGACAGGCGAAACTGACAGACAATTGACGCAATAAGATTTAAACAGAGTTTGAATTCGTATATAAACGATTGTGAAAAATCATTTTTTAGAAAATATTAAAACATAAAATCAATAATAGTAACCAAAATTATAAAATTTTACATACAGAAAACCATTATAAAAAATAAAACTACGCCAAATAATGGAAATAATATAAGAAAAACATAATAAAAATAATTTATTAAATATTCAAGACAAATTTTAATGATGAATTAGTTTTAAGAAGTGCATACTATACACATAGAATGTGGATCATTCTGATTGATTGTTGGATGTGGTTATCTATAGATTATTATGTACTCGCTGATTGGTTGAATATGTTTTTACCATATTCACCATCCGACACTATCGTATATTCGACGTGTTTAATAATATTTAGATAATTGTCTATAATTATTCCGAAGCTATTTCATTTATTTTTATTTTTCCAGGCATTTGCTCGCTCCGAATTTAATACAGAAACATTATTTAGCTCAAGGAGCTGAACAGCTGTCTAAACAAGTAAGTGCGATATTAATAAATTTAAATCGTTTCGCGGTAAAAGTTCTGAATACGATAGAATATGATACAAATTTAGTGGGAAACTTTTGTTTTTAGATTCAGATATAACATTAGTTTTCCGGAATTTTCGTTTAGGAAATTTTCAATTTTTCTTTTGATATAAATATTTTTTTTTAAAAAAAAAAAAAAAAAAAAAAAGAGAGAGAGAAATAAAAAAATGGTCTTCAACGCTTGAAACATTTTATAGAAATAGAGCAATAAACTCGAGGAGCGGCGGTAATTTTGTTTCGCTTTGAAGTGGAACTGCGTTATAATCAAATTGAATTATTGAATTTTTAATAAATCACCGAATTTTAGCAGCGTTTTTTTTTTAAATCAGAAATTCTCTTTGAAAGTTTTTTCTAAATTATTTTTTAGCGACTATCTCTAGCAAATAAACCGAAACGTGGGCTAATATTATTTGTAGAACTCTACCGGCACTAGACTATACCGTAAGAGTATTTTAAAGGAAATATCGTATTAAGATTCCAAAAACTTCGTTTTAAAAACAGCCTGAAATTGCAATTAAAACATTTTTCCCGAAAATATCTCGTGTTAGCCGCTTTTTAAACGCGCGAATTTCGTCTTACCCACGTTTCGCCGTTAATTTTATTTATTGGAAGAAAAAAAGTTCAATAAATCGCGCCCATGTTTTAAAACTGATTCTCTTCGTGATAAAATAGCAAAAATGTTCAGAAATTCTAGTTATACGTAGAAATGTTCGAATTGGCGTTTTAGTATTTCAGCTAAATACTGTTGCAAATTGAATTTGATCGAACCAGCTAAATGCTGTTTTCGTAATAATGCGAAATTCGTCAACCATCTTTCCGACCGTCCTCTCGGACTGTGGTTTTTATTTACGAAATACGAGTTTTGGCTTCGTGATTTAATTTACGTTGCTTCTTTCTTCAGCCCCGACCGATCTAAGCCATCTGGCGGAGTGACAAGTATGATTTACATCCGCAATTATCATCGGAAACATTCGTATCTATTTAGTGTACCGACGAAATGTGGGTTCATCTTCATTAGGTCACGCTGTATACTCACAAATTAAAAAAACCTCTTATGAAACAATATAATATGAGTACAGTATGACTTGATAGATCGAAAAGCGTAGTTATAAAGGTTTGACGGAATAAAAAAAAAATACAGCAAGGCTATTCGCATATTTTAGTGGATCATCTGGAAATTATTACGATACAATCGTTAGAAATCTTGAATAGACAAAAAAAAAATAAAATAGATATACATATATTATTCGGAAAGAACATATAATTAGCGAGATATATACGCGCGGAAAAATAAAATCGTGCTCAAACTTGTGAAACGAAATGTGAACTTATTCGAGCGGAGATTTTCAAATGTGCAATGTCGCTATGCAAAATGGAAATTCCACGACGTATATACAATTGTTAAAAACGGCGCGAATGTCATCAGAGTTTAATGTACGATCGAAACTTGAATTTAAAGCAACCGACATTCTCAGATATCGTTTAAGAATCGGCTATTCGCGTTGAAATCGCTAAATAAGACGTCAAGAAGAAGAGAGCACCTTATTGTTTATCGCGTGTAAAAATACACAATAAATTACATTTACTGCGCGCATGTATACGCAATAAGCATCTATCTGAAGATGTCATTTAAGAATCTACTATTGATCGATATTTACTGCATGTAATAACGCAATAACAGCGTGCGTTCTCAGATATCGTTTTAGAACAAACTATTGTGAAATGGAATATACAAACTAAAAACTAATATACATTGTTTCGATTAAGTAGAAGAAAGCACCTTACATTTACTGCGCGTAGTATGCGAATTGGATTAATAAATGATCGAAAGAATTCTGATACACTAGGATATTTAAAAAAAAAAACATGGTTACAGCAATCATAGATTAACCGTTATGAGCTAGGCCATACACGAAGGGCTAATAATTCATCTAATAGAAGGGATGCATTCGGGAAAGAATGTGATTGGAAGGCCGCGAACAGATTACATTTCACAGATACGCGAAGATGTGACGGCGTCATCGTATGAAGAACTGAAACGGATAAGAATCGACAGAGATGGAAATCAGTGACAAACCAATCTTAGGATTGAGCACAATATGATGATGAGTATGCGAATTGGGTTAATAAATGGTCGAAAAATTGCGCAGAATTCTCCTAAAAAATGATAAAAAAATAAAAAACCATGACTACAGCAATCATAGATTAACCGTTACGAGCACTGTACGCTATAATTTGATATAATTTTGAAACGAACAAAAAAACAAACACCTTACGCCTAAAGAAAAAACTGCAAATGCGATATTTCAATCTGTTTTTTTAGATTATGTCAAATCTTTTGATCGAGTGCACCGGAATATATTATGTATAGCCCGCATCGAAATCAGCTACTAAATTAATCGAAAACTTAAGGAGCACGCGTTTTACGTGGGACGTTATTTTCGGTGTAAATCGATCACGACGGCCTAAAGAGAGTTTCGAAAAGAATTCAAGATCATTCGGAGTCACGGCTGTTTCTTTAAACCTGTCGAGAGAATCTGTGTTCGGCGTATATTGCTGAAGACTTGAAATTTCAACCTTATAAACTGATGTTAACCCAGGAATTAAAAAGTACCCACCGCCACAACGAAGACTTTTTGCCGAAACGCGAAGAGGTCTATTTAAATTTTAGCTATGCGGAAACAAACCGAACTGTCGCTACTGGTCCTAATCTAATCCGAATTCGAACAGAAGCCATCACACAACGAGCGAGTAACCGTCTCGGCGGGAGTGGCGAAGTGGGAAATAGTGGGTCCTTATTTTTCACTGACGGAAATGATAAATTCGATTTTGATTACGTCACTTCGTCATCGTTGAAAAACGATCGCATGGAAGAAACGTTTGATAACCGCATATTGTCGCGTCGCACGGATTTCGCTTGACCGCCGCGCTCGCCAGATTTGACCGCTCCAATTTTTTTTTTCGTGTGTGAAATACGTTCACGAGATCCCGAAGACCTGAAAACTAGGATTTATTATGAAATTTCAAAAATTCAGCAACCTATGCTTGAAAAAGTGTTCGAAAATTTTGTAAAAAACCTGATTGAATGTATTGTTGCAAATGGTGGTATAATATTGTATTCCACAAATGATTGTAAGCTAATATCTCGTTTTCTTATTTTTAAACAAAATTTCATTCAAAAATTTTGGTCGAGTAGTTTTTGAGCTATTCAAAAAACAAATTGGGTCACCATATATATATATGTGTGTGTGTTTCAATGTCTCATGCAACAGATTTACTATTACACTATCCGCTATTAATATGTTTCACAAATGATGACGTATTTTCGGTAAATTGAAATTGTTATTTATATATTGAAATAATATTTATAGGAAATTGAACATTGTTATTATCACGGTACTGTAAAAGATATTCCAGGCGCGTCGGCTGCATTTCAAACGTGTAACGGTATATCGGGCGTTATTCATATAGGCAATGAAACGTTCGTCATTCATCCGTTTTACGCTGGCGATATGTCTGTAAGTAGTAAATATACATGAATATTCTATTGAACAAAACTAATTATATGGCAACTATTGTCATAGCTGGTATTAAACCGTTAATATGCGAAATTAATAATAAGAATATTGAATAACTTTAATTCGAAACAGCATGTTCGATGTTTACTATATCGCAAAATAAATTGCGCGACGAATATGAAATAATTTCTTTCAAATATACATAGCCAACTTAACAACGTTATATTTATACCGAATCAGTTCATTACAGGACAATTTAAGAGGATTCGTTACGTAGCAAATGTATCGATTTAACTCGTAATATTAAACGCGTACCATTAGGACGAAACTGTTTTTACATATACGCGGCATAAGTAAGGAATATGGTAAAATTTAATAAAATTTCACACTATTCGAAATTGCGTTTACATTTTTATATCGATTAAATATTTATATCCTATAAGTTTTACATATTGCGAAATGGGCTGATCGGAGCGCCCGAAACTTAATTAAATATGGATCCCCCCGTTTAGTTTATTATTTATAAATTAATAAATATTTTATATAACCGCGAAAGGACGTTTAGTATATTTTCCTTTTCACTTGGATTTCATATATATATATTATCAGGATCCGAACATAATATACACTAGTTAGTCTATATATATAGTTTGAAACCGACGGAAGCAGAAGGAATTTCGAAGAGATTTATCAAATGTATAACTGTGTAAGGACGTAAGACATCTCGGTAGTAAATTTAAGCAAGAAGCTTATGGTATTAGAAAGCTACGATGCGAAGTAGACGTAGCAAGCAACAAATAGGTTCTGCCATCCAATCTAAATCCGCCACACGCACCGAACACGTAAGTATAATAATCGCGCCATTATGTTAAGTGCGAGAAAATAATTAAATATAGTTCGTATTGATGGTATTTAGATAATTTAAACATTTCGACAAATGTTCATTCTACCTACAGATGTTGACGTCATGCACGGTTTGTTATTTATTTTTATTATTTATTATTATTATTATTACACTAGTCAGTTTTTTTTTTCATCTTATGAATAAGACATTTAAAAAAAAAAATAGCCATAAATATTTATTCGGAATAGCATTTTCGAATTTTACCTTTAAAAATAATGTAAAAGCAAAGCAGGTAAACATTTTTTTTTCAAAACTCTTACTGGATGGAATGAAATCCGAAAAAAGTTTACGATACGTCGTTTTCCGATGTTTCGGAGATAAAGTAGAATTTATGTCGTTATATATCAAAAATTCTTTTCCAATGTATATATATATATATATATATAATATAAATAAAAGTTAGTCATAAAATTATATCCTTATGTTACTAACGTAGTTATTCGTAGGTTCACGTCATACTTCTTCTTATATTTCTTACTAAAATGCCATTATCTTACTATTACTATAGTTTTACGTTTGTTACGAGAATACGCAGAATTTTTCAATCTCTTCTTAAATTTTTTCTGCGGAGTAATTTGCATTTTTTTTTCTCTTCTGTTATATTTTGTTTTCGTTTAAATCACCGCTGGAGACCAATTTATTCCATATTTCTCGACGTTATCGATTCCAGCAAACTGAAGAACCTTTTAAAAGGAATATCGTTTTTTTTTTATTATTAATAAACTAGAAGAAAACTACGGGTTTTCGCGATTCTTAAATGTGAAACTTAATAGATGAAAAAGAAGAAATTGAAACAGAAAGAAATGACGGATAAGTATAGAGAACTAACCTCCGAAATAAATAAAGTAGCAAAACGAGATAAAAATAATTATCAGAAATATATAAAGAAATTGAACAACGCTCTAGGAGAATAATGAATCAAAGGATTTACATAGGAGAGTGGAAAAACTGACGAATACACTTAAAGCGTGATTGCTAACAATAGAAGACAAAACGGGTGTTGAACTAACAGCAAAAATGGAAAACATAAATAGATGGCGGCAGTATTGTCGAGAAGTAATGTTTGATGAAGTATGACCAACCAGTCATATACTGAATTCTGATATTATAAGAACCGAATTAGTAGATGAATAGATGTCCAAAATCCGACGGTATAATTACGGAAATGGTTAAAAAAAAAAACCTAGACAGGTAGTAGTGGATATCCTGTACGAGATGTGCCAAAAAGTATGGAAGAAACAAGTGAGTGGCCAGATGATTGGACCGAAACTATCTACGCGCCAATACACAAAAAGAGCTCCCGGAAAAAGTGTGAGAATTATCGCACAATTGCGTTGATAAATCATGCCAGCAAAGTCTTACTACATATCCTCCAGAGTTGACTAAAACACTACCTATTGCGGAGGAACAAGCCGGTTTTATTCGAGTCAAAGGGGAATAGCTTTGGTAAGTGAGGCAATAAGGAAATTAACAAGGCTGCGACCATAATTTCTCGAAACAAAACTAAGACTGTTAAAAACCCTTCTCGATTCTGTTATATGGATACGAAACGTGGGACACCAAATTTGGTATCGGAACGGAAGCTGTAGGTCTTCGAAATGAAATGGCTATCGGAAAATTACCATGGACGGCGAATAGAACGAATTGGTGAATGTGAGCGGTTAATTTATACAATCGAAAGGAGAATTTTATCCTTCTTCGATCATAAAAGTCGGGCTAATTAATTAGAAAAACTGATTATACAAGGCAAAATGGAAGGCCGAAGAAAACAAGGTAAACCAGTTAACCGACACTTAGATCAGATTAACAAAGAAGAAACGTCCAGAATCTGACTATCACATGATGGAATATATGTATGTGTATATATATATTTATACTTTATACATGTAACTGTCGAAAAACACGTTCGTAAATAACGAACTCCTTATATATTTGAGATTCCTTGTAACGCTATCGCCTGATTGTCAAAAATTCTGAAATTTCCAAATTACTTCAAACGAAATTTTATCTTTGAATTGCGTTCTGAATGTGACGAATCTTATATATTTAACCGAGCAATTCTTGTATAATCATATATAATATATACTCGGTTATCTCGAAAACAGCTTTAATGATTTAAATGAAATTCTTTACATATACGTACATGGTAATAATTGAAAATATAATTTGAAAATTTGTGGAAGCATTGAAAAATCGACGAAGGCGAGACAAACAACATCGCTTGTCATTTCGTGCGCCTTCTTTATTTCTCTAACAAAGCACTTACTAGGAATGAGCGATGTTGAGAGACAAAACGTTAACATCGATGATGAATAATATCAAACATGGCGACATCGATGTTGAAGCAAATAATCGAATCGCACATTACCGATATCGGCCCAACCCGCGAAATAGTTTGATGTAAAAAAAACATTAAGATAAATAATTTAGTCTATTAATATTAGCACATCAGAAAATATACGGTAATTTTCAAAATCTTCCTGGTAATATGTTAAATGCAAAGAAAATTGTTGAAAATTATGAAAATAATTTTTTAATAAACACGGCAATACAGTTTCGATTTAAGAGACTTTATAATTCGTGTATAAAAATGGGGCGCGTGTAAAAATAAAAAACCGAAAATAAACATCATAATAATTGCTAATCCAGAAAACTCTATACTTTGCTATTAAACAGATTCTGCATCAACGTAAATGACAAAAAAACTGTTGATGTACCATTGACTATAAAAATGATTTTTAAGACAGTGCCAAATTTATTTAAGAGTAAAAGGGCAAAAAAATACCGACATTGACTAATATCGATGTCTGGAAGTTTCGATATATCGAACATCGATACTTCTCTACCGACGTTCGATGTTGACATCGATGTTTTCTTAACATCGCTCATTCCTAGCACTTATCAATCCACTAAATGGATAACTGAGTTGGCTAGAAGTTTTGTTACTATTAAAAAATCGCGTCCCTGATGGGATGATATCATATCTCAGATCGTACGTTACTTTTATTACTGGCTAAATCGTGTCTTTATCAACGTACTCCAAATTTTATTATTATCATCCTACCCGGCAACACTGACAACGGTCTTTCCACGTGGTGTATCATTTCCATCTTAATTGTTCGTTATTATGGTTCTTTTTTTAAAAAAAAGAAGAAAAAAATAGTTTACCTTTCGATCATGCGGTATAAAACGAGGAATTTAATCTATTTCGTTATTATTGATCTCGAACATTTATGCTATATTCCTTACTTTCAGTCGCAATATCCACTATATGGGAGATGAAACTTTAATGTTTACAAAAACTTTTATACATTAAATGACTCGATTTTAAAAATATTTATATAAATACATTGAAAATTATCTAAGGTTCACCCAAGCAGCTAGTATTATATAATAAACGCTACTATAAAATTTATATTTTAAAGATTTTGTAATGTATGACTAAAAGGGTTTAAACAACGCGCGATAATTGATATAGACGGACAGATAGATAAAATTTACCAAACAAATAGATGTTACAAAAATAACGAAATTAATATAACGCGTGTTCTTCTTCTATTTCTCCTCAACCCTTGCGTTAGTGGGAAGTTATATCAAATGAATCCTGTTGCCGGCCATATTTTTTATTTCTTGATATCTTCTCCCTTTTCTAACATCATCCGTATACTTTTTCCGCGGTCTTCTTGGTCTTCCTTCCATAATTCCTTCAATTATATTTGTGATCCATCTTGAATGTCTTAGCAGATGTTCAATCATTCTGTTTCTTCTAGTATCTATTTCCGTAATAATATTTCTATTTTCTTTCGTTATTTTTATCACTTGTTCATTTGTGATTTTCTCCGTCCATTTTATTCTTAATATTCTTCTCCAACACCGTATCTCGAACGCTTCAATTTTTTTAATATACGCTTTAGACATGGTCCAAATGTCCGCTCTATATAGAGCAACGCTCCAGACAAATGTCTTAATAAAATGCTTTCTAGTTTCCAAGCGAGATGTTTCTGGATGTCAGTAGGCTTTTCTAAGCATTCATTGCTTCGGTTATTCTCGCTCTTATGTCTATTTCATTTCTTCCATCTGCTGTTACGATACTCCCCAAGTATGTAAATTGTTTTACTCGAGTTAATTCCATCTAGTTCTATATTTATTATTTGATTCTGTTCGCGGGGAACAGCTCATTACTTTTGTCTTAGTTTTCATTTTACACCGTTAAAGCTCGTGCATTATTTTCAGATTTTTTTGTAAATCTATGTTCTTATTGCGTAAATTAAAAATATGTCCAATTGCTCGTTTGGCTAACATAAAAGGAAAAATCAGCAACAAAACCTACATACTGATTGTAAAACTGTCTATATTTAATTCTAATAGAACAATAATTTGGATTGAATGTGTTAACTTGTCCACAAAATTAATGAAACCATAGGTGGGATGGGTATAAAAATCTAAGCGTACACGATTACACTATTGTTAGACAAAAAAAGAAAAAAAAGTTTTTGACACCACCCGGCAACTTGGTTTAATATGAAAAAATAATCGAACTTAAATTCTCTAATTACTTAGTTAGACTTATTTAGGATTATTTAAATAACGGAATGAAATATACATTATCGGGCGTTATTTATTTCTCTTTTTTATTAGTGACATTTCCAAAATTAAACATTTACAGACGACATTATGATGGTAATATTGACACTATACGAAGAAGACCGACTCGGGGTTTTATTAAATTCGTATTGTAATAATTGGGGAATCAAAATAAATCCCGACAAAGCTCGATAAACTTTATCAGCATAAAAGAATTAAACACACGCAATTATAATGTGCGGGCATATTTTTTTATCCAAAATTTATTTTTTCGAATCATGCATAACCGTTCGGTATAGTTTAGTAATCGATGAAAATGTATTCGAAAAATTTCATTTTTAATTTAAAACGAGTTCTGCGATGTCTAAATTAATAAATTTATTCTTTTTGTGTACACTTACTTTACGTGTCCGGAAAACTCACGCATCAGCCCACTATGCAGCCGCGTTTGAACTTTAAACCTTTAACATTCGGTTGCGATATTTTCAAAATACAATTTATCACATCTGCTATGTATATATTCAATATGAGAAATAAAATACAATTTATAGACAATTAGTAAACCTGAATACTTAATAGTTCTAACATGAGAGATTCGATGATCAGATACTAATTTTAAATTACTGATTTCAGTGACAATTTTTTGCTTACCGAAAAAAACAATAAAATTACACTTACGTAAAGAAAACGCCAATCCCACGTGATTAACAATTTTTTCCAAGTATTGACAAATTATTTCTAACTGCTTATAATTGTAGCGATTATTTATATGGAACATAACGCAAAGATCATCAGCATATGATATTAATTCACAATTATTACTGAGAATTGAGTAAACTTTTTATAAAAATATTAATCATAACACGATAATTTTTAATACATCTTCTAAGGAAGATTCAAATAAACTGCGTAGTGAAATTAAAAATAATATTACCGATTGCAAAGTTTTTGAACAAAAACTAATGGATCCTACCATATTGTTGTTCCGAACAAATTATATTACGGAGCAGGATGTAGTAGAGTTCTTTAAATTAACAACTGGTGAGGAGCCTATTAATGTCACAAAAATTGGTCCTTCTCGGGGAAGTCGAATCTTACACTGATTTCGGAACGTAAAATACGTATAAAATGGGAGTCCGTTAGATTTATTGATGCAGTGAATGCTGGTCGATGTAATAAATGCGAAAAATACGGGCATCCAGAAAAATATTGCAGGACAGATTCAAGATCATCGTCAATAGTACCCCATTCTTTTAGATTAGCTTTACAGCGTGAGATGAAACAACGCGCAAATTTGCCTTTTATCTGAATTAGGTCTTAGCTCTGGTTATCTTCATTTTTGTACAAATTGAATGATAAATGTACACGTTATACACATCGATGAATATACGTGTTTCAGAAACATCCGCACGTCATATTTGAATCGAATGCAAGAGTAAATACCGGTTGCGCTAATAAAGGTAATTTAGAATGGCGTATAAAGTCTCCAGGACGAAAACCGAAACACGCGAATAACTTCTACGATCACCACCAATCTAAAAGAGACGTCCGAGAAGCTACCAAGTACGTGGAAATGGCGTTGATAGTGGACAGATCTATGGTATGTAATGTGGCATTATTATTATTATTAATATTATTATTATTATTAATAATAATATTCTTATTATTATTATATGAAGGAAAAAGAAATAACAAAAAACAAAAAAGAGTTTTTCCGGATTGTTCGAGCTTTATCGAATTTTATTTGTTTATAGCATCGTGCGCGAGAAACGAGTAATATCTATTTTGTTTATTTATTATATTTCATATTACGCTTCTAATCATGATTTCAGATTTTTTTTCACAAAATAGTTGTGTGTTTGTATACGTGTATATATAAATTTTTGTATGTTCATTATATCACGACTGGTATAGTATATATATTCACACGGACTGCTGATTTAACTTACTTTTATATAAAATTATTTATCGTGTAGAATTTTGTTGCTGATAGTATAATAATTTAATACGATGTATTTCATTAAGTTAATGTTATATTTAGTTCGACGAAGTGGTTATAAATTTTTGTTCGTTTCTTCCATGCACACAGTCGAATATTACACTAATTGTTTTCTTTGTTACGTGCATTTTGCAATATAGAAGTGTAATATTGAAATAAATCGAAATTGAAATTTTATAGTTATTATTATCATTACCGTATGCGAAAAAGTTAAATTGGATTAGTGTGATATTATATGTTTCGTTTTTTTCCGAATAATTCCATTTATATAGTTTATTCTTCAATACGTGGTAAAGCCGTATGTGAGAATTGACGTGAACATACTATCGATATGTATATGATATTTACATTTTAATTAATATAGACAATCGATATGTAAATATTTCGTTAATCTATAATACACGCGGTGAATTGGATTATAATTTAAGATAATTTCTCGTGTATTAAGTTTTATTTATAAAAGAAGTTTCACTTAAATGTAAGTTCCCCGTATAACAAATTTAAAATTAAATTTTATATTCATTTTATCGTATTTTCCTATGTAATACCCAGAAGTTACCCACGGCTTCGCCTGTGTATTTTTTTTTTTTTAATACAGTGTCGCTGTCTCTTTTATTACACAAACGCAACTATTCTGGAAAGGGTCGATGATGAGATATTTTACAGGTAGTCTTTGAGACAGAGATATCGCTGTCTCTTTCTTTTACTACGCGAAAGAAAAGAATCCCGAACGGACGGATGGATATGGTGTTTTTACAGGCGGTCTACCGGCTAAGATAGATGTACCGTTTCCCGATTTTAGGCGGCTGTTAAATTTTAAACGATTTAACAGAGTTATCGCTGTCTCCTACTTTTTAAAATTTTTGAATTGTTGTAATTTCTATCTTATTTGTGATATCATGTGAAGCAAAGCTTAGAACGAATCCGATGATATAGACTATAAGCTGTGCGAATTTCATCATTATTGCTTTAATAGTTTTGAGTTCAATCGAAACAAACAGACAAAAATTAAAAAAAAAAAAATCTGTTTACGCGTGATAACAGTGATTACAATGGGAATATATCACAGACACTGCAGTTTTATATATTAGTATAGATGGAAAATATTTTATGTTTTTAAAAACGAGTATTTATGAGCCCCAAAAAATGAATTGAAAATTATTATTATTATCGTTGTCGTCGTTATTTAATTTCTTCGAAGGATGATTGTATGGAATAATTTATTTTTTTAATTTTATTCTTCCCGTTTTGATACTGTACGGTTTTTCCCTTTGGATTATTTATGTTCTTATGTTCTTATATATATATATATATATATATATATATATATATATATATATATATATTTATGTATGTATATATATATATATGTATGTATGTATGTATATATATATATTTCCCCTTGTATTGAGCAGAAAGGCACCTGGACCAGATGATACGTATGCCCAAATATTAAAATTAATAGACGAATCAGATATTGTAAAATTGACAGAACTATTCAATAAAATATATAACTTTGGTAAATTTCCTAGTGATTGGCTCAAATCTATATTTATTACTAAAGAAACATAGCTCAAAGAAATGTGAAGACCACAGACTAATTAGTCTTATGAGGCATATGCTGAAAATATTTTTGAAAATCATTATAGACGAATATACAAAAAATACGTAGAAAATGTCAGCAGAGAACAATTTGGATTTCGAAATGGAGTCGGAACAAGGGAAGCCCTGGTGTTCTTACAAGTACTAGTACAAAAGTGTTTGGATCATGAAAAATACGTTTATATTTGTTTCATCGACTTCGAGAAGGCTTTCGATAGTTGTAAAACATGGGAAACTAATAGAGTGCCTGCGCGATATTGGAATAGGTGGGAAAGAACAAAGAGTAATTAAGAATCTGTACTACAACGAAGTAGCCGTAGTAAGAACAGAAAAAATTAAGATCAGGAAAGGAGTTAGATACAGGGCTGTGTGCTTTCGCCGATGTTATTTAATTTGTATTCTGATAATATATTCCGGGGAAAGCATTACCGGACATCGTAGGTGGAATAAAAATAAACGGTCACACTATTAATAACATCCGATATGCTGATGATGCAATTTTGATTGCAGATAATGCACACGAGTTACAAAATATGATAAAAAGGGTCGATACGGAATCTAATAAAATGGGTATATTCATAAACTGCAATTATAAGTTATGGTAGTAAGCAAAGAGGCAGGAACAAAAAAGACATCAATTAAAATCAATAATAAAATCGTACAACAGGTTAATACATTTAAATACCTAGGATATAATATTAACATGGGATCCTGATTACGAAATACAAACGAGCTTTCCGTTATATAGTTTGTTCTACCGAGTTTATTCCAACTGGCGGTTCTCAAATAACAAGATGCCCCTGCTGGCTCCAGTTATACCTAGGCTGGAAGAATTTCAGGCGCAGACTATGCGAATTCATATACCTATCCAATTTATGTTAGCGTATTCACATAATTTTGCCAATAAAATAACATCTTTCTTTCCCGAGAACTACGTTCTTTGGCCTTCGCCACTGATCCGGGCTACATTTAATAATATTATCGCTGAAAATTTTCCTACGCACATCCTTGTTTATACAGATGGATCGAAGTCGGCTCACGGAACTGGTGCAGCAATTTACATCCCATCTCTTAATACTAGCAGGGCATACAAATTATCTGATCTCTGTTCCGCATTTACAGCTGAGTGTGTGGCAGTATTTCTTTCCTTGTCGTCCTTAATTGATGCGAATCTTCCAGGTAATTATCTCGTTGTCACCGACTCACAAAGTATTTTAAAGGCTATTGAAAGCAAAGTGAAGGTGTCAGATTCATTGATTTCATCCATCATATGGAAACTTAATCAGTTGGAAAACTTGAGTATATTTGTGTATTTCTTGTGGGTACCGGGACATCGAGGAATCCCCGGCAATTAAATTGTAGATGCACTAACTAAAGAGGGCTCTTCTAATGGTGTAGTATTCTCATCAGTTTCAACGCGTGATGTCATACATTTTATACAGTCGGAACATAAAAAACTCTGGGAACAGACGTATATGGAGTGTATACAGAGGTCGCCGCTTACTGCGTACTATCACCTGCAGCCGTCTCTTCCTAGGTTCCCTTGGTTCTACTTTTTTAAAAACATTAAGCGGAGAGGAATTGTACTTATCAGCAGATTGCGGTTTGGGCATTGCTTGTTGCCGGACCGCCTCTGTTCCTTATGCAGCTTAGAGAAAATCCGTATTGCCCTCTACATGCTGGTCGTGCAGTCTGCAACCCTGATCACGTGTTCTTCGAATGCCCTTCTTTAACAGTATTGCGCTCTGATGTATCTTTAATTACTGCACGCGTCTCGTAATGGTCCTCCTTATAACGTATTGTCCCTTCTGCATATTAAGAATCTACATCTGTTCCCGGACATCGCGATTTTTCTAGAGAAGTTGTTCGAGTTTATAAAAATATGAGTTAGTAATTATTACAGTATCACGTTGGGTAAGCTGTAAAGACATCCCCATTTAAAAAAAAAAAAAAAAAAAAAAAAAATTGAATATGCAAGAAACGTGTTTCTGAACATGAAATGTATATTTGTGAACAAAACGATGAAATGAGACACCAGGTGGAGGTTTCTGAAATGTTACATATGGGCCATACTACTATATGGAATGGAAGCTTGGACGATCAAAAAATCAATGCTAAATAGATTAAGATCATTTAAGACGTGTCTATACCGTCAGATGCTAAAGATTCCATGGACGGATAAAGTATCACATGCGGAAATACTAAAACAACTAAATAAAAGATTAGAGTTAGAAAGAACTATTAAGAAAAGAAAAATAGCTTACTTTGGACACATGTTGAGGAACAACAGATATGAAATGTTACAATTGATAATTGAAGGAAACATTACTGGAAAACGAAAGAGGAGAAAAACATGGTAATGCAAAAGAATCGGCAGAACTTAATACAGAAACCTTATTGCGGAAGTTAGCCAACAGATTGTAAGCCAGAGAGATAATTGCCAACATCCATTGAGGATACGGCACCAGAAGAAGAAGAATTAGAAATTTTCAAATAATTTAGAAAGTATGGAATGTAGTGATTTTTAAAAAATAAACAACAAAAAGGAAATATATATATATATATATATATATATATATATATATATATATATATATAAAAGATTCGCTATCGGATTATTTTGTAAATACTGTTTTTTTCGTGCAAACAATATTTAATTAAAATTTTGTTCTTCTTCTTCTTCTTGAGCCATCTTCGTTATCGAAGGTTGGCGTCCACATCCTTTATAGCTTTGATCCATGCTTGCCGGTCCCGTGCCAATTGAATAAGATTTCCGCACTCTGCTACAACCATCCATTCCTGGATATTGCTTAACCATGATATTCTTCGTCGGCCAACACCTCGGACACCTTCTACAGCACCCGTCAATATGGTTTGTAGTAGCTCATATTTCTCTCCACGCATCACGTGTCCGAGGTAATTAATTTTCCTTAATTTAACAAGTTTGACTAATTCAAGATCTTTCTTCATCCGTTTCAAGACTTCCTTATTTGTAACTTTTGCCGTCCACGGAATTGCGAGTAATCGTCTATAAATCCATGTCTCGAAAGCTTCTAATCGTCTTTTTTGTTCCGCCTTTAACGTCCATGTTTCTGCCCCCGTACCAAAGCGTTGAAAGAACATAACATTTAGCTATTCTCCAAAATTTTGTTCGGGCAACTATAAAGCACGGTACTTTTTTAGGTGATCCGATGTTTCAGTTTGTATTATGAATCCGGCTAAAGAAAGAAGCGTTATCACCCTTTTTGTCCGGTTTCTGTCCATAAAATGTGCGTCATTTTTGATCAAATAAACTGAAAATAGTAAAATAACGAAATAAAAAATTTAAAACTATAATTCTATTATCCCTAGTCAATCATTATTGATATTAAAAGTTGAATATATTGGAGAGTAGTGATTATATTAATTAATTATAAACGAACAAAATATAACACAATCACTAAAAGTTTTTTAATCACGAAGCTTTTCGACAGTTGCGTCATTTTCAATCGCGAACAAAAATTATTACATCTTTTTTAAATATGGAAAAACCAGAAATGTTTATATAACGACAACTTAAAATTTTATATACATATTTCACTAGCCAAACGTAATTTCAATTTTAGATTAATTTACAATAAATTTCATTTATAAAATAGATTTTTGAAAAATTCTTCATCAAAATTGATAAATATCTCCCAAACCTGATTCAGGTTCTATTAAAAGTTGAATATATTGGAGAGTAGTGATTTTATTAATTAATTATAAACAAACAAAATATAACACAATCACTAAAAGTTTTTTAATCGCGAAGTTATTTTAAAAAGATGTAATAATTTTTGTTCGCACTTGAAAATGACGTAACTGTCGAAAATCTTCGCGATTAAAAAACTTTTAGTGATTGTGTTATATTTTGTTTGTTTATATTTAATTATTGATATTATTACCATTATCATTAAATCGTTGTATGTATATACATATATATATAGATATATATATATTGTTAATATCGCAAAATAATTTTATCGGAGTTTACTTGATCGTTTAACGGTTCTTTCATATAACAGCAAAAGATTCGGAATTCTTTTTCTCGTATTTCTCTTGTCGCAAATTATTAGCATCGTCATTTTCTCGTTAATAGTTATTTCTTATAAATCATTTTGTTTTACTCGTCAATTATTTATATACATTAATATTTATAAATTGTCTATTCCTATTTCGCTTTCGTTGAAGTAAGCAGATGACAAGTGTGAATGTGGCACACTAGTAATTGCCGACTATCTACTCTTTGTATGTCCTATCTCGGAACCACGAGATAAAAAAATAAATTTAAAGACGAATGCACTAGCCGACAATTTAAATTACTCACTTTTGATTTACTACGTAAGAAATTTTACGGTTACTAAAGTTGTTTACTGGTATTTTGCGGAACAGTGAAAAAACGTTTCAGCACTGAATAAAATTATACGTATAGGCTGAATATATTTCGGCGCGAGTGCATGTATGCGTATGTATGTGTATTTGTGTGTACTTTCCGTGCAATAATACTTTAGTTGTTTAATTGTTCACTCGTTCAACTAGTCTGTGTGTATGTGTATACGTATGTATCGTATATATAGATAATTCTCACATTTGCACATCTAGTACGCCTAAATTGTAGGTATAATACTTGTAAGTCGTGTATTTCGATGACTGGGAATGAAACTGGCGCACAATCCGCGAAACTTTGAGTGTACAAGCGGTTGTTATATTATTTTATATTACAAAGCATCGTTCAAAGGAGCGGTACACTGATTTAACTTAAATTGACGGTGCATTGTATGACACTTCTGTAAATGAAACAAAGTGTAAAATATTAATTCGAATAATAAAGTATTAATGATAAAAAAAAATTGTTTCGTTTTTTCAGTTTGAACGAAGAAATGGCACTACACGAGCCATTGTTATCCAAGATTCTTTGCAAATAGCTAATATAGTAGACTTGGTAAGTTTTAATCGGTTTTATCCATTATTTGTTAGTTTTGTATATCTTGTCGCCGTTTTTTAAAAAAATAAAATGGATACAGCGAATAATAAATAAACAATAAAAATATTAACGAAAATCTTTAAATGCGGATGTTTCACATCATTCGCTATTTTAAACTGTGATTTCACATGAGCTACATTTTCTTTATAGGGCCTTACTCGGAATGGAGTGCAAACTCTTATTAAATAAATTTTTCTGCGTATATTAATAACCCGGTCAGCATTAATAAATGCTAAAAAAATTATGCTTGAAAAATACAATATGTAGTCTGAGGATATATGTATATGTTTAAGATGACATAAATATAATTTGATATTAAAGGTGAAATTCGTTAAAGTAAAATTAAAATCGACTTTACTTGTATGAATACATATTTTTATATATATATGTGTATATATATATATATATATATATATATAATTTTAATTTTTTATATAATGTGGAATGTAGTGATTTTTTTATAAAAAATCAATTGAAAATTAGTTAAATCACTAATATTTATTTTCTTAAAGAAAACACAAAGCTTTTCGGCATTTACGCCATTATCAAGTGAAACATTATCAGATTTTTAATATTTATTTTCATTTTACTTGTAAAATTGTGTTTTTAAAAAAATTTTGTGTTCGTATATTTTTATATTTTATATTTCACTTTTGGACATCATACATCGCAACAGTAAATGAAAAATTTAAAATTTCACCAGTATACAACTTTTACAGAATCCGGAAAATAGTATTGAAGAAAAAGTTAATATAAAAAAACAAAATTAATAAACAAATATATTGATATTAAATTTTAACAAATCAAAAAATAGACAGAACAGAAGCAGAACAGCATATTTTCACAATCACCATCACATATTTTTAAGTAATTATATTTAATTTATATTTTTTTAAATTATGATGTTTTAAAATGTTTCACTCGATAATGGCGTAAATGCCGAAAAGCTTTGTGTTTTCTTTAAGAAAATAAATATTAGTGATTTAACTAATTTTCAATTGATTTTTTTTATATATATAATACTATAGAAATGTTTCGTAATGATTATTTCTGGCAATATTGCGAAAAAAGCGGATTTAAGTACAAATTTGCACACACACATATATATATATATATATATTATAGTGTTCTTCTACCCTTAGATAGGGCAGTACGCTATAACCTGTAGTGGTGGTCAGCTAATTTATAATGTTCTGGCAAACCCTTAAATAGAGGTAAATAGAAAATCTTGACTTAATGTGATTAAGATTTGACGGAAACTAAATTTCTCGGCGTGGAACCAACAACTAACGACATCGTTATCGAATGACTAGTATTCACTACAATTTTATTTTAATTATTATTATTATTATACATTATACGACACAAAAATCAATTCATAAACAATTATTTATATCCAAATATATCACAAAATAACGCAGACTATAATTCTCACAAATTCATAAAATATGTACACATAAATTAATCACACACAGAGAAAAGAAAATAGAAATAGTACGAGACCTGGTGGTACCACCGTTGTGATCGATGTCTTCCGGATCGTTATGATGGATCCAATTATTATCCAGTTGTCGTATCTCCGTAATTATATAGTATTTTACTGTTCGTAATTCATTAATTATTTCCAAAATTAATTTCTTATTCTTATACTGACCAGAACGCGGATGAATGTATTTATATTATTATTACATTTAAAATGAGCAATTATCTTCCGATATGATTTCTACTTGGTCTCGTTACGTACGAGCAGTTCGGTCGACTAACTATCTTCAGAACGAAAATTCGACTTACCTCTACTATATCGAATAGCTTATCTTTAATAATCTAGTACGTGTATACATATATGGATAATCACGCGATTATCCGTTGTTGGCTCCACACGCCACTTGTTTCCAAAATTCCCCCGTTAACCTGGGTATTAGGTATAACTCGATTATCCGGACTAATTGCTGTCGTAAGTGATCCGGATATCTAGTTTAATACATACATAAAGAAAATCGATTGTTATATTATCAATTTTGAACTGAAAGACTACGTATAATATATATGTTGGGCGTTTATTCAAAACAAGAAAAACATAAACTTGTTCAAATCAACTGACATCAATATTTATGCATTTACTAAAAATATTTAAAATATGGTAACCTTAATTATGAAATACGTAGTCGATAAAAGTACATTGTAAATAATTTAATTTCGTTTAAAATATTTTGTAATTGTTTTTTTCTTTTCATTGCTACTACATCGCGAATTCATTTTAATCGTAGTAAACTCACGATATCACACTCGTTTTGCTTGTCGAACCATTTTAAAACTGATTACACGGCTTGAAATGCTTTCGTACGAGATGGTTCTGTATAATTTACTGCATTTACGTGTTTTTCTGTTTCATCTTCTTGTATTTCGTTCTGTTCATTTGCCTCCATTATGTTCTCAACAATTTTATCAACTGACACGAATGTCACTCTTTTGTATCATCAGCATCGCATTCTTAGCATATTTCTATTTTTATCATTAGCTTATTTATAGTATCCATTTCAATAATTGTATCTTCGTGCTCCCATTTTAATAGTCTGTTTCAAACTTTATTCATGGTTCTCCTTTCAATCAAATCTCGCGTATCTATAATCGTGTAACAACGTTCCTTTAGAGTCATTTGCTTAAAAAAGGGCAAACTACGTTATCTTCATCAACAGATCAATAAACTGCGTAAAAGTTGTTTTCTATAAGGACGTTTTAATGTTTCAGTAACGTTTTGATCCATTGGTTGTAGTAAGGATGTTACATTAGGTGGTAAAAAATTTCATTTTAAACATTTCATTCTCGTAGTTCAGTCGAAAGATGGGTTTGTGCTTTATCCAGTAAAAGTAAGAAATTTCCTTTTTTAACGCTTGAATTTTAATTTTTTTTTTATTTTACTTCAGGAGTAAACATGTTGTCATACCAGTCCGTGAATATCTCGGTGTACATCCATGCGCTATTTCGGTTCTTATAAATTAACGGAACCCAGTATCTCTAATTCGCAAATAAAACATGATGAGATTTAAATCTGTATAAAAATACATTACTTGCAACAAACGATTCATCTCCATCTATTTATTTAACTGCAATGCCTTTTTACAGAGCAAAGGAATAAATATCGGTTTTCTAGTTGATCATTATTGTAAAAACCTACAATAGAAAGGTTCTTCTAAAAGTTCATTTTTTCGTTTCTTCATTAATTTTCGATGTTTACTCCCATTGTCACTATCAAGTTTACAGGTAAACTTCAGAATTGAAACGGTATCTTTTTTAATATCGCTTATTGTAGAAGCACCTACACCGTACTTATCGGATAACTTATGACCGGTTTCTCCTTTTTTTTTAAATAAATAAATAATGTTTAATTTATCTTTAAGCGATAACATCAACGGACATTTTTAATTACGACCGCAACACAATTCATCAATGTAACAATTGGAACATAACTATTTAGCTGCGTAATACTCAATATACAGCAGTTCTCAAACGTTTGGGAAATTAAAACGGGGAGACGTTCACAGATGCGCGAAAAATACAGCTGAGCTAGGCCAAAAATTTATCACAGGTCCTAGATTCACACGAACTGTTAGAACGTTCCTGTATACATGTGAAAAAGAAAAGTACTCCCGGTTTGCGGTCCGAATAACCGCACATCCCTATAACTAGGGTCCGGATAATCGAGTCTACATATCAGGAGCGAATCTGAATTTTTTTTGTTCTCGTATATAAATTAGATAGAACATGGTGTAAACAAATGAAATTGGTTTCGTATATATATTGTAACACCCCTACTTTGAATTCTATATCAGGCAATGTCAATTATATAATTATTATATATTTATTATTTTCTATTATTATTATTATAATTTTATGCCGACATTTATATATATATATATATATATACACGATCGGTATGAGGTCGTGTCCGCTAGGATGCCATATCATCCATAAACGATAAATTTGATTAAAAAACTTCAATAATAAAACTGTAAAATCATGTATTTTTATAATAATATTTATTCATACTCACAAAAACATCGTAATAAGATCGATCACAATAGGTAAACGTAACGGCGACACAATTATTAATATTAAAATATGACGATCGAAAATGAACGATTTAACTAACTGAAACTGATTTAAAAACTAGAATAAACTGAACTAAATTTATAATCGAACATCTCATTTATACTAATAAATATGCATATATATACACACATATACATATATACACGCCTAATTAGAACTTTCTAGATTTTTCTAGAAAGATTCGTTTATTATTATTGTATATACTTATAGAACTTCTAGAACAATCTTTGTACATTTACATATGTGTGAGTGTATTTTTTGATTGGTTTAACATAATTTTTACGTGATTTTACCGGCTCCACGTGGAGCATCTCACGTAACCAATCAAAATGTGTTAAATTTCTCCTCATTTTCTCGTGGAAAAATTAGGCATATACTTACACATACACATATTGCGTAACTAGTACGACGAGAAAGCTACAGAAAGGTTAATAAACCTTGTGTGTCATCTTAACTTATTATTGACCCTTTAACATAACTATTTTCTCTCTTCAACCTCGTCATTATCATTATTCTTTTTACTTATTTTTTAATTCTCAAACTCATTTTATTTATTTATTTATTTAATCATTAACATGTAACAACATGGTTGTTACAATATATATATAAAATAAACCAAACAAAATCATAACACAGTTTAATCACTAAAAGTTTTTTATTGCAAAGCTTTTCGACAGTTACGTCATTTTCAAGCATACACAATAAATATTATATATGTAATATATATATAAAATAAACCAAACAAAATCATAACACAGTTTAATCACTAAAAGTTTTTTATTGCAAAGCTTTTCGACAGTTACGTCATTTTCAAGCATACATAATAAATATTATATATGTAATATTTATTGTATATGTTTGAAAATGACGTAACTGTCCGGAAAGCTTTGCAATAAAAAACTTTTAGTGATTAAACTGTGTTATGATTTTGTTTGGTTTATAATTTATAAAATCACTACTCTCCAATATATTCAATATATATATATAAAATGTGTAAATATATGTATATATGTGTAAATATATGTGTCATATAAATTATTGTACTGAATATGATTTCTTTTAAACAAAATGTGAATTTAATGGTATTAGTCAACGTCATTCCGACTGTGTGAGTTTGACGACTATTTAATATAATTTTTAATGAACACTATTATCAGATTATTATACAGCCAATCTGAACGTATGGAATCCAGCTGTGGAGTTACACCAAAGCTTCAGACAAACGAATTATTCAAGTGACTCGAAATAAATTCCTTTCGTGTGATTACCAAAGCCAGTTGGTTTCAATGAAACGAATCACTGCATCCAAATTTAAGAATTAAGTGGGTTCATGAGGTTATCGCTGATTTCGCTTACCGACATGATAAAAAACTGTGTACTCATTCGAATTCGGAAGTCTCAGTACTCTTACCTACTGATCAAGATGTAAGACGCCTCAAAAATCTTAAACCCAATGACCTACTGACGTAATAAATATGGACTAGTATAAAGTATGTATAAATAGTAAAGTCTAGCAAACGGACTCTGTTAACCGTAATAATCTTATCCATTAATTATAATTATTACTTATTTAGAATTATTTCTAATATTGTAATATTTATACAGCGTCTAATGTTCTAAAAAAAAAAAACATGACACTATAGTTTCCTTCGTAAACAGTTAATTATATATAGTAACTAGTAATACATTGACGTATCTTGTTTTGTTTCTCATATTTTCTTGAACAAGTAACTATTAAATACGTTATTAACAGGGAATTAAATTTTTTTGCTATTTTCTTTGTTATAGTATTATCGTAGAATTAATACAAGAGTTTCCGTGGTCTATATCGAAACGTGGCAAGGAGCGAATCAGGTGGCGATAGATAGAAATCTTGAAATCAGTCGTTCGTTAATGAATTTTAACGATTACGTCACTCGCCAATTATTTTCCGTTGACCGAGACATCGCCCATTTAATAACGTAATTACATTCGCTTTTAATAGTTACGCGATAGTTGCGTATGCGGATGTGTGTGTGTATGTGTGTTACATTTATTTTCAAAATTCATATGCGTACGTCGCGACATATTATTCTATTACAATTAGTAACATCATCATCAATATTTAAGAGCATGCTCTTGTCGTTGCAGCTGGCCAATCATGTTCTTTCATTCCTTCCTGTTTCCTGGTATATTCTTCATTATTTGCATCTTTTCTTTTATTTGATCTGTCCATGTTATTCTAGGTCTTCCGATTTTTCTTCTTCTTTCCAATTTCCCTTCGATTATGACCGTCATGAGCGCGTTATGCCGCAGTATGTGTCCTGCAAACTTTTCTCGTCTTTGTTGTATTATTTCTAGTTGTTCCTTTTTTTCGTTTACCATTTTCGAAACATTTGAATTCTTTTTCTTCAGCGTTCATGAGATCTTCATCATGCGACGCCAACCTTACATATCGAAGGCTTCAAAAAGCGTTCTTTTAAATTAACACCCACGTTACCGATAATATATTCCATATGTGTATGATTTCGAAAGTTTTCTTCATGTTTCTATTTTCATATTTTTATAACTCTTCTTTTCACGAACGCTTGTTTGGCTAATGCAATTCTTGTTTTTATTTCTGTATAGCTTATTCCTGTATACGTTGTTACTTTACGCTAATTCATTCCTAGCCAAGTTGTCTATCTATGAAGGATATCATCGTCTTCTCTTGTATGGGGAATACATCCATTGATGATTTTAATTCTTTTCAATCGTCTGATTAGCGTGACGTACGAAAGAGCAGCTATTAGCTCATTACAATGTCCACGTATGCGCATTGCACATGTAGTTAAATAGAAACATACTAACGTTCGAGGATTCGACTCAAATCGTCGTCAAATCTTCATTTATTAAACGTACTTCAACCATTACCTCGTACATCGCTACTCACTCTCCATAAGTAAGTTACTACAATCTTGGACTCGATGCAACTTACTTTAACTAACTATAGCAACAGCACCCCCATGTGCGAACCTACATCTCAACATAGGTCTTCAGCTGCAACAATTCTCAAAAAAAAGAATCGCATGTCAATACTTTCTTTTCTGCATATCAACATATGTTCAGAAAATACGACTATTCTTTACTGATAATTCCAAAACACTTCAGAGAACAAGTTCTGGAATAGTATCCGATGTTCTCCGTTACTCCAGATCTTTGCTATAAAACTTGCTATAGAATATGTAATAAACTCTGATCCTCATTCCTCTTTCCTCATGTGTACAGACTCACTAACCGTACTTAGTTCTCTTCAAAAATATAATCTGTCCTCATCAACATCCAGTAGCAAAAAAATTATTCGCTTTCTTTGTAATATAAATGTTCGTGTTCGCGTGCATTCTATCACATATTGGAATCCAGGTAAATACGCTCGCGGACATTCCATCAAAAGAAGGCTCGCTGTTCTTTCCGGTACCAAACATCAAAATACAATCTAGAGATCGTCAACAACATGTAATGAGGAAGTTATTACAGATAACAATAGTGGACCAGCACTCCAATCACGAATAAACTACGCCAAATTAGAGACACCATGGAACACATCATTATCGCCCAACAATCATTATCATAATAAACAATATCTATCATGAAAAGGAAAGAGGAGAGAAGATTGGAGTGGAATAGGAATGAAAATGTATATTCATGAGACAATTCCAACGATTTGCCTAATTTGGGTTTTCATGAAGAAACCTGTTCATTTAACTTTTTATTCTTTTTTCCTGTCAGTAGATAAGAATTACCTGAGAATAATTCAGCCCAATTAAGCAATTGGAAGCCCATCGCGGCACTATTCCTTCCTTTTCAGTCGTCTATTAGATCTGGCTGCAAAATCGATAGTGAACATTCAACGTACCAGTGGATTTTGGTTCAACTGAAGTTTCTCATAGAACCTTCGGTATTGTTCCATATAGATATCATTTACATATGAAACGTTCGAGTATATTTTTATTTTAAATTATATCGAATTTTTGTTGCAGAGGAGAAACATTTTTAGGTAATGAGGCCGGAATAGCAGTGCCTGAATCAGTATGTACCGCTAAATCTTTGGCTGTTGTAGCGGATTTGAATCCATATGAGCCGCATATAACGGCAGCTACGATGGCCCATATGATCGGGCATAATATCGGAATGGGTCACGATGACGAAAGTACGATCGTATTGATTTATTTTAAATGATTTCGTGTATATATATATATATAAGTGTGTGTTTATAATATTAAATGGCATAAAGAAAAATGTCGTCTAAAAGGGAAGGCGTACACCGAAATTGTCTGGGGATTATTTAATATACACAGGTAAAGGAATCCACGATGAATGAGTGAAGTGAGTTTTACAAACGAAAAAGCTTTATCAGCGATACTGTAGAATATTGTCAGAGGTGGTTAACAACAGACTGGTTTGAATACAAATTGATAAATATCGAAACCTAACGTAACGTTGCTAGAATAAGAATGTTCTTACTATTTGATCGATAATGGTAAAATTGATTAACGTAATTCAAATATTTATAATTAAAATGATTAATGAGTTCAAAAGTGAAATTCAATTTGCACATTTAAAATTTTAAAGCCGTATATAATAACGTCTTTAAATTTTAACGGAACTAACGGCCTCTTTTATACACGTAATATTTCTGTTTGGTTTTCAGTTAATTCAATAAGTAACATGTATATACGTTCGGTCGATAATTTATACAACTCGTTCCTAATTCAGCTCATATACTTGATATCTTAGAGTTAAGACTCCATTCCGAAAGAGTTCGTAATACTAGCTTGATTTATAGTCTAGAAATGAATACTATTAACAATGGATGGCGACGGATAGATGTAGCGTTCTGAAAAAATTACAGTGATGAATCGAACATTGTGAAAAGCGCGGAATGTAGCGATTTTTAAAAAATAAATAACAACAACGAAAATAATTCAAATTACTAAGCTTTCTTTATGAATGAAAAATCACAACGTTTTTTTCGGTTGTTAAGCCATTATCAAGTGAACATCAAAAATATATATACAATTTATAAAATAAAAAAAAAAAACAATTTAGATAGTCAATTTACAAAAATTAGCAAAATTAAAATAAACATTATTTATAAAGTAATCTGATAGTGAATCCTTATAATGTCTTCATGTCTTCCAAATAATTATATATATATATACATTTTTTGGTTAATAATGTTAATTTTTTAAATCTAGAAAATTGATTGCCTTTTTCTCCTATTTCTAAAGTAAATTGAACGTTATTATTATTTTTATAGTTATTTAGATTAAATACAAAATTATTCAAAATATAATTATCATTATTATTCATATTATTAAGATATCAACGTATCTTTTCCATAATTTATCATTATTTTTAATGTTATTCTATAATTTTGATTTACTACCGTCTCTAATATTTTTATGTAATACTCTTTATATATATTATTATTTAAATTATTATTTTTAACATATTCTATTATTTTGTCAGTGGGAATGTTGTTATACATTGTGCATCATTATTATTACGTTTTATTTCTCTTAAACTATTTATTAATTCTATATTATTTTTATTGCTAAATTTCTCTTTAAAAAATATGTTGATGATATCGTAATAAAATATAGAATAATAATAATGATAATATTTTGAACAAATTTATATTTAATCTAAATAACTGTAATAATAACATGCAATTTACATTAGAAATAGGAGAAAAACAATCAATTTTCTGGATTTAAAAATCAACATTATTAACCAAAAAATTTATAGACATATATATATATATATCGTGAACCTACACAGACACGCGATAAGATTATTTTATAATGTTTTTTCACGTTGCTAATTTTTACAAATTTGCGTATCTAAATTAGATGTTTTTTTTTTTAATATATTTTTAATAAATTGTAGATATTTTAAATTTTATTTTTTATGTTCACTTGATAATGGCATAACAGCTGAAAAGCTTTGTGATTTTTCGTATTAGTGATTTTAACACTTTTTTTTTAGAATACACTGAACTAAAACATTAAATCTGCTCATCTACTTTATACTTTAGAGTCAAGATTTCCTTACAGGAAAGTTTGTAAGATTAGCCTAAATTATAGTTTGGTGGTGGTGGTGGATAATATAGCGAAATACGAATATATTCATATTAGATATTACACGTATTAATTTGGAGGAAATCAGAATAGTGATGAATCGGATATTAGGAACAGAATACAAAAAATTAAAACAATGTTTTAATCAAATCCTATATCTGTTCGGAGTATTATAAATATGGCGCTTACACCAGTATATAAATTAAAGTGTTTGAAGTGTGTGTGTGCCTCGTAATATGTCAAGAAGAGAACAATTGTTATTCAAAAACGAAGTGAATTATTACGATAATAATTTTAATTTTACACTATAAATCATCATAATCATCTGTTCCTTTCCGAATGTCGTGACCTTTTATAGAATCGTTATGGTCCTCATCAACTTCTCAATTGATAAACTCGTTCCAATTTTTATCATGCTCCTTTTTGTCGCCTTTCATTCTTTTTCCCCTAAATAATTACATTTTCAATCTCTTCCAAACTTACGATATGACCGAAGAATTTCATCATGTTTACGTATATTCTTGGAAGTAACCATTCATCATCCTTATTTAACTCTTGAAATTGATACGTTACTTCTAACGCATCTAATCATTTTTAACTCGCGTTATTTATAGTCCAAGATTCAGTCCCGTATGTTGCGATAAGGAAAACCAACATTTAATTTTGGTTCTTTTCTGTTTATTTCGTAATGCGATGCTTTTTCCACATTCTAGTAAATCCCGACAATATATTTTTTACCATCCTAATTCTTCATTATAAAACTTTAAAAAAAAAAACTATCAACTAAAAATGTATTAAATTCTATTTATTTTTTTAAATAAAAATTGGAAACAAATTAGTTAATAAAAAACGATAAGCGTCGCAAAAATTATCATCAGAAAATAAAAATATAAATAATCTAATTTTATCACGTGGAAGGCAATGGCAAACCACAATACCATATACGCGTTATAGTACATTACAAAAACACGGGGGTACTGTGTTGTGTCGTGACAACAAAGCGATTACAATCAATTCTCCCGGGTGTGTGTGTCTAACTACGCTAACACCATATTATGATTGCCTTATACGCTACTTACACTGTACAACAAAATATATATAAGTAAGTAGTCGGCTACCTCCGATACGGATACCACACTTAGTGATGATCAAAATTGAATACAAATTCGGTAATTTGTATTAAATTTTTGTCCTGTTTGAACGTTTGGCATTTGTTGAAATTTGAATTTCGAATTAAAATCCGAAATACGTATGAACCAATTCTAGTTATATTTTACTAGATACGTTATTTTAAAACTAAAAGTATTCGTCGTTCTGTCCTTTTTTTTTTCCAGGACGCGGATGCTTTTGTCAGGATTGGCACGGCTGTATAATGCAGCAGACTATCGTAGGTTTAGAGAACATTTATCCGTACACGTTTAGTGACTGTAGTTTGGATGACTATATAAAAGGATTTAGAGAAAGTCGCAGTATGTGCTTATTAAATAAGCCGAACGAGGTTAGTTCTTTCTGTATATAAATCAAAATATATAAAATATACCTTCGAATTCGTTCAGCAACTTAAATATTGTATTATTGTATCGAATTTTTAAAAATGTTTTTAAACTATCATAAAAAAGTAATTCAACTAATAAGCATACAATTATATATTGCAACAACATTTTAAAAATTAATTTATTTCCTATCTGGTATATTTATATATATAGGCGACTAAAAGTTAAGTGTACACCAAATATATGCGCAGAAGATTAAAACATAATCTTCTATAATTTCTACATTTTTATATATAAAAATCTAAAAAGCTTTTCGTCTATTAAGTCATTATCAAGCGGGCATATAAAAATATAATTTATAAAAGTTATAAAAGGGAATACAAAAGTGTAAGAAAATACTTAATTTACATGTACAATATGACAAATAAGCGAAGTGCAGAAATAGTTATTTATAAAATAACTTTTTTTTTTGTTTTTTCTTTGTATATTTTTCATAAATTGCATATATTATATTTCTATATAAAGGTTTATAAGCAAAAAAGAATTTGTGATCTTTTATATAAAAAAATGTAACGATTTTAACTACATTTTTGTTATTTTAGAAAAATCACCGCATTCTACAGTTTTAATTTTATGATTTCTGTCATATTTCTTTGTATTTCCTATTTAATACGAGCAGGTCAAGTATATACTTTATAAATGTATTATTACAATTGTGGTCTTTCTTTTTATTTAAATTCTTATTTATTTGTTTCTATTTATTTACTTATTCTATCTCTGAATTAAGTCACATATAAGGGGTTAGTTAATTTTGTTTTTTTTAATCAATTACTCGCATTAATTAAAGTTGTACATATAAACTTATTTTTATTCCCTTTATCTTTCTTCACGATATTCCCCCACCGCGTGTTCTAACATTAATTTAAAAAAAAAAAAAAACATCCACGTTGCTACATTTTTGTGATTGTTCTCGTTACAGGAAGATTACAACCATCTTGCAATCAACATTACACTTTTATTGTCCTCACAAATATACGTTTTTCTTAAATATCAAGTCTTTTAATTTTTTTGTATACGTATGTTTAGTTTTTTTATTCGTTTTATTATCATTTTTTTTCTTTTTTAATATTATTTCTAATTAACTTTGTTTATTTTCACAATAGAATTCTCTATTATTAAATTTTCTTACAATTTAATTTTTTTTTAACTCGCTCAAATTATAAACTCTGCACTATTAGCTATAACAACGAACGAAAGAAAACTTCTTCAAAACGAAAAACCCGTTATTTATAGGATATGTATACTTATTAAAAGCACTGCGCATAATTAAAGTATGATTTTTTAAAAATAAATTATACTCCTTTCAAACTTTAATGTTTAAAATAAATGTTAATGTCAACATTATACGATTGGTATCAAATGTTACCGATTACAGAGTATCGATGATGAATTGAACATTTTTAATTTCAAAAGTTAATTGCAAACAAATTTTATAATGAATTGTATTGAAAATTATCATAATTAATTACAACAATTTTAAAATAATTTAAACGTAATTTTTTAGCTTATGTCGCTGTCCGAACTGTTAGGCAATGTATCTGTTCTTATCATCTTAATATCTGCTAAAAATTTTATGTCTAAATTATTTTAAAATTTTTGTAATTAATTATAAAATAATTTTCAATCGAATTCATTATAAAATTTGTTCGCAATTGATTTTAAACATAAAAAATATTCAATTCATCATCGATATTAACGCTCTAATCGGTAACATTTGATACCGATCGTCGAATATTGGCATTAGCGTTTGTTTATTTTAAACATTAAAGTTTGAAAGAAATATAATTTATTTTTAAACATAAAAGTCGTACTTTAATTATGTATAGGGCTTTTAATAAGTATACTTAGTAATTTTAAATTGATTATCCGATAAATAACGGGTTTCTGTTTTATTTTATTTTTTTTTAATTAGTAAATTCGGAAACGCGGTTTCAAAAATTAATTTTTTTCGAAAACTTTTGAGTTCCGGTGAAACATTTTTCCATCACTAGTGATTTTTATGCAAATGTAATATGTATACCAAAAATGGAAAAAATTTTAAGGCATGTGTATCAACTCAAATTTAGCCTACCAATAAATATTGAATTTTAACAGTTCGCTTCCTGAAATAAATAACTTTGTAAATCACGTACGACGGTTAAATAAAATAATAATAAAAAAAACACACCACATACATAAAACAGCGCTTCGAGAAACAGAGCATATTACTTTGTATGTTTGATTCTAAATCACATACATCGATTAAAAAAGTCGTTATAAATAAATAATTGTTAGCGTTGATATCGTCCGTGACTGATTTAGAACCGCTAATCTAAGAGATTACATATCCTTTAGAGTCTATTTAAATTTTTGATGAAATAATTTTATATTTTAGAAAATACCTTTTTGTCGAATCTAATTTTCGCGCTTCTAAATAATAATATAATAGAACGATAACTTTTCGAATTCGCAGATTATTAGTCCTCATCATCATTGCGGTAATAAAATCGTCGAAGAAAATGAAGATTGCGATTGTGGCAGTGTAGATACGTGCGAAGAAATCGATCAGTGTTGCGATCCTATTACCTGTAAATTGAAAAAGGAATCCGAATGCTCAGCCACTAGCGCTTGTTGCGAGGATTGTAGAGTAAGTATATTTCGATTACAATTAATAAATTTCTTCGATCACCTCCGGCATCTCAAAAATATTTCATTTTTTAATAACTGTTTTTTTTTTCAGATAAATATATTTATTAATGAATTACATTTTATAGTATGAAATTTAAAGCGACAGTCCAATTGAGTTTTATGACACCCCCAAAATCCATAAACACAGTAATAATAATGACAACAATAATACAATTATGTTAATATAGTAATAGAACATGTTAACAAACATTCAGTAATTCATTTTTTTTTCTTTAGTATTTCGGTGACTACTTTAGCGAGCTTTTGGAGTTGTTCTTGTTCCATACAAGGTCTAAAATATCTCCTTTCATATTATATTTCTCTCTGATATTATTAGAATCTTTGCATATTTTAGAGGTGTGATCAGATGAATCTTATGCTTCTTTACATTCTCTTGAAGTTTTCTAATTTTGAGTGTTATATGTTGTACATGTTTATTGTAATTAAGATTTTTGTCTATTATTATTCCAAAGTATTTAATTTCATCGCTGGAGGCCAAATTTTCATTATTGGATTTTACTTTTTTCTCGATATATCCTGCTGGAATTTTTTCTTATTATGTTTCCTTGAAGTAAGCAACATATGCGTCGTCTTGTCAATGTTTAAATTTAAGGCAAATTCTGGAATTTTCGAATTTATTGTTTCTATTGTATTGTTAATTATATTAATGTTTCATATTTCATTGATTCTTGCCTTATTCTTTTAATAGTTTCTTCGACTGCTTTATGAACAGCTGACATAGCGATGTTAAATAACATTGGTGAAAGTGCAGACCCTTGAGGTACTCCTGCTGTCAGATTATACTCGAGGATCAGTTTGTTTTCTTCCTCGAATAAACCTATTTTCATATTTTCTCACAAACTTTTAATCAACTGTAAAAATTAATACTACTATTTTCCATTATGTTTAGTACACTGGACCATTTTATCTTTTCAAAAGCTCCTTGTATATCAAAACTTATTAATATTATATATTTAAACGTCTTACTAAATTTTTCGTCAGTATCCGCCATTTTAAGCAAAACCAATTCTATGCAATATTCTCTATAACCATATTGATATTCATCTAGAGTGTTTTTTTCCTCAAAATTTTAATTTTTAAATAGTATGTAATAAAAATTTTATATACTTTCTCTAATCCTGAGAGCGGTGTTGCATTAACATTTATGAGCTCTATTCAAGGTTCATTTATTAACTTTAATTTTCCATTTTACCAAATATGTGAAAATGAATTAAATAATTCATTCTTAATATACCATTAATTTTAACTTAAATTGTAATATTTTCAAAATATAATTTTCAATAAATGTTATAGTCTTACTAATACAACAAATTGTAATTTTTTCTGTCGCTTATTTCTTTTATAGTTAAATTATTGAATTCGCTAAATTGATCTCTTACTAACTCTTACAAATCTAACACTATCCCTTTTAACATTGCACCCTTGTAATATGTGGTAACGGGTGTCCGCAAAATTACATATAATGCAATTTTCTGTTTCTGCTATGCTAAATCTTTTTAAATATGTTCTAAAGCTACCGTGGTTAGTGAGAAATTATACGTTATAATAATTGGAGGTGAAATTTTTAAGTCTTTCACTTAAATTTGGAAAATATTTGTACTCAAATCCATTATACTCATTTAAAATTTTTTGATATTGTAAAATATAATATTGATTTAGTATAGTTTTCAACTCTTTAACGTTGACTTTTTTTTAAATTTCATATATAAATTTTTCATTAATATATCTTACTTGATTAAATCCATGTTCCGTTTTAACATTATCTTTAGTTTTAAAAAATTAATTGACGTTTCCTTATCCCTAAGTAAATGATTATAATTCCTGGAACCACTATTGATGACCTAACTCGTTATTTCGTACGCTTTGATCATCCTGATAATAATGCTTTGATAGGATTTCATTAATGTTATTAACCTCTTAATTTTTAACATATCATTATAAATACTACTACTACACGTTATATTTGATATTATTACAGATTTAAATTCATTTTCTATAATTATTTCCATTATTTTTATTGTATAATTTATTGAATATGAATTTGTTTACTATTGAAAATTAACTTTTAAATGAGACCGTTAAAATTTGATGGTTGTTATTCTCTTTTTCATGTTTAATTTTTTAATATTTAATTTAGTTTTATTCTAATTATTTTTAAAAACCTATTTATTAATTTAGTTGTTCTAAATATGTATATCATTAATAAATCGTTTTTAACCATGTGTGAATAACTTGCTCGTTGTTTAGGCAAGGTTAGGTTTTAAGTTAGTCAACAGTATGATTAATCTCGACTGTATTGGTAATCCTAGGTAATCCTAGTTTGATAGAAATGACTAATAATGGATACTCAAGTTATATTTAACCAAACAATTTTCTTAATTTATATGATGGAGAAAATTTAGTCGAAGATTAAGGCGTTCGTGTATGTTATTTCGTAATTAAATAATTTATTTTATGAACTATTTTTCAAAAATCACGTTTTTATATTTTTGATCCTGTAATAATAAATTTTCTCTGCGGAATGTAAAACCTTTATATTTCTAAACTAGAAGTTTCCCATGGCTTCGCTTATGTAATTATTTTTTTTTAATAAAATATCGTCGTCTCTTTTAACAGGTTTATATATTAGTATAGTATATATGTATATATATTCGTCCGTTATTTCAGCCACGCCCCTAACGTAACAAAACGTGGTTTGTATTGCGTGAGTTGGTAGTGAAGGTACATTCAAACCGGAAAACGCGTTAAATTTTAAACGATTTGGTAGGGATACCGCTGTTTACTACTTTCTAGAACTTTAAATTGTAATTTCTGTCCTATTTGTGATAGTAATATGGAACAAAGCTTAGAACGAATCATCCGATAATATAGCCTAATAAGCTGTGCGAATTTCATTATTATCGCTTTAATAGTTTTTGAGTTAAATCGGAACAGACAGATACAAAATTTTTAAAAATATATTTTATGTGTGATAAAAATAACCCAATGCAGTGATTATAATGAAAATATTCGGAAATCACAGACAGTTTATATATTAGTATAGAAGTATAGATATAAATAGTATAGATGTACGATTCGACGCTACCGCTCTCTATCGGAAGTAAAATTCTCTTCCTGTCTATAGATAGCGGCAATGTCGAAATTTGCGAGTAATATTTAATTTTTCAAAATTTCGGTTTAAAAATTGTAGTTTCCGCAAAAAAAAAAATCGCTGCCGATAATTTATATCAAAATGTGATTTTTAGGGAAAAAAATCATCTTTGATTTTAGACACGAATCTCGTCACCATTTTTATATCTCATCTTATTTTATAATCGATTTGAATTATTGATATAAATCGACCGGAGTTAAAATTTATGTAAAATATGTATAATAAACGATATAAAATCAAATTAGTTTATTCCGGGTAGGTACATTATGGTTTTTAAATTAAATCAAATAATCGCGATGTGTTTTTTTTTTTTTTAAATCGTTATTCGCTCCTATCGGCATTTGCTAACGTTACTTGAAAGTAACGGTTTAGTGGGTAATTCCGGGGGTTAATTTACTAACGACGCCTTTTATGTTATGAATTTTTTAATTAGAAATAATTAACGACTGAATTAGTTAAAATAATTCGAATTTTTTTTTCCTTTAAACGTAGTTTCGCTCATTCGGCACCGAATGTAGACCATCGACTAACGAATGCGATATATCGGAATATTGTTCGGGCGATTCGGGCGAATGTCCTACGGACGTTCATCTTAAAAATGGTAGTCCGTGCGATAAAAGTCGAGGATACTGTTTTAATGGTATTTGTCCTACACTGGATAAACAATGCGAACAAATATGGGGTACGCGTCGATATATTCATTTTATCGTTTGTATTCCACCCATTATAGTATGTGATACAGTTGACTGCGAATACTAACGTTTACAAATTGTTTCATCGCATAATCGTTATTGGCACGACTGTTCGATTAACTCGGATAAGTAAACACGCGAACATAATTTTCAAAAATCATAAATTTATTTTAAAAACTAATAATACAACTGGTTTTAATAGTAAAAATGTATAATTATTTATTTCTTCTCATAATGTATGCATTTTGTATAACGATAAAATGATTATTTTCGAATTTATACGTGTAAACGTACGTTTGAAAATACATAAAAGCAAAAAATATTTATTTTATTAGTGCAAAAATTAATAATTTCATTCCATTTAGTAGATTCTTCTTGTCAGAAGGTGGCATACATCAACATGTTTTATATTTCTCGTTCCTTAATTGATTTTATTATTTCGTCAATTGTTTTTCAAACCGTTGATAATCATTTCGAATTTTTTTCTTCCTCGCATTTTCTTGCCCCCTCCCTGTATTTTTCCTCGAACGATAAATATTTCTTTTCTTATTTTATGCGCGAGGTATTCTTTAGCTTTCTTCTTTCGATGTTTTGGACGACGTTAAGCTCCGTTGTAATACCCCTGAATTCTTTACGCAATATTCTTCTAAGCGTCCGCATTTCTAACGCGTTTAATCTTTTCACACTTTCCGCGTTCAGTGTTCACGTTTCAGCAGCGTATTCGCGGACGAACACGACATAACAATAGTTGACTTTCATCTTTATATTAATTTTTAGTTTCCCGTCTTGTCTACGACATTTTTCGCGCTTACTTCTTTCCTTAAATACTGCGTTTAATTGTTATTTCGTTTTTATCGGCGCGTTCTGTTTTTTTTTATTTATTTATAAAGTAGGTGTTTTTTTAGTCCGTTATCAATCTTCGTCGATTTTATTTTAAATGGTTATAAACTGTCATTACAGATTTTACATATATGTTCGAATAACTTGTTTATTTGTTTTATTTTTTTGATTACCTAAAAATTATCTTTCTCGTATTATAATTTTGAATGTATTATTTTTAAAATAACTTTTTTTTTTCATAATGTAAAAGTAAAAAATATCTGCAATTATCGCATTTATACTGATTGTAGCACTAGCTTTCTTACGATGAATTTAATCATTATAGTTGACGTTCATACGATACTGATCGATTATATTCATTCATTATACATCAACTTTCATGCGCGAGAATATATTTAGTTTTGCACTAATGTTATTACTGTATATCGTTCGGTTTTAATGACCCAGATCGGACACCACCTTGTTAAGCTTAATTTATGTGTATGCTGTAATGTTCTCAATTTTGTACATGTTCGATCTTTTTTAAAAATATAAGTCTCGTATTAAATAATTATAATCGATAATAAAGTTTGTCCCAGGTTTAAAATAAATGGTGACTGAAAGAAAGGTTGACGGTTTTGTTATTTTCTAAATAACTCGAAAACTACTCGACTAAAATTTTTAATAATTATTAAAAATAGGAAACGAGAGATTAGCCTATAGTCTCGTTTGTGGAACATAATATCATTCAGATGATCGTCATTTGCAACAATACATAGCCTTTAAAAAATTTTCGAAGACTTTTTCGAGCATAGGTCGCCGAAGTTTTGAAATTTCTTCAAAAATCCGAGTTTATTCCAGATCTCCTGGATTTGTAAACGCGGCTCTTGAGATATCCCCATACGAAAAAAGGCGTAACTTTGAATTCTTTTCCGAAACTTTCTTTGCGTTGTCCTGATCGATTCACGCCAAAAATTTCTTCACGTTAAGGATATCATGATAACTGAGTCTGAACAAAAACGAATATCTCGTGTATACATTAAACGTGAAGCACGTGGTTTGCATTGTAGTAGTGTTATCAACTGCGCTATTAAAAAAACAAATCCGTCTTTCTTTTCTGGGTCACTTTATATTATAAAATTTATAATTTCGGGTTATATTCCCGGCCCCCCTAGTTATTAATAAGTTCGATGTGCTTTGTATTTAGGCGGAATTGGCGCAGATGAAAAATGTTACGATCAGATTAACATGAAAGGTTCGATAGATGGTAATTGCGGCGTGGATGACAACAAACGTTATAAACGTTGTGAACCGGAGTAAGTAATTATTTTCATTGCTTGAGATATTTTCTTGTCTCAGCGTGTACAGACACATCAATTTATCGATATATATATATTTATATATAGGAAACGATAACGTGTGATTTTTCAGCTTTAGGTACACATCGGTATTTTATGTAGTAATTACTCATCTATTTCATAGAACTTATCATTCTAAAAAAGTCCTTAATTTTTTTATTGACGCTAGTCTTTCGATATTCGCAGACATTGATAATCCTACTTTTAAAAAAAAAAAAAAAAAAAACTTTCCGCCCACGTGTGTGATAATTGAATATCGCGCGTTTAAAGCCTGTGGCTAACCACCAATTTTGTTGTTATCGATTATTTGGGTGGTTCGGTTGAGAACATACATTTCGTGCAAACACCTGATAATAGTTCATTTGTACAATCTAAATACCATGTTTCCTCGGTTCAATATTTCGTCAGCTGTAAAGTATTCTATTGAGCGTCCTCACAAAATTAAAGATTTACTAGCGTCATCCTTATCGGTGTACGTAAATAATCGTCGTGTTCAAATGTTTAAATAATTAATTATTTTATTATCGAAATATTAAGTCGATTAATTGAGTGATTTGTTCCGTTATTAATGTAGAAACGTATTTTGCGGTTCCTTACAATGCTCGGATGGTAATAAAAACCCGAACGCTGAACTCAATCACGGACATACTAGGACAGTCATTTCTTTCGACGGAGTTGATTACGAATGCAAGTATGTCGATTGGTTTACTACGTACACTGCGTTAATTTCGGAAAAATTAATTCTAAAAATGTTTACTGCTGTGTTTTAGTGATCGACACACTTTTAAAAATAAATTAATTTTTTTAGAAAGATTGAACGAAAAATATATTCTCCTTCAAAATTTATCATTGAGTTTAATAAATTATTTTCATCTCTTTCTTTTATTATTTCCATTATTCCTAATAGTTTTCTTTTTCAATTAAAATTTTATAATTTTTATTAATACTATTCATTTCGTATTTTAATTGTATACAATGTTTTCCAAATAATATTTTTTCATCATTGTTTATGCATGAATTTAAATGTTCTTTAAATCTGATTGTGAATTTTCTTCCTGTTTCTCCTGTGTATTCTTTTCCACATTGATTACAAATTAATTTATATCCTCCCAAATTTTATAATATATTTCCATATCCTATTTTATTGTTTGATTTAAATAATGTGTTATTATTTCTTATTATTAAATCTATGTTATATTTGTTAAATATTTTTATTATTTTATATATATATATATATATCACTTTCTACATAGTTTTCTTTTTACATTTTTCTGTGTTTTTATTGTAAGATTTTTTCCATATTTTATCGACTATATTAGGATTGTATTTATTATTGATTGCTGTTTGTTTTATTATGCTCTTCCTTAATTTCCTTTATCATTATACGTTAAAATTGTTTTTGCTCTATTGATAAGACTCTTCAAACTGGCTAATTTATGCATTTTAGGATGAAATGAATCGTTAAGTATTAATGTGTCTGTTTAGATTTTATATATACATGTATATATAAATTTTTTGATTAATAATTTTTGAACAATATATTATTATTCCTTATTGCTAAATCAATGTTATATTTGTTAAATATTTTTATTATTTTATAATGACTTCCTCCATAATTTATTTATTAACCTAAATAATTATTTTTATACTTTTCTGTATTTTTATTGTTGTTAGATTTATACCACATTTTATCAACTATAATAGGATTGTATTTATTACTGACTGCGCTTTGTTTCATTTTTTTTTCTTTTTGTTTACTTTATCACTGTTAAAGTTATTTTTGTCACTTTCAAATTTTTTATTAATACTGTTTTTCATTTTGCTGATTTTTGTGAATTGTAATCTTAAATTAATATTTTTTTATTTTATATTTTGATGTTTTTAAATATTCATTTAAAACAGCCGAAAAGCTTTGTGATTTTTCACAAAGAAAAATTTTAGTGGTTTTAACTTCTTTTTCGTTGTTCATTTTAATTTTAAAAAATCACTACATTCCGCATTCTTTCAAATTAAATTAAATAATCAAATATAATATAATTTTACGTTAATCGTACTTGTATTTTACAGATCTACGTATAGTAAAACCAATTTTACGACGAGAGGATTAACGCTAAATGGTACACCATGCGGAGATCATTTGGTAATATAGACAAATAATTCCTATAATTAGATTAAGGCATTTATTCGTTTTAACATGAAAAAAAAATATAGCGTAAATAGTATAAATTTTTGTTCGTTTTTGAGACATTTTAAAGTTTTTACGGTATATAATAATAATTCAACTAAATATCGATATACGAATAGATGAATATTTTCTTCTTTTAACACGATCGAATATGAAATAATTATCTGTTGTCAAATATTAATGTTATATTTTACTAAATTCTCAAAATACATATGTCATTTATTCCGAAAATTTAAAAATTTAACATAATGTGCGTTTATTGAAAATAATATATACTTGTTATATACTTGTTTGTTTGTTTTTTATGAATAGATCTGCATTAACCAAACCTGCGTTAGTTTGTTCCCGTATCTGGACAAGAATAAATGTCCGAGTAATCATAAACATTTGGAATGCTCATCAAATGGGGTAATTTCATAAAATTTGTATATAATACCAAGAACTAATGAAATGAAAATGAAAAAATCTTTATTATATTTTTAATCATAAACCGAAAACAATTTTCTTTCATAACTTAAAGCTAAGTGTACCTATACATAAACCTTAGCAATTCTAAATATGTATAATTACAAAACTTATAGTACACTTTGAAATTACTTTAGAAATAGTGCAGGAAAAAATGAAAAAAACCTACAAAAAAGACACACCCTGAAGGTAACAAAAATTTAAAAAAGTCAATAAATCAACAAAACTAAAAGCAGCGTTTTTAGACATAATTTAGCTTAAAATATCTGTACTTAACAATAGGTTAATAATTACAAAAATCTATGTTTTAATCTACGATGCTTATACTTAGTATAACGTATGCGCAGATGTTCCATATTGTAATTTCCTATTACACGTATTAGTTTATTTTGATGAGTTTTACAGTTTTCGTAAAATTTTTTTGAGATTTTACTAACAAAACGAATGTATGTAAGGGATATTTAAATGATCGTGTAGATTAGAAATTTTAGTATATCGCGTTGCATTCAACGAAATTCTGCAGCAATGATTTTGAACTACTTGTAGTTTCCTGTATGTACTATCAGACACTGATGACCATACAGGGCAAACATAGGTTAATCTAGGGCGTATAACAGCCGTATAAATTAATTTTTTGTTTACGTAACTAAGACCCGATTTTCTGTTAAATAATGGAAAAAGTGTATGCATAGATTTATGCGCTTTATCTATAGCGAAAGTAATATGGTTAATGAAAGTTAATCTGCTATCTAAGATAACTCCTAGATACCGAACCTGTTTGACCCAAGGAATTCTTTTAGAATTTATTGTAATTTCAGTTAGCGATAGTGGTCGTCTCCGAGTAAATAGAATTGCTTCTGATTTTTCTTCATTTAATTTTAAGTTCCATCTGTTGTAATATTTAAATATTTTAATTGCAGCCTTTTGCAATCGGTTATATATTGTATCTGTCCTATAAGAGGATGTATATAAAGCAAGATCATCAGCATACAATTCATTAACATTAGGAATAAGTAAGGCCCGAGTATACTTTTCTGAGAAACCCCGGCATTTAGTGTTTTAATTGACGATTTTTCGAAATAATTCGTAACGTAATATGTTCTCTGACTTAAGTATGATTTAATCAATTTAATAAGTAATATTGGAAATTTAAATTTAATCATTTTATATAATATTCCGTCGTGCCAAGCTGTATCAAAAGCTTTTTCAACATCGATTAACAGCATTCCCGTGTGTTTCTTGAGATTAAAGTTATCAGTAATAGTGTCCGCTATTCGAGCTAGCTGGTGAACCGTAGAATGCTTAGGTTTAAAACCAAACTGCTCATCTCTTAGAATATTATTTGAGTCAGAATAAACTCGTAGCCTGCGCAAAATCACTTTTTCCGCTATTTTGCTTAAGTTTGTTAACAAACTAATTGGCCGTACGTTATTGATATTACTGTTATCTTTACCTGGTTTTGGCAACACTATAATTTTAGCAATTTTCCATTTTATGGGAAAATGAGATAACCTGAACATACTATTAATAATATTAGTAAAATAAATAATGTCTTTGTTCGGTAGATTTTTAATCATTGCCACAGAAATTCCGTCGTCACCGCATGATTCCTTATTTTTTAACTGTTTAATGTAATTTTGAATCTCAACAGGCGTAGTGAAGGTGTTTGCATGTAGATGTACATTTGCTGAATTTATTATCGTATTTTTAACTTGCTTCTCTTCAGATGCGAATAAATCTTTCGCCTTTTACCAAGAACTAGAATATTAAAAGGGGCAACAGTAATGATGAAGTTGTAATAAACAATATTATAGAAATCTTAAGAAGTTTATTAAACAATCTGTTTTGTAAATGTAATACTCAATAATCGTACAAAATATTGCTCGAGATGGGAATATGTTATTCAGTTATAAACCATTTTTTTTTTTTTTTAGAAAAATGTCATACTTTTTTACTACATATTATAAATAATAGCATATAAATTTTATATTGACAAGAGTAAATAATAAAATAATGATTATGATAACCGAACAGGTTTGCTCAAATATAAACACTTGTTTGTGTAATGGTGGCTGGACAGGCCACGACTGTTCAGTGCAAGATATAAGGCCTCCTGCAGTAGTTGCTCAAACCACGATCTCCACTATCATTATTACGAATTCTACTTCTCATACTGACAGTTTAGAAAGCCAGATGAAAAACAAAACAACTATTTATGGTAAGTAATTTTCCGTAATGTATATATTGAATTTTATTGTATACATATATTGTATATAGGTATATGTATGTGTGTGTGTGGTATGTTTATAAATTCCCTACATTTCTCTTTAATCGTTTATACCTTTTTCTTTTTAATCGATACGAATAAAATAGAATATTTTTTATAAATAAGAAAAAAATGAATAAATCTATACTTAACCCCGTAGTTCATATGTATATATATATGACAACATCTTATCTTTATTATTAATTCTGTACGAAAATTATTAATTTATATTTTAAAAATTATTCGTACAGTAAAATTTATAATTTTCTGATTGGAGGAATAAGAATGAACAGAACAAAAGCTGACACACACGTTCAAATTCTATACTACAATGAACTCCCGATTATCCGCGCTAATCACCGGGATGGGTCGCACGGATAATCTGAAAATTGCTTTTTATCAACATCAATACAAAAATATAAAAACGACTTTCATTTGCCTCTGTATGTAACACCAAACTAGGAATTTTTATTTTAACATCTACTACTTAAAAAATTCCGTAATGGGTCTTTTCTTCTAGTTGTTCATTTCTTGTCGTATATCGACACATATTTCACGAACCGCAGTGATGTCGCCGTAATTAAATCCTCTTTGTCTCAAATAATCTAACAAATTTTCTGCAGATGATTGTAGAGCAGCAGAATGAGAAATTTCATTTTTCTCATTTAGTTCATCTTCTGCATCGGTACTACTATTAAATGTAACAATACAGTTAGTAACGAATAATACTGAAAGCCAGGCTCCCATGCATAATTTTGAAACCAATCTTCTAAATTTTCTTCATCACAATTTTTGAAATCTTTGTCTTTAAATTCTGTTTTGCGATTACGGAATGAGCACGGATAATCGGGAGTTCACTGTATTTGCCTTTTTGTCTTTTTCTTCTTGTATGTCCATCTCCTATCGGAGAATGGTTACCATCTGACAAAACTTCTGTTTATTTCATTCCGCATGAACCAGCGTGACCTTGTATTGTACATCTCGAACCAGTTTTTAAAATGTTTCGTCCACCATGTCCGTCTACGTCCTTGACATCGAACATCTGTCAAACAGATTTCCGACAGGGGTCTAACTCGAAATAATCAGATATATATATATATATTTACTAATTTCGGAAAGCTTATCTATTTTTGCTAAACGATAGTAAATGTAAATTGTCGATGATAGAAGAGGAACGTACAATGTGAAACTAGTGCGAAATCGCTACATTCCGTATATATTTGTACAGGAATACTTATCATTATAAATTATAAATGTAGCTGACCTTTGTGATATCAAAAATAATTTATATTCGTTTCTAGAAATGGAAATTACTTTATTTCGACGTTTAGGTTTATTTGTTGTCGATTTCATTTATTTAAAAAATAATCTACTAGTTATTATTATCGAGATTTAAATATATAACGGTAATCGTAAATTCCCTCTACGTTGCATCTCATTTATACATCAAAACATTATATCTTCTATACTTCATATTTTTCAATTAAATACGACTGTAGTTGATTTTTTAAAAATGAAGATGCCTTTACAGCACTAACTCGTATTTCTATTAATGCGAAGAACCTCTATAAATATCGCTATGTCTGGAAACAATTGTAAATTCTCAAGATGAAGGGAACAATACATTGGGGGATCGTTATACGATGAACACGGTATAGTTCAGAATGTAATGTTATTAAAGTTCACACATGATCGGAATTTCAGATTGCCCGTTCAGCATAGGGACGATAGTAAGAAGCTTCTGTAAGTTGCATAAGGATTAGGCAGTCCGGTGGTAATAAGTGATGCCCGAATCGTAATATGCCGATAAGTGCAATTTCTTCACGTTTTATGTATTTTTATTAAAAAATAAAAATAGAATCAGTGAAATTTTAGGAAGAGACGATCGTAATCAGTATTGTCGAATGACTGTAACCAAAGTTTCCTACGTTCCGACTGTGTAAAACATACGATATCATGAGCAAAAACTAAAGAAAATACCACACCACGTATCGTGTGATAGAAGGACAGCTTTTCTACGATATAAGGAAAATAGCACTGTTGAAAATTATCTACACTGGAGGAAAACTAATGCGTTAGCTAAGCGTTAATTTAAACTAGCAAAAAGAAGAAACGACAACAGTTTTGTATACAATTCAATCGACAAACATTCATCTCTAAGGCGTGGGAATTATCTAAAGCATTCAGATGTTCATCATATAACCAAGTTAGAGAGTTGTCAGAAGACAATTTTTATTCCTTTGTTGAATCTGTGAGCTCATGTACCTGAACTAGAGGAGGTTATATAAACCTGAAAGTAGCCCCTCTGATGACTTTTTAGACGCTCCTTTTGCTAAAAATGAGGTAGCCTATATTTTAACAAGGAAAAACTCAACAACGCCGGGTCATGATTCTTTTGAAGCACTAAAAAAATTACCGAATAATTTTTTTACTGTTTACGTTTTAAATAAAGTTTGACGATCTAAATCGATTCGAAATTCTTGGATGCTTTTTGTTATCGTCCTTGTACCTAAGAAAAATGGATAATTTAAACAAATTCCATTAGCCACTTGTTTTAGGAAAATTTGCGAATCTGTTATAGCTTTGCGGCTCAACTGGTGGTTGGAACATAATGAAATCCTCCCAACTAACATGTATTGCTTTCGAAATAATACGAACACATTGAATTGCGTGGGTGATTTAGTTGGTCATATATATATAATAGTCTGACAGAGAATATAATATTATTGTTTTCCTCTCGATATAATGAACGCCTAAAATAACGTACATTTGCTCACTTTACAACATAAATTATTTTCCCCCGGCATTCTAGGGCATTGTTGTCACTTTATTGGTAGATTGTTTTCGATATTCTAATAAATACATTTCCAGCAGTTATCAACAGCTGGTATACAGGGAGTTACCTCGGGGTTCTTTAGTCCGATTCTTTTTAATTTATATATTTCAGAATAGGCGCATGTGCCTTCGTATTCTAAAATTCTCCTCTATGCCGATGATATTGTGATATTTATTTCCAGTACAACATTTTCCGACCTCGTATGTACCACTAATAATGACATAAACGTTAATTTAGGGAGTACTCTTTAAGTTAGAGTTAACTTTAAGTATTCCAGAAATTGTTGTCGGTTATTTTTACGTACAGACATTACACAGTCAATAACTTTTCTATTTCAACAGAAAATTTTGTTATTGCCTTTTACAAATCAGTTCGGTATTTAGGTATTACTTTAGGTACGTGTTTAACATGGCGACAACATATTGATAATTAACTAACAACTATTAATCGCGCAGTTAACATTCTACGTGATCTATACACTACTGGTTTTTGTTTTTTTTTGGGGGGGGGGTTTATCCTTTTATACTATTAACCCTTTATAGATTACAAATTCGACGTAAAATGGAGTACGGATGTACGTTTTTATGGATCGGCATCGGAATCATTATTAAATAAGCTTAATCGTGTACAAAACGAGTGCGTTAGGCTGTGTTTAGAAGCACTCCGATACCGGCATTAATGACACATTCCGTACAGTTTGGACGGAATTACTTAGCAGTAAAACTTTCGATTAGTAGAATGAACATAGATCGTTTTCCGCTATACAATTTATTCCATCACATTTATTCCAACTGCCAGTTTTCAAATAACAGGATGCTCCTGTTAGCTTCAGTTTTATCTAGATTGGAAGAATTTCAGTCACGGACTATGCGAATTACCGTATTCATACAATTTTTCCAATAAATGAACATCTTTCTTTCCTGAGAATTACCTTCTTTATCCTCCGCCACTGATCCGGCAATAATATTATCTCCAAGGAACGGTGTTCACCCCATCTTTTAATATTAGCAGGGCATACAACTTTATCTGATCATTGTTCCGCATTTACCGCTGAGTGTGTAGCTAGCAGTATTTCTATTCTTATCATTCTTAATTGATATGAAGCTTCCAGGTAATTATCACATTATACCGACTTACAAAGCATTTTGGCTGTGGAAGACAAAGGGAATTGGGTTCGTTGATTTCATTCATCATGTTAAAACGTAATCATCTGGTAAACTTGAGTATATTTATGTCTTATGGATATCGCGACATCGAAAAATTCCAGACAATGAAATTCTAGATTCATTAGCTAAACAGGCGGTTTTCTAGTGGTTTGAATTTCTGAACTTGATATCATACATTTTATACAGTCGGAACATAAGAAACTCTTAGAACATATTTGGACTGTATACAACAGTCACCTCTTACTAGGTACTATAAATTGCAGCCGTTTCTTCGTAGATCTCCATTGTTCTACTTTTTCAAAAAAAAAAAAAAAACATTAAGCGGAGAAGAACTGTACTTATCAGCAGATTGCGATTCGGGCATTACTTTCTGCCGGACGACCTGTTCATTATGCAGCTTAGAGAAACTCCTTACTGCCCTCTACATACTGGACGTGCCAATTCTGATCACGTGTTCTTCGAATGGCTTTCTTTAATAACATTATGCTCTGAACTATACCTTAAATTACTTAACGGTCTTTCGTATAATGTATTGTCCCTTCTTCATCTTACGAATTTACATCTATTTCCGGACATAGCGATATTTCTAGAGAAGTTGTCCGCGTTTATAGAAATATGAGTTATTTACGTAATCACGTTGGGTAGGCTGTAAAGGGGCATCCCCATTAAAAATAAAATAAAAAGTAATGAATCTACAGTTTCTACTAATTTTCTTTTCTTTATGCGATATACGTGTCTCGGTATTTTTATTAATAACGCGTTTATCTATATTAATCGAACTAATAATTAATATATTTAAATATATATATATATATATATATATATATATATATATAATTTTTTTTAATTTTTTTATATCTTCGTGTAAGATACATTCGGTAGCATGCCTTAACGTATTCGGTTAACATATTCGCATTCTTATTGGTGTTTGTATAACACACTCAAACGCTGCGCATGTGTCTTTCTTTATATGATTCTTCTTTCGTTTATCATCGTCTAATGCATGCAGATCAATCGAATTTCGTCTCTCTCCCCATCTTTCTTTCTTTTTCGTTTGTGAAATATTAATACTGAAATATATTTAAATGCGTATAGTACGGATTATATAGGTATGCTCGCGTGTACGTTGTGTATAAGTGCACACCGGCTTAAGCCCAGAGAGGTACGATGAGTAAATAAAAAATTGTTTAAATATTAACTCAATTTATCACGTATGTTTTAATTCCTATGTAAATGTGTAATTATAATTGGTGTAGACCAGTAACTCCGTTAGGTACGCGTGATTAATTATTTTTTTCTTTACATCGAATTAAAAACAATTTCTGCGCATTAAGAAAAGAAAAGGTACACTTAATAAGATGAAAATATAAAATAATATTTTGTATATTTAGACGACTGTGGAAGATGATTTTTAACGCATTATCTAAATGTTGTCAGAATTGAAACATTCTATAGTAAAATAAAATGTCTGTTATTACCGAGTGTTTATAATTTCGTTAGCGCGTTAAAAGTTCCTATATATTCTATTATGGGAACAGCACGACTTTCCTTCCATCGGTCTTCGAAAAAAATGATCGCGTTTCGCATTTATTACTTGGTTTGTTTTCTATTCTTATTCGTAAATTTAACTTTTTCCTTTTTTTATTACGTTGCCATTCAATACTTTGCACTTAAGCGATATTTCAATTAATTTAATTACCTTTTAATATAATTTTGTTCGAAAATTAAACTGTATAATGGTTTTGCTAAATTGTAAATTTCTTCCATGGATAATAATAATTATTATAAAAAAAAAAAAAGTAAGTAAATAGAAAAGTTGAATTAATTTTTCGATTTTTTCCTTCGTTATTCGTAACAACGTTATTTTTATACTCTGCCACCTGCAAATAGGCTAAAAGTGCGATTAATAAAAAAATAAAGACACTTTTAAAAAAGCGTTTTTCTTTTTTTCGCTTCTAAGAACACGTGTTAATTTTCAAAAATTTAAAATATAACTTTGTTTCGACGAACAATAATTATAAAAATATACGAGTATTTTGAAAATTTTTATTAAAAATAAATTATTTCTTTATTACGTGTGCGTTATAAAAGAAATTTAGCGTTATAATTTCTATGTTTAATATAATCGCGTTTTCGAATTATAATTTTCTCATCTTCTACCAGAATTTTCCGGAAGTCGTAGGATAAATTATTTCGAGCAAAAGAAATTTTGTTTTTGTTATTAGAATAATTCGTAATGCGCATTTTATCCGCTCTTATAATGTTCGGATATTTTCGACGAGTTGATTCTTTGCGCAATATAAAAATATGCTGCTGCGCAAAGAATAAATTATGCAATGTAGGAAAATACAATGATAAACAACAAAAGTTAAAAGATGGTTGCTAAATATTATGTGATAATTTTTAGAATTAGTTTTTAACTACTTGTTTACTACGCTCACAAACTGCTATTTAAATTACATTGTTTGATATATATATATATATATATTGCATTTTGTATTCATTCAGTTATGACCTGTGAGTGCTCTCCATAGATCCCGAGTGATCGCTGTTGCTACTGTATCAAATCGATTCCGCAACGCAACAGCCCACGACTTCTTCTTGCACCGGGTGCTTTACCAAGCAGTAATAGTTTTCTGATTTTCTTCTCTTACAATATGTCTAAAAATTGTCTTTCGCGCGCAATTTTTATAATTCTATTGGTTTTGTTCTTCTTTCAGTCCACAATACACGCAACATTCGTCCTCATACCCATACTTCAAATCACGTCGATTGCTTATCCGCTTCTTTAATCGTTTTCGTATCGGCTGCATATAAGAAAATTTAGTGAATTAATTTTTTATTTTAGCTGCAACACGATACGAGTATTATTGCTTGATCATATTTACGAATTGGATCATCTGTGTAATAATTGATTCAAATTTCTCGCTGTTTTCACTCAATCTAATATTTTTTCTTAATCGCACTTCGTTATTTTTGGTATCTCTCTGAGAGGTTCTTTTCCTAATTGGATTTCTTATTCCTAACATCGTGCTCGTTATTATAATAACTTGTATTTTTCACGTCTCGTGAAGTATCCGGAGAAAGAGTCTAACTTTCTTTTTTCCACCGTTGCCATTAATATTCGATGAATACACCCGTTAATTCCATTATTGTCTAATTTTTCATCTTCTTCGTCCACGTTATTTTCTATATTTTTATATTTTGAACGCCATATTTTTCTTTATGGTTCGCTAGCTTCCACGTAGAAACTGCACTACAACGTCTTATTTTTTTACCAACCGTTAAACTTAACTTTCTATCACAAACGGTATTGTCAGAATGCGAATTATTATTTTGTGTCATCCATCTGCCCAGATATTTATATTTTCCGGTCTATCCAATTTATTTGTCATCTAAAAATAATTTTTCGTTTAGATTAGGTTTTCTTAAAATTATCTCGATTTTTTTTTTATTATTTATGCAAATTCCTATATTTTTGCTTTCTAGTGCCATTACGTCAAGTTGTAAATCTATTACATTTTCCATTATGATTGCTGTGTCGTCAGCAAAACATACTACTAAAAATCGTTCGACCCCTATTGTCCTTCTGAGGATACTGCTAGCCAATCGGAGAAATTTGAAGAAATATAAACATCCTTAATCGAAAATTCAATAAATACTATGTTCAAAATGTTTTAGTTCTTAATTTGCCGAAGACACAAGTATGTGCTTTCCATTTGAGAAATAGTGAGTCTATAAGAATATACATATATATATATATATAGTGAAACCCCTCTTAACGGACATATTTTTCAGGTCCCGTTGTAGAATGTGTGAATATGAATGCATTTTAACCAACTCTATAACGGACGCGGACAGTAATTTTAATTCCACAGTTCTTTAACGGACAAACATGTGATTTGTTCGTGACTAAAATTTATCATAAAATAGAATTAATAATAAGTGAGTGTGTGTGTGTGTGTGTGTGTGTGTAATATGTCGAGTGAAAAGATGAAACCATTGGTGATAGGAAAATCCTTGAAGCCAAGATGTTCAAAGGAATCAAGATCAATTTATTGCAAGTCGATTATAAAGCGAATAATGAGGCATGGATGACAACGTCCATCATGACGGAGTGGTTACATCTACTAGATGATCAAATGAAACACGAAGACAGAAAAATTTTATTGTTTCTAGAAAACGCTAATATCTATCTATACATCGATTTAAATTACTTAATTTTTTAAAAATTATATAGGTATCATATATGCATAATTACATAATTATATATCATCATCAGGTTCGCCCCTATCGTCGAAGTCCTCCACATTTTCCTATCCGCTGTCCGTCTTTTTAATTCTGCATAGGTCTTAATATTTGCTTTCTTCTTGATTGTGTCTATCAGCGTCTGTCTTGTGGTCTTCCTTTCGGTCTGCGCATCGATATTCGTCCTTCTATGATATCTTTTAGTAGGCTATTATGCCTTAACACATGCCCGATCCATTTTAGCCTTGTTTTCCTAATTGTTTTCAAAGGTAATCTTTCTTCTTGCATTATACGGAAAACTTCTTCATTAGATATTTTATCGACCCGTGCGATTTTTAATAATCTTCGCCAGCACCATGTTTCAAAGGCTTCAATTTTTTGCTTATCTCTTTTATTTAGCGCCCATGTTTCCGCCGCATAAAGTACCACTACCCAGACATACGACTTAACTATACACGTAGTCCAATAGAGAGCGTGTTCTGCGTAATTATCTGCCTTTTTCTCACGAATGCCAATTTTGCCATTTGCAATTCTTTGTCGAATTTCATTGGTGCAATATACGTTCTCTGTTATTATGTGTCCTAGATATTTAAAGTATTTCATTTGTTCTAATTTTTGGTCGTTGATTGATATGTTAATTTCCACTGGATTTTTACTCATGCATATAACTTTGTGTGTGTTTTTTTTTTTTTTAATATTTATATTCATTTCATATTTTCCTGCTACGCAACTTAATCTATCTACCATTTTTTACAAACTTTCCTGTCTACCTGCTAATAATACTTGGTCATCCGCGAACTTTACGATTTTTATACTCTCTTGAACGTCATCTTCCCTTGTTATAAATTCAGAGTAGATATTGAAAAGCGCTGGTGATAACAGACACCCCTGGCGCACAACTTTGGTAATTTCTGTCTCATACAATGTATTCATCCATTTTACCATCATTAACCGGGATGTTCGCCATTTTTAATGTTTCAAATAATTGATTCCATTCTACTCTATCAAATGCTTTCACATAATCGACGTTATATATATATATATTATATCGTTTAAATCTGTTGTTCCTTCTCCAAGGGTTTGTAACGCTGCCATCGCATCTCTTGTTGATACTCCTCTTCTAAAACCATACTGTGCATCGTCGATAAATAGTTCTATATATTTTCTCATTCTGTTCTTTATAATTTGCAATAAGATTTTCGATGTGTGTGTCACTAGGCTAATTGTCTTGTATTCTTCACAACCTTTTTAGGAATTGGCACTAGCAAGGATGTGATCATATCTTTCGACCAAATTTCTTCTCTATAAATTTTACACACCAGGTCATGTAACTTATTGTGAAGCTCCTGACCATCATTAATGATCAGTTCTGCTTGAATATTATCGATTCCTAGTGCTTTATTTCGATGCATTGCCTTTATTGCAGCATCAACTTCTTCTCGAAATGGTATATCTTCCCACTCATCTCTATCTTTTTGCTCCATTTGTATCGTCATTGCATCATTTGTATTGTATAGTTCTTTTATATATTGACGCCAGATTTCTCCTTGTTCATCAATTGTATTTGTGTTAGTGCTGTCCTGTCGTTTTACAAATGTGCCGACTACATTCTTCCTTTTACTAATGTATTTAATCTTTTTATGTTTATGCTGTTTGCATAAATCGTCTAGCTCATCACACTGTGATTTCCACCACTTTTCTTTTTCTTTTCGGCATTTATTTGTGATGCTATTTTTTAAGCGTTTATACTCTTCCTTTCCCTTTGCATCGTCAGCATTTTTAAATTGACGTTTCACATCCATTAACTGTAGTATTTCTTGCGTCATCCATTGTTTCTTTTTTTTGTTTCATATATCCCAGTACTGCAGTTGCTGCTTTTATCTGTTTCCAGCATTTTTCTATTCCGTTCGCCGGCCACCATTCTTTCAATCCTTCCATTATTTTACTACCGAATTTCTGTTTCATCTAATTTCTCCTTGTTCCATTTTCTAATCTGCTTACTCTTGCGTTGTTTTCTGAATTTTAATTCAGTTCAGATTTTCACTAGACTCTAATCGGTGTTCTCGTCTGCACCAGGATACGCAATTGATTTTTTTACTTAATTACTGTATCTCCTCTTTACCATTATATAGTCTATCTACAGCCGAAGTCTGTCACCTGGCGCTTTTCAGGTGTATCGCCTCCGCTGTAAACCATTTGGCGTCCTCAACTTGCCAAGGGTGAGAAGTCGTTGGATTCATGTAGAGTTTTGGTAGACAGTTCCCCAACCTGTCGCTCTATATCCTCATTCCGCGACTGCTTATTCAACTAATGTCTTATTCTCAGCTAACCTACATATCTGTAAGCCATTCCACTATCCGCCACCAGCAGATGCATACTATATATATATAAATACATAAATACGTATAAATTTAAAGTTAAGTACATTGTGTATATTATGATTTATTTTTAGTGAATTTTCAAGTAAAATTTTGCTCATAAATATTATTTATAGCTTCATTATATACCAACTTACAACAAAACTGTATGCAAATGTGATTTTTTTTTTTTTAAACTCTTCTATAGCGGACACCGGTCTATAACGGGTGGTATCTCCTTTGGTCCCATGGATGTCCGTTATATAGGGTTCCACTATATAATATATATATATATATATATATATATATATATATATATATATATATATATATATATATAGTTCGATGTTTATAAAACCAAAATTACGTATTGGTACTATTTCACCCTTTTAGAACACGTTTAACTCTCAATATCACCTTATCTCAGTTACCAACAATAACTTACCTACATTAAAATCTAATTAAGCTCAAATTGTGTACACGAAAAAAACAAAGTCATGTCTTATGCCTTATATTTAATTCGAATTACGACTAGTGTAAATTATATATATATATATATATATATATATATATATATATATATATATATATATATATATATATATATATATATATATAGGTATACTATATTTTTAATTTAAATATCCGTTATTTTCTAAATGTAGGCATGTAAGTACGCATATATGCACGTAATTCGCCTGTAAAATGCGTATGATTACGCATCAATATAACTTCTTTGTACATACTACGTAATTGTAAATATATTTTAGAAGTTAGTCATATTATAAAAGGTAAATATTTAAGTATTAATTTCATACGAAACCTCGCCTGCACTGTTTTCTTAATAAATGAAGTACATTCGTTCGTTTATTGGTTTTTTCTCAAAAAATAAATAATAAGTAAAATAGAAACGTGGTATTAGTAAAATAAGTAATATTAATTATTTTCGTACGTTAAAATTGCATACACTATTAAGAAGAAAAAATTCTATCTAGTGTTTTAATTAAAAACCGAACTTTAAATAAGTTTTATGTCTGTTTTTAGTAACTTAACGGAAAAACCAATTTATTAACAGATATCGTTTATTATAAACCGTGTAAAAACACCGTGTTTAGCGAAGAAAGATCTACATAATGATGAAAGCAAGGAAATATCGATTGTTTTAAATTTTGTTAAATTTTAATAATGATTTTTACTAAATTACGCGTTATAGTCTTGCAAGAACAGGTTTAATCTGGACAGCGTGGAAATGTCATCGAGGAGTTGAATGGCCGTAGTATGATTTCGTAGGCTGTGTATTGAGGACATTTTGTTAGTACATGTAGGACAGATATAACGAAGTTTCTGTTCTATTAAGAAGATATACGTGTGTAGTATGTTCTAATTTCGAATAAACGAACGTGGTTAATTATAATGAAAGAATAGCGTTATATTTCTTTTATTCTTCGGAGCCACTTAAATAATATTATTTTTTTCTTTTTATTTAATTTTTCTTAAAATTGAAGAAAATTAAAATATAACGTAATTTTGCTTTATTGTATAACGATAAAATATGCGATTGATTAAATTTACGCGTGAGCGTTGTACATTCCGTTGAGAGTCGCTTTGTATATAATTTATTTCTGGTCGTAGGTGGATGTGTAAAATAAAACACTCGTGTGAACGTGTATCGTCTTCTCAATAATGAAATGTAAAGACAACATATTGCGACAAGTAAAATTATTATCGCAATATTTCAGCACTTATTTTTGAACACACTTTCGATAACACAATATATCAACACGTATACATTTCTTTTCATAAACTATATATATATAGGATGACCCAGAGAAGACGGACGGGTTTGAATAACGCAGTTGGTAACACTGCTACAACGCAAACCGCGTGCTACACGTTTAGAATCACGTCTCTCTTCTGATCGCAATTTTATCGATCGATTTTTATGCCGTTTTTTTTTTTTTTTTGTTTTTTTTTTTGTTTTTTTTTGTCGATCTTACAGACATTTGTGTTCGAATCAAAAATTCACTGTGTATTCACCGTATAACTAATATGTGTTTGTTTATACACTATCACGTTGGTTACATATTTTTATTATGATTTATCATCAAATGTATATTTAAGCGAATCTAGAATTCGAACAGAATGCGATTAATTACGAGAAATGGTAATATAAAGTATTTTTAGTAATGAACTCACGTCGCTACCTGTATAAAATAATTTCAGGAACTCTTTGAAACGTTTCAACCTAAAATTTAATAAACTGTCAGGTAGCCGTATAAGGATTTCATAATACGAATATTTACTAAGTAAAATTATATCGAAGTACCTTATTAATTTTAATAACAAACGCGGGTTAAACCCGTGCAGTAACTTTGTAACACTGTATTCTGTCGAAATGATTATAAGACAGGAACTGTTTTCTTTCGAGAACAGAGGCCGTTTATTTATGAATTGATATCTCGCGAACAAGTAAACGTGTAAGATCGTTAAATTGATTGCGGTAAAAATTAAATACGCGAAATATCTGAATGATAAACTAAAATCAAAGTTGAAAATGTATATAAAATTGAATAAGAATTAAACGTTTGTAAAAAATAACGTGAAAATTAATTAATTAAAATAGTTAAATATATACTAATAAATCGCCGTAAAAATAAAAATTATGCAAACGCACGGCCAAAACGAAAAACAAAAGACGAATACTAATTTATTTAAAAAAAAAATAAAATAAAATAATAATTGTTAAAATCACTTTTCGTCAGTTACGCCATTTTAAAATTAATAAATAAATAAATATATAAAAACGATAAGAAAAATAATGCGGATAATATTATTGATTTCGCGTTTAATTAGCTAAAACTACGACATTTTACATTTAGAAAGAAAAACTGAGAATAGAAAATTATAAGGGAAATTATAAATAATAAAATTAAAAAATAATAATTTATTAAAGTTTTGATTGTGGAATGTAGTGATTTTTTATTACTTTAATTACAAAAATCAGTTAAAATCAATAAAACTTTATTTTCTTGAAATTCACAAAGCTTTCCGGCAACTACGACATTATCAAGCGATATTTAAATTTAGATAAAAATAAAGATTTAAAAATAAAAACACAAAATATAAATTTAAATATAAGTTCACAAATTTATACATATAAAATGAAGAATAAATACTTAAAACAATCCGGCAGTGACTGTGGTAAACAACACAATCAAATATCAGTAATATAAAATTTACAGAAGAAAATAATTTTTTTATTTTTTTATTTATTTTTTTTTAAATATGGTTGGACAGTGAAAAAATATATTTTATAATAATCAAAAATCAATAGCCAGAAATAATACAATTTTTTACAATATACTTTTTTAAAATTAATTCTTCCTCAAAATTTACCATTGAATTTAATAAATTATTTTTAGCCCTTTCTTTTATTATTTCCATTTTTTCAAGTAGTTTTCTTTTTTTAAAATTTTTTCTGTATGTAAAATTTTATAATTTTGATTAATATTATTTATTTTGTATTTTCAAGAAAATAAAGTTTTGGTGATTTTAACTGATTTTTGAAATTAAAGTAATAATTTACTAAACGCGTTAATAATATTAGGTGATAAATTAGTTTTAAAGACGCCATATTATTCGAATATATTTAGTCTATAGTATTTAATGTAGATAATTGTACGTTACAAAAATATATAGTACCTGTTGACACATTAGATGCCCCGGATGTTATTTATTTTTTTAAGTTAAGTACTTATTTTGCATACATTACTTTTCTTATTGTTATTATATATTTATTTATTATTATTTATTTTCAACTTTAAAATTGCGTAACTGCCGAAAAGCTTCGTTATTAATTTTATTAGCATTCGTCATTTTAATTTTATTGTTTTATTTTTGAAGGAAAAAAATCACTACTTCGTATATAATATATATGCAACGAAAATTAATTCCTCGGTGTCATTTGTATTCTACTATCTTAAATTATTATTCATACTATTACTATTATTATTATTATTATTATTATTATTGGCATAGTTCACGTATGTGTTAGTTGTTTTATCGCACTTAAAGATGATCTTTACAGGAGGTCAACAGGAGGGTTTAAGTACCTTATCGATGGTGATCATATTAACTATAACCATGAAAGGTGTGTTCGTTTGTTTTGCTTTTATGGCGGTATGTTACAGGTAGTGTAAAACAATACTCCGACCTCGCACTTTGTTACTTTTAAATATATGATATATATATATATTCCTTATTAAGCGCGCCTATATATCTTCTTGTTTCTTGCATTGTCGCTTTATTTTAAATTTATTTTCGGTAAAATTTTATCTGTGCAATTATTTGTTTGTTTTATTGCAAATTGTAAAATGCAAATAAAATAAGTTATAAATAAATATATGTGTGTACGTATCGAATGAAACATAAATCTGTTTGAAGCTTTTGACATTCGCAAATTTTGGTTTTTCAGCGTTAAATTTAGTTTATGTATGTATGTATAAATACTGCTTGTATCGGATTTTTGTGTTTGTTTTATTTTATCTCCGAGCGAATATAACTGGTTGTCGTGTGTTTGCGTACGTTATTCTTTATATATTTCCATCGGTATCTTTCGTAATAACGAAATTTAATTTTTAACGTTTTAACTTACATATATTCGTTACTTTCTTACCTATTTAAATACGCCGAAAAACGCGATATATTTTATTAAATAATAATCTTACGATTGTAATGGCCGAAATGACTTTTTTTTTTATATATATATATAATTCTCGGATATTGCTAATTAATTCGAAAAATAAATAAGATCATATGTATTATTATTATTATTATTACTATTCGTATTATTAGTATTATTTGAACAGTTGTGAATATAGTGATTTTTCGAAATTAAACAACAGAAAGTAGTTAAAATCACAAAAATTTTTTATATATAAAACTATAAAACTTTCCGTCTATTAAGATATTATCAAGTGGACGTGAAAAATTAATATATAAAGATATATACAATTTAAATATGTAAAAAGAAGAAATGTAAGAAAATGTTTAATTTAGATGTACAATATTACAAAAAATAGCAAAAAGTAAAAACATATATTTTTACTGTGATCTGCTAGTGAATGTGGTAAATCATTGTTACATTTTATTTTATTTTCGTTTTTTCTTTCTACATTGTTTATAAATTGTATACATTTTTATACATATATTATATTTTCATGTCCGCTTGATAATGACTTAATAGCCGAAAAGCTTTGACGTCCTTTTATATATCAAATATTTAGCAATTTTAACAACTTTTTTGTTGTTTGTTATTATTATTGTATAAATGTTCTTAATGTCATTTTCACACATTCCCGAATGGTTCGTTTGTTATTTGGACGCTTGTTTCCGTTGTTCGTTTGGTATTGAACGATTGATGAGTATTTTTATATTTTCCGATATTTATAGGGACAACCGTTACATGCGTTTGTCCTTCGTTTAAAATAGTTTTTTTTTTTAATCTTAACACGAGTGTATGATGGCACTTCAATAGAGAAACCGGTAGACCGCTAACTCGTCGATATGACGATATAATTAAAGTAGTAAGAACGAACTGTTTTCAGAAATGACTTTTGGCCGAAACGAATTGAACAAATTGGAATAATGAAAAAGAACAAATTTAAGTTCTATTCAGCTGCTCGAGAAAATATAAACAGGATTATCAAAATTTAATTTTCCGAATTTCATAAAAATAATTCATCATATAGTTTACTTTTATTCCAAATAATTACCTACATCTCACTGCGGATTTATAAATAATTTTTTATCTGTTTATATATAACTGTAACTGTTGACGGATTTATATCAGTGCTCTCAAGCGGTTGGCCTGACAACAAATATTAACAAGACCGAGATTCTCAGTAATAGTCCACAACGAATTAGTATATTGTTAGACGGACAAGAGTTAACCAAATAGACCAGCATATATATATATATATATATATATATATATATATATATATATATATATATATATATATATATATTTCGGTCAAGTAATTACCATAGATAAAACCGCTATACAAACAAAATTAAAGAGATGAATTACCTCTCATGGATTCTTATTAAAAAGTCAGCAATATCATAAGGAATAAAGAGATATAAGTATACAACCAATATATCCTACTCTTACTAAACGTATGGTGCGGAAACGTAGATCCTCATCAGGACAATACTCGCGAGACTTATTATAACACGGCGCGCACAACAACAATTGATGTTGTAAACTAACAGATTAAAAACGAATCACTTGGATCCACAACAGACAAAAGTAATAGATGTTATAGTACGAGTAGGGGCAGCTAAAGTGGAACTGAGCAGTACATATAGCTAGAAGAACAGGCAATAGATGGAACAAACGAATTATGAAATGGACCTCCAGAGAAAGACAGAGATGTATTGGTTGGCTCTGTGCCAGGTATACGACGTACATAAAATAGCTAGCGCATGAAGTGGCTGAACTAAGCTAACGATCGAAAAAACTTGCATCCAGCTTTGGATCGAAATAATCAATTATATTAGAGATTACATTTATATGTAACACTGTATTAACTGTTTTAAGTGTCTATAAATCGACTGATTCACGTACACACACAAACACACACTTTGATGAACTACTAATAAACATTTATTATTCCCTTCGGTAGAGGTGATATTTAATAATACATATTTATATTTTTATATATATATATATATATATATATATATATATATATATATATATATATATATATATATATATATAGAGAGAGAGAGAGAGAGAGAGAGAGAAGGAGGGGGATTCGAGGGATGGCAACGTCTAGTCTCATTGATGAGGAAACGTTTTGTTTTGTTTGTGAACCCTACAAAGTGTGGATTTTAAATTTTAACGAGATATTTTATTAATAATGCAGATATTTGATATGCTTCATTATTACACCACTACGTTCTTATTATCGATTGTACATATGCTGTGTACCTTTATTCTAGCATCACAGACGAACATATATATATACATATGTGTGTGTATGTACGTATGTGTGACGTAGAAGTAAATTTAATTCTTTCGTCATCGTGTTTCACAAACACATTGATTAAAAACACATTTATATCCGTTATTATTCACGAACGGTCTAGTACTTTGAAAACTGATAAATATCCATGAACACTTATTAAACAGTCACATATATGTATAATTGTGTGTGTATGTGATTTTATATATATATATATATATATATATATATATATATATATATATAGTCTTCACATTTGGTATATACTTTCTTAGCGAAGTTTGTTTTCATTATTTTGTTCTCGTCTTATCCTCGCATGATACTGAATATTTTAATTATTCCGTGTTTTATATTATCTCTCGTTTTGCGAATTTTAATTTATCTTTATAAATACCCATGTTAATCTTTACAATATACATATTTTAGCGACTTTAATAACGTTAAACATGATGTTAATTAAACTTGGTAAAGTTATATACAAATATAAGATGTCTTGATAATTTTCTATTATTCATATTGTTATTATTATTATTCATATTGTTATTATTATTATGCATACGAGTATTGCGAAATAGTTCGTAATGTTCAATATAGCATGTGTAATTTATTACATGCATGATCAGCGTTATCATTAGTCGCCTGTTAATTAGAGCAATGTGTTTTGAAAATAATAATTTTTTCATAAATGCAGAAATGATACCATTCAATTAAGTCATCGAATATTTATCATATATATGTATATATGTGTGTGTGTGTGTATGTGAAACAGAATGACTCGTTAAATTGATTTACTACACTAATTTTATATATAACTTATATTGTAATAATATTCGTAATATTATGTAATCAAAGACATTATATTCGTACTACGTTATAATAGGTTCTTGTATGTGACAATACGTGTAAAATATAAAAAATTTACCAAAATACTGGTAAATTTATCTGTCTACATGCACGAATAAATGGTGTACTTAGTTTTCTTTTGTAATTGGATAAAATCGGTTTGCATCGATCGTATAAAATTTTTGATTCTTATGATTTTAAGTCGATGATATCGTGTGTAACTTTCCCCTTGTTTTTCTCGTTGTATAGGATTTTGTTTCATTTGTTTCTAAATCCCGTTTATATACACATATATATATATATATATATATATATATATATATATATATATATATATATATATATATATATATATATATATATATATAGCAACTATAACGATGGTCCAAAATTATTATTTTCTAATCGTATTTCTTTAAATTCATCTGTCGAATTATAATCTAACATTGATTAGGAAAATAAGAAACGCCAATAAATAAATTAGTTATTTTTAGAAATATCGATTAGATTAATTTATTAAAAACTAAACGGAATAAAGCCTTCCCCCCGAATTTGTAAAAGATTCGCGTATGTATCAAATTCAAAGGTTCTTAAAGTATGGACCGTGGCACGTCGCTTGTGACATTTTAATACGATGTATTTGTTTATTTGTTTTGTGTGTTTTTCTGTTTGATTTTTTTGTTTTTGTTTATTTTGTTTTATATGTCTGCGCATGTTGGCTGGCGACGATGTTATTACGGATTTATTCGGTGATCCGCGCTTGAAAAACTAAAACACGATCTTAATGACAAAACACGGAACACGTTTATTAAACAATCATCGTAGAAAATGCTCATAGTACGAATACAGTGAACTTAGTCGGGGTTCTAATGATCGCCGTCGGGGGGGTTTTTACATTGTTCACGACTATGGCTCTTTGTTACAGGTCAGTTGTGGTGCACAAAAGCTTCTGTCATTGCCTAATAAGGTTAGTCACCACCAACACCTAATCGAAAACCGAACAAAAAACTTTATAGAAAAAGAACAAAAATATCCATAGTAGAAGTAGTTGTTGATATTGTAGTAGTATAAATCCTTTAGTTTGATTAATTTTTTATTATTATTTTCATTTTCAGTAACAAAAACGCTTGTTTTTTGTTTTTTTTTTAATAAATTGTTTTATTATGGAAAACAAAACGTGCGTCGATGATAATAATAGCAGCTGCAGCTGGATTTTATATAAAAATATATAAGGCTGTGAAAAATTTCATTAAAATATGGCTCAATTAAATTTAAACAACCTAAATAAATACCCGAAAGATTTTTAAAAATCCAAATATACAGAACTGTATTATCTGACGAACAAAATGATAGGTTACGATAGGACGAGTATTGTATTAATAAATAATGTGAGTATTTTAATAGATATCGTTGATATTCCTAGAGTGCACGAAGATAAAATAAGTATGAAAAACTTATGTAACGGATTAAAAATCTTTCAACAATAATAATAGTTGAAAATAATGGAGTAATGAAAAAATTTCAGTTTATGATATATAGGGTTTTACAATAGAGGTTAGCGACCATATTATTTCGGTGGCCTGTGTCTAATCTGTTGTTTATTATTCTATAATCTTGTCAAGTTTGCTACACGCCACACACAGCAGACGCCATGGCGGATATTCCGCGAGTTGAAATCGACCAAAGGTCTTAACGATACTATCGATTAAATTCAGTCAGATCTATGAGCCATCATCGATTAATTAGACCACTCGAAAACGTGCCACAGTGAAATGTCGTGGTGGACGTTTGAACAGTGTCCGTACATAGTAACTACGCGTTGATATTTAATACCTCGTACGCAACTATCCGTCTGGTCCTTATTTTGGATAAAATAAGTAATATGGGATTGTCAGAGTGTTGCAATACTAAAATCAATAATACTAAACGTTGCCACGAGTACCTTCCTTAATTAGACTAAGTTTGTAATGTTTTCCACAAACGTTAGACGTATTACAAATTTCGAACCGGTACAATTGTGATCAATAGTAATCATCGTAATAATCGATTTTTGTACGGGGCTAATTTGAAATTCTTATACTCATGCTTATTATCCAAATGGAAATTGCAGAATTAGAACAGATACGACATTCTGGTCCACGCCGTCCTTAAATCATCTTACCCCGACTGCGTCGCTGATGTATATCACTAATCCTAAATAAGGAGAGGAAATGCTCCACACTGCTATTGTAATAATGAGCCAATTTGAACACCTCCTGCTCTAGTGTGTCTAGTATATCAACCCAACGCGTCGAGTTCCAGTTTCCACAAAGTATTAATGAAACATACGAAACAGACTTATATCAGCTCTAATACTTGTGAACCGTGCCTCCGGCCATGTAGCAGTACGTACGGCACATTAAAGAAGTCAAGTTAAATTCCTATATAATGACGACGTTCTCAACGAAGAAGTCGAAATATTTCGATGTATCATTAAACGGAGGTTATAATTAATGTGTCTATAAATGCGTGGCTAACATAACATTTTGAAATTATTATTCGATACAGAAACTAGCGCTTTAATGATTGTATTTTACGGCAGTAGGTTATAAAATAAAATTAATAAGCAATTTATATATAATATTTATATTAGCCGATATAAACATGATGACGTTCTTTTTATAATATATTTATAAAAATATACGCATAAAAGAAATTTTACTTTTTAAAATTTATAATATATTATAAATAAAAAAAAAATGAAAAATTCAATATTTTTCTTAAAATTAAAAAAAAAAATCAACGATGTGTGTATCCTTCAATACCGTTTTAGACGAGAAAACATTTTAAGAAATTAATTTTTGTCCTCATCTCGTACAAAATTTTTTTATATCGCGCGTTTTACGAATTTAAAATTACCTCAACTATACAGAGAGCTGGTTAATTTTGATGATTTGTATTTAAACATTTTTCGTACCCCGACATAATCTTTCGAAATTATTCGCCCGTATTAATTTTGTAAAATTATCTGGAACCGCAAAACGTAAAACAACCGAATTTTCATATAGAAATAATTTTTTTAGGTCACCCTAAGTGTGATTGAATATATATACGTGTTTAATCGAATTTTTTCTTGAATGTTTTATTTTTATTTTTCACGGAGAATATAGAAATAATTTAATATCGTCGAAAAAACAAAAGACACGTTTCTCGTTGAAAATTGTATTTTTGTTTTTTTTAAATTTTTTTGTTCTTGATATTCTGTATTTCAGCGATTGCGTGCATTTTTGTTATTTTTTTTTCCTTTAATAGTGTAACGAATTCTCGAAATATTAATATTTTTGAGTAGTAACAGCGAGTGAGATAAAATTCCTTTTCACAATCTTAATTTTTGAGTAGCTTTTAAAAAATGTTTTGCGCCATATCTCACGGGCGTAAACCATGATCGTTCACTTATAATATCACGAAGAAAATTTTATTGATAACAATAAAGATATAAATTTCGTCGATCGTAATATTATTATAAACGAAATTGTTCGTTAATTCGGTAAGAATAAATAATTTCGAAAAAGTAATTTAATTTTAAATACAATACGAATATAGAAATTTTAATTAAACACCTAGCTTAAATGTAAAATTCTTTCATGCAGCCGTCTTTCGTTAGGCTCCGCGATTTTCGCTTATAATATATAATTGTCCTTAACCTTGTCAGTCACGATGTCCACTATACGGTAAATGAAATTTTAATACTAATAAAAATGTTTCTTTTCTGGCTAACGTGAAATGTTTCAATTTCAAAAATATTCATATAAATAGGTTGAAAATTACACTTCGCCTAGCGGTGTAATTTATAATTTTGTCTAGAACCTTCTTTTATAATCTATGACTAAAAGGGTTAATATAAATACCTTTCAGTCAGACACGAAATGTTGACGGAAAAATTATAAATCTTATTCAGGCTGTTTATTATATAACGCTGCCTTTTAGATAGCTCTAGGTGATTTTCAATACATAAATATAATTAGTATTGAGACATTTCACGGTCAATCAGAAAATATATAATTTTGTTAGTATTAAAATTTCACGTACCATATAGTGGACACGGTAACTGAAAGGATTAAGATACATTTCGCAGAAACCGCCGGAAGGGTACATACGAAAATCCCGCTATTGGTTTTTTTTTTTTTTTTTTGGTTTGTTGTTTTTATTCGCTCTATTAAGAAATTTTATCGTAACGCAATTTAATTTAAAGGCGAAATTAATCAGTTTTCCACAATTTATCCCCTTGTCATCGTCGATATATCATAAATAATGCGTCGTGATACTAAAGAAAATTCTTTCTTTTTTTAAATAATAAAATGAAAAAGAAAATATTTTCTACTTAATCCGTCGCTAATTTAATCGTTGGGATTACATGGTCTCGTTGAATGTAGCTTACTTCGAATATTCATCGTCTGAACTTATTTGAAACACGATTTAACTTAAATAATTTCGATTATTTTCTTACAGAATTATTGACAATTTCGGTCGATATATATATACATATATATATTTTTTAATTATTATTTTTAAATAAAATTTATACTAAAATTTTTCAATTTTAATCTATTTCATTCGAAATAAAGTAAACCGGAATTTTTCAATTATTTTCTTACGAAATTGTTAATTAAGTTGATTTTTAAAAAATATGCTCCTATAATGTGAAATAAAACTGAACTAATTTTTTTTTTAATATAAAATTAATCTTAATTTAAATCTATTTTTTTTTTAGCCCGATTATCGTAATTATATAAAATATATTCGGAGATAATTATTCGTTCGTTGTATAAATAATGTTTAATTTCTGTTTTTCTCTAACGTTATAAATATCGAATCAAATAGCTACAAATAATCAATCTCTTTTACAAATTGAAACTGTGATAACAAAATGGTTAGTGAGGGGGTTTTAAAAATAATGTCTCGTATAATAAGTCAGACATATATTACGTTTATTCTTTACACATGTCCCTAGTACCATACCTTCAATAATTTCGTTTAAATTTTAATTGTACTTTATTTCGATATGTTCGCGTTACCAGACTCAATAATAATAAGCATTTAAATTCAACTATATCATTATTAATATTCGAGGGATTTTAAATCAAAAATCGCAATAATGTGCTAGCGCGTGAAACGAGTATGTTTACGCTTGAAAACATCGGCAAAAAGTATATTTTATACTACTTATTAATTAATGTAGAAATAGAGCGTGGTTGGTGATGCATATAGCTAAATTATTTTAATTACCTAGTTGCGAGATATCGATTTTTGCTTACTAGCTTCAATGCTTTGTTGTTTATAAATTATAAGTGAATTTTCTTTTACAATTGCACGATGTAATCTTCATTATTATTTATTATTTTATTTGTATTTATCGTTCATTTATATTAAAAATGAACGATTAATGACTATATATATATATATAAAACATGTGTATAGGTGTAGTATATGTACATATGCGTGTAGTCGTCAAATCACTTTAAGAGGCGATAAAAATGTCAGCTGACATTCCGTATTTCTCGATAATAATTTTTCCACTAAATTGGTGTTGGCAAAATCTATTAAAGATTTATAAGCGCAAAGTGTTCTCCAATAATTAACGTATCAATGTGTGAAATATTAAATATGTAACAAATAAAAATTGTGTAAATGACAAACGTGTATATTTTTCACAATATATTATCGATAATAGATATATTGAAATATTAGGAGAGACGCTACGAAGAGTTTTACTTGAGTTTTGCCCTTTACCGATGCGAAATTTGAATGCCGCCAAAGAAGGACAAATGGAAATTGGAAGCGTTTGAAATATTGCGGTAACGACTCGTGTTCGTAATAAAATGGATCGTTAAATTATCAAACTACGAAGTATTGTCCTGAATGAGGAATACTGAGGACATTCCGTAAGGAGAATATATTACACGCCACTCGGTGTGGATTACTAACCAAATATAAAGAAAAACAATAGAGAACATAGAATCTCGTTGAAGGTTCATAGATGACATCTAAGTGACGGAAGTTCTATGTGGAAATTAAATAATTAGTTGCGCAGCGCGGGAAATTTTTATACGTTGGCGCGTTGGCTACTAATTTTTAGATTAAGCAGAAGAGTAAGAAGATATATATATATATATGATATCGTGCTGTGTATTGCAACAAGGACCAGACGCACGGAGAAAGGAGCTTTTAGACTAGATTATATAGATTACATGACTTAAGGAAAGATGAGTCTTCTTTTCAGAAAAAGGTATGTTTTGAAGTATTAGTGGAAGAGAACTGGGCACGTTTGGGATAATTAGTTTGGGTATTACAAAGATGACGGAGAGGAGGTCTCACATGTTGTAGCAAATAAGCGTGTGTTAACGTGGTGTGATATATGAGTAGGCGAGACAAAACCACTTTACTTTCCAAGTATAGTGATCACTGATGGTTGTAGAACTGTTTTCAGAAGAGGAAGCGAATTTGATTCCATTAGAATGTTGCCTATCTCTAGATACACTGCTTTTGCATACCGGATATGAGGAGCGCTTGAATATCACTAACGGGTGTTGTAATTTTCGGAACAGGTCCCACGAAGCACGATAATTTCGCTGCTTTGTCGGCTCGCGCGATGATTTCTAGATTCGCATGGCCTGGAATCCACGCTATACAGATATGATTTTTTTCAATCATGACATTTCTCCTTGATCAATTTTATGAATTCGTGTTGTTTTTCTGAGTGACGCTGTATACGTTCGACAGCACCTAGAGAATCTGCCCAGATTAGTAAGTTCAAATGTCTGATACATCTAGAATAGTTAGTGTTAAAAGTATGCGGTACTGAATGTTGACGGATGAGGAACATGAACCATAAAATTTTGTCATGGACTAAAGCGCATCCGCAATTATCGTCTTTATTGGACGATAGTAATTCTACTTTAATGCGCAACTTATTTTTTCCTACAAAAACAGTTGATCTTTTTCATATACAACAAACACGCATCGTGTGCATATACATAAGTAATTTGAAATAAATACGTATGATATATTATATATATAAAAAGTTGAATATATTGGAGAGTAGTGATTTTATTAATTAATTATAAACAAACAAAATAAAACACAATCACTAAAAGTTTTTTAATCGCGAAGCTTTTCGACAGTTACGTCATTTTCAAGCGCGAACTAAAAATTATTACATCTTTTTGTGTACTAAAAATTATTACATCTTTTTGTATAATACAAAAAGATGTAATAATACAAAAAGATGTAATAATTTTTAGTTCGCGCTTGAAAATGACGTAACTGTCGAAAAGCTTCGCGATTAAAAAACTTTTAGTGATTGTGTTTTATTTTGTTTGTTTATAATTATATATATATATATATATATATATATATATATATATATATATATATATATATATATATATATGTATACGAATAAGAATTCTGTTATTAGTCGTAGTTTTAGTAATAATAAAAGCAATTTCTTAATAAAGGAGAACTACTATGCCGAAAGTGAAGGCGATTGAACAGGATGCTATTAACGCTGCAAAGGCAAAGCAAAGAAAATCGGACGCTCTACCTGCCAGTGAAAGCGAAGAGATCATTATAGATATTCCTCCCGAACGGAATTTAAATTATCCGAGAACTCCTAGTTGCGGGTGTGTAAGAAATTTTTTGAATTTCTACCAAATTTTTTTTTGCTTTATTGTACAATCTAAGTATCTAAAATGAATCTAACGGAAATTTTCATTTTACAGGCATAGACGCGGTAGCAGTAACAGTAGCGATAGTCGAGTTTTTTATCGAGCTCCTTGTCAACACGGCCCTTGTACGTCCGCGATGTAAGTTGTTCGACGAACTTTTTATTAATTCTCGTTTCGAATAAAATAATTTACCCACTCAACGTCCTTCTATCTCTATCCAATATTTCTTCACGTCGGTGTTCTTCTTTTCTCTGTTCTGTCCATATTTTGTCTGTTTTCTTCTTCAATTTTAAAACTTTCCTAATTTTCTATTTCTTTTCCTCTTAATATTTGTCTAGTAGGAATTTCTTCTTTTTCTATTTTCATTTTGTGTATGTTTTTTTTTTTAACTTCTACAAGCCAAACTATGTATAAGTATCTTAGATTTCCTCGCAAAAATGAAATATTATTATTATTGAAAAATTATAGAATAATATTTTGATATTTACGAATAATAATAAGTTCGGCGACAAATCGTTCGAAAGTGTACTTTTTAATTTTTCAATTTTATCGTTTAAATAACTGTTTTGATTTTTCGATGCTGTTTTCAAAATAAAAGTAATTATATATATGTATATATATATATATATATATATATATATATATATATATATATATATATATATATATATATATATTGAAGATATTGGAGAGTATTGATTTTATAAATTATAAACCAAACCAAATATAATACAATTTATTCACTAGTAAGTTTTTTATTGCGTAAAGCTTTTCGACAGTTACGTCATTTTCAAGCGTAAACAATAAACATTACATATGAATTATCAAAAATATTTATATAACGACAACTTAAAATGTGATATACATATATTTCACTAGCCAGACGAAGTTTCATTTTTAGATTTATTTACAATAAATTATATTTATAAAACAGATTTTAAAAAATAATTCTTCATAAAAATTGATGTATATCTCCAAACCTCATTAATATTAATTTTTGGTAATTCATATGTAATGTTTATTGTGTACGCTTCAAAATGACGTAATTGTCGAAAAGCTTTGCGCAATAAAAAACTTACTAGTGATTAAACTATGTTATATTTTGTTTGGTTTATTTTATATATATATATATATATATATATATATATATATATATATATATATATATATATATATATCAATCATACGATCACGATGTGCTTATATCAATCCACTGCTGGATGTAAGCGTTCCCCTTTTGTTTCCACCTATAGCGATCTTGGGCCTCGTTTATCCATTTCACACCAGCTGATCTATGTATATCGTCCTGCCACCTTGTATCCGGCCAACCGCGACTTCTGCATCCTTTTCTTGGAAGCCATTCTGTTATTCGTTTCGTCCGACTACATCTGACAATTTAGTCTGCTGTCTTATCCACGTGTTGGTTTTCTGGTCTGATATCTTGATGCCCAATATTAATCTTTCGTGGGCTCTCTGTGTCACTGCAAGTTTCTTAACATCATACTTCGTTAGGCTCCATGTTTCCGCTCCGTATGTAAGTACTGGAAGGATGTACTGTTCGTATACTTTCTTCTTCAAGCTGTTAGATATATCTTTATTTTTGAGGACAGTACTCAACTTCCCAAAAGCTATCCACGATAGATGCGTTCGCCTTTTAATTTCTTTACGCATTGTTTCTTTCTGTGTGGTAATAATTTGACCTAGGTATATATATTCATTGACCTGTTCCAGTATCTGGTCACATAGTTTTATTTGTAACTTTTGAGGTGTATTTGTCATGATCTTCGTTTTATTAATATTGATGGTTAATCCTGCTTTTTTGGAACAGTTATGTAGGTAAGTTATCATTTCCTGTAAGGTATGAACATTATTACTAATCAACACTATGTCATCGGCAAAACGCGAGTGACTAATTTTCTTCCCATCAATATTCACACTTTTAGAACCTCCAAGACAAATTTTTGAGCATACATTCTAATGCTGCTATAAATAACTTCGGAGATATTGTGTCTCCTTGTCTGACACCTCTCTTTAACGGTATTTTATTTGTTTTTTCCACCAGCTGTACTTGCATCATTGATGAATTATAAATATTTTTAATTATGTTGATGTATTCATCATCTATACCATTTTCTTCAAGCGCCTTCAACACTGTCCATGTTTCCACGGTATCAAACGCTTTATGATAATCGATTAAATGTGCAATTCCATGTTGTATTCTTTGCACTTAGATATTAAAATCCTCATAGTGTGAATGTGATCATGCGTGCTGAAACCGGATCTAAAGCCCGCTTGCTCGCACGATTGGCAGTAATCTATTTGTTTCGTCATTCGATTTGTAATAATACTTATATAAAATTTGTACATATGTGATAATAAGCTAATTGGCCTGTAATTTTCTAGACTAGCTGTATTACCATTTTTTGTGTATTAGGATAACATCTGCTTCGTTCCACAGTCGCGGGATAGAGTTCTCTTTTAAACATTTGTCGAACAGATTTTTCAGCAAATCCAAAATCTCCTCATTTCCTTCTTTAATCATTTCTGGGATTATACCATCCGGCGGCCCGCTAGCTTTGTTTTTTTTTTCATTTTCTTTAAAGCGTATTTGATTTAACTTATTTTTATATCCGGTAGGTTTCCCTTATCCTCATTTATTGTTAATTTATCTTTCATTGTAGGATTAACTTTTGTGTCATAGAGATCTGTATAGAATCTTCCGACCTCTTTGGATAGTTCGGCTTTGTCTGTAAGGATGTTTCCGTCACGATTCTTCAAATTCGTCAGCAGCTTACTTCCCATTGACAATGATTTCTTGAATACTTTACACGGATACATCCTTAATTTTTAATATACCTCTAACTAATCGGTGGTCGCTGCCGTTATTAACACTGTTCAGTACTGTAACGTCTTGTAATATGTTTGAGCTATCAGAGATGATATAATCAATCTCATTCTTGTATTCAAAAGTTGGGCTTCTCCAGATCCATTTTCTTTTCTCTGTCTTTTTGAAGAACGTATTCGTGCAGTAAAGCTTATTTCTTTCGAGAAAGTTTGCCATCATTTTTTGTTTCTTTTACCTACTCCATGAATGCCTACCGATGTTTCTCGTATGTCTTGTCGGGTCCCAATTTTGGCATTAAAATCGCCTATTATCAATGTGTTTTTGCATTTATCACTATTTATTGTTTCTTCTGATTCATCATAGAAACATTCCAGTTCCTCCTCTGTATATGATTCCGTCGGGGCATATATTTGCACTATCTTTAAGGTGCTATTCTTACCAAACAAAAGTATTATGTATGCAATTCTGTCTGTAACGCCTACATACTTAACTACATTATTATGCCATTCCTTATTTATTAAAAATCCTACTCCGTTTTGATGATATTCGGAATCCCCTTTATAGAATAATATAGCCTGTGACTTTAGCTTTATAACACTTTCGCCTTTTCTGCGCACTTCACTTAAGCCGATTATGTCCCATTTTATTTTATTCAATTCTTCTAACTCCAAAAGTTTCACTTCGGAAGCTAAAGTCCGCACATTATATGTGCAAATACGCATAAGGCAATTCTTAGTTCTTGCATTATTCCTTAATTTGTTGGTATTTATGTCAAATCCGAGTGGTATTAATGGTTCTATCCGGTGTTTGCTTCCTTTATTTGTATTTCTACTAGGCGGTAAGGAAGCAGGAGTCAATTCCGATTGCCCATTTTGGCCTTGGCTACTACGGCCCTTCTTTTTCATATTGGGGTAATGTTGGCCTAATCTCCCGTGCCGGCCAAGCAACTTGGGAGATATATTTTATCCCGTTCTGCCAGGTTAATATTTCTATTACTTTAAATGGTCCTATTATATATTATTGTTATTATTTCCATATTTTTATTAGTTGTAATTTATATATCGCATTCAAAGCTATTTTTTCCTAAGTTGTATAGTAGTAACAATACTGTAGAAGCAGGGGTGATTAGGCTGTTAATCCTGCTTCTTGTTTTTCTGTCAGGATTTACTCCCTTAGCCTTTGGGTCAATACCCTAACCGCAAGGCAGCGGGTTGTTACTGAGGAGGTAACAATGTAAGATTTTTACGATATATATATATATATATATATATATATATATATATATATACACTTAATTTCGTTGCAGAGAACGAGAACATATCAATAATCACTGTTATCGACCGGTAGTTAAAAAACATACTACCAGTGGAAGCGACATTACAGACGGAAGAGGAACAGAATGTAAATATTCGCATCGGTCGTATCGTAAGTATTACTTTATAATTCGGTCGAAAATAATAGTAGACGGCAAAATTTTAATCGGTCGTGAGACTGTTAATGAAAAAAAGTAAAAAGTGAGACGAATTTCTTCTTCGTGAAATGACCATACGATGTCGTTTTAAACGTAGCAAATGTAAAAGATTGCAGAACTCTGGCCTAAAAAAACAACCTGCCAAACATAATATGATATACCTTAATTTTGACCGTTTTGTGTCGTTATTTTAATTTTTGATAATTTGCACAAAACGACGCCCGGTTAATTCTTTGCTGGCAATTTTTTTTTGTTATTTATAATGTGTATATATCGTTAATTTTAATTCGCTTTCGTGTAGTTAATTAATATAGATACGCTTAACTAATAGAACCTATTATTTTGTCTTTATCACATGCTTATATACTTAATGCGAAATGTTTCAGATTATCTATTTTCGGGCCGAATATATTAATTTTTAATATTTTTTAAATAATTGATTACGTTATTATATTTATGAATGTACTTAATTGTTAAATATCGTAAAAATTTACGCGTTTTCACTGTGAAACCGCTGGACCTTAAAGTACATCAATGTAAAAACTACAAATTAGTTTAGTGTCAATGTATTATATAGGGTGACCTAGAAAAGACGGACGGTTTTGTTTTTTGAATAGCGCAGTTGGTAACACTGCTACAACTTAAGTGCTTCGCGTTTAGTGTACACACGGGAGATTCTTTTTTGTCCCGTTTCAGTTATCACGGCATCTTTTAAGGAGAAGGAGCGCGCGTTTTGCGTTATTTTTGAAATGAATCGATCACGGCAGCGCAAAGAAAGTTTCGAAAAGAATTTAAAGTTACACGATTTTTTTTTTTGCGGGGATGCCTTAAGAGTCGCTTTTACGAAACACGTGTACGAGATCTGGAAGACCCGAAAAGTCGGATTTCTGAAGAAATTTCAAAAATTCAGCTACCTACGCTCGGAAATGTCTTCGAAAAGTTTATAAAGACTGAATGAATGTATTGTTACAAATGGCGGTCATCTGAACGATGTTGTGTTTCACAAATGATTGTAAGCTAATCTCTCGTTTTCTTGTTTTTAAATAAAATTTTATTCAAAAATTTTAGTCGAGTAGTTTTTGAGTTATTCAGAAAACAAAAAAAAAAACGTCCATCTTCTCTGACTCTATATTACATTACAATTTTTCTATATAATATCAGTAATATTTGAAAAATTAATAAAATGAGCATTAGATAAAACTCAGTTATAGGTATTTTTATGTTGTTACATAATAAAGAATGAATCCATTTATTACTTTGTCAAAATATATAATAAAATACTCGGTAAAGGTGGAAAATAAAAAAAAAAAAAAAACTCCGGAAAATGAAGAACATGAAAATCAGAAAAATCCCAATATTTTTCACTGTAGATTTCAATGTAAACAGCTATCGATAAATAACGCTAGATTCGTATTTGAAAAAAGAATTTGTGTTTTTCTATTAGTTACAGATAGCTCTGCAGCAATTATGGTGGTTCATAACCACTGGGACCTTTGCTAACAAAATGTTAAAGGTATAGTTGCCGAACGGGTTAAAAATTAAATCTCGAGCCGATAACACGTCAACGAACACTTTTACTAAAATATGTATAATTTTTTTTTTTTATTTATTTTTTTTTTTTTTGTCAGATGCTTAGAATTTGTCTACAACCAGTGTAAAATGTGACCGAATTAAATAGGTCCATAGATGGTTATAGATGTATTTGTTTTTCTTATCGACTTTCCTTTTTATTGTCGTACTACAAGAGTAATTAAAAATAATTCACTGCCCGCACATAAAATGAGAAATAATCAATTTTAATTCTTTACTCTTTCAATTGTCGATTTTATTCGATCATGATCTTAGCTCGACGATCAGACGAAGATTAAATGTCCGCCGTAAATATTATGCAATAGTGTTTGTACGTCCGCTGATATATACGGCTATAATTTTTGCCTAATATAAGTATATTTTAATAACATATATGAGTATGTGTGCATGTGTGTGCTAATGATGGAAGTAATCGATTACTAGAAGATTCTTTATAGACCGAGTACCCGTTGTCGTACGAGTAATAAATACTACTAAATTAGGTTACCATAGACGCTTTTAATTTTAAGGTGCTCATTAGATCTATTTTGAGTTTATATTATATTGTGTGTGTGTGTGTGTGTAAATTCATAACGATTGAAAGAAAACCGTCCCCTCTGTATAAAAGTTGATGAAGAAGTAGTTAAACAAGTTCGGAGGTTTTAATACCTTGGCCAAATTATAATAGGGCATCTCTAATGTGATATTGAAATTAATTCTAAAATTGGACTAGTAAAAGGTGCGTTTCGAGAAAAACGAGATATATTAAGACAAAAGTCAACCCTGTCGAAACTCCCAAAAAGAATATTGAAGATGTACGTGTGGGGTCCATAATTCTTTATGGTGCAGAAACCGGTTCGTGAAATACAGTGAATTGAATATAAATAAATTACGAGCGTTCGAAATGTAGATGAACGGATAAGCTGCGTAGAGAAATTGAAAAATGAAAAGGTACTACGCCATATTGAGGAGAAAAGTTCGTTGTTAGATCGAATAAGGAAAACACGATTAACTTGGATTGATCATATGCTTCGCAATGGGATATTACTACGAAATATGCTCGAAGGTAACGCGGAAGAGACCAAGAAACATATTTATAATAACTATGTTAAAAGACACAATAGGTTAAGGAGCTAGAATTAAACAGAGCTGCGGAAAACCGGGAAAGATGGAAGCTTATTATCGTGGTATTAAACTAGTCTGATGATGATAATGATGATATGCATTAAAATTAAAATTGGTCATTAAGTAAATTTTAAAATCGACAGTATTCAATTTTTCATACTAAGTACTGAATATTGAGTACTTATTAGTCATAGTCTAGTGAATACTACTAGAATAGATTCCCATATATGATGCTCATCAGAGATGTACTTTAAATTTTAATATATATATATATACGAGCAGGCAAGCTTTAAATCCGGTTTCAGCACGCATAATCACATTCATACTATGAGGATTTTAATCTCTAAATGCAAGAAATACAACATGAAATTGCGCATGGCGTTCATCGATTATCATAAAGCGTTTGATACCGTGAAAACATGGACAGTGTTGAAACCGCTTGAAGAAAATTGTATAGATGAATATATCAACATAATAAAAAATATTTACAATTCGCCGATGATACAAGTACAACTGGTGGAAAAAACAAGCAAAATACCGTTAAAGAGAGGCGTCAGACAAGGAGACAATATATCTCCAAAGTTATTTATAGCAGCATTAGAACGTATGTTCAAAAACTTGTCCTGGGAGTCTAAAGGTATGAATAATGATGGGAAGAAAATTAGTCACTCGCGTTTTGCTGACGACATTGTGTTGATTAGTAATTACAGGAAATGATAACTGACCTTCATAACTGTTCCAAAAAAACAGGATTAACCAGAAATATTAATAAAACGAAGGTCAAAATACACCTCAAAAGTTATAAATAAAACTGGATGACCAGGTGCTGAAACATATATATATATACCTAGGTCAAATTATTACCACAGAGAAGAAGGCAATTCGTAAGGAAATTAAAAGACGAACACATCTCTCGTGGGTAGCTTTTGGAAAGTTGAGTACCGTCCTCAAAAATAAAGATATACCTAACAGCTTAAAAAAGAAAGTATACCCGCAGTGTATGTGCTTACATATGGAGCGGAAACATGGAGCCTAACGAAGTATGTCGTTAAGAAACTTGCAGTGACACAGAAAGCACACGAAAGATTAATATTTCAGACCAGAAAACCAACACGTGAATAAGACAGCAGACTAAATTGTCGGATGTAGTCGGACAGTTAAAATGTAGCAAGAAGAAACGATGACAGGTGGACGGACGAAGCTAATAATAGAATGGTTTCCAAGAGAAGGACGCAGAAGTTGCAGTCGGCAGAATACAAGGTGGTAGGACGATATACAGAAATCAGCCATTGTGAAATGGATAAATGAGACTTATCGCTACAGATGGAAAAAAAGGGAAAAGCTTACATCCAGCAGTGGATTGATATACGCGCATCGTGATAGTGATATATATATACATTAAAAATAAAAATTGGTCGTTATATAAATTTTAAATTATTCGTATACTTATATTTAAATCGTACCTATCATTTAATTAATACATTCCGAGATACTGGAGTCTTTGATCATTTAGATCAAATGATTTTCATAAATAGTTTTATTCGTCATTAGTTTAATGTGCCGTTTCGACATCTCATCTCGGAGAAAATATTTATTAACGAAATATTTTTATCATGTTTTAACGTTTTATATCATTTTTATTTCTGCGCATTTTTTATTTCAGCGCTTAATGTTTTTTATACCTATATTACGAACGATGCGAATGAATATCTGAATTAACGCGAGCAACAACGATTATCGATAGTCGCGTTATCAACATTTTATCTATAGACCGAAATAATAAAATTTTTATCAAATTCAATTTTTTTTTTTTTAATTTTAAACTGATTGTGGATAATTTAGTCTCCAAATTGTCGTTTCGCGAACAATATATCATATATTTCAGCTTATATACTCAGCACTGAATATTCACACTCGTTAGTTTACTCGTACTTGGTTAATCTGTACGGTACTCGGGTACTCATTAAAGTATTCCATTTCTGAAGGTATTCGATTCGAACCATCACTAAGGTGTGTGTGTGTGCGAAACTGTAAAATTACGCATTATCACCTGAAAAATATACGTCATTAAAAAAATAATTTTATTTATTTTTATTGTCACGTCGTGTGTTTATAATAAACACAATTAAAAATGTAGTCATTATCGTAGTTAATGTTAGTCTGGTTTTTAAAAAAATATATGTGTGTATATATGATATACATACAAAATTTAGGGGAAAAAAAATAATAATAAATAAATAAAACAATAGTAGTAAAATAAAATGTTGATAAAAGAAAATTATTTTTCAGGTGATGATGCGGGCTCGGTAATTAGTCTACGTTCTGACGGTATGTCGAAAATTCCCGAAAAGGGTATATTGAAAAAGTCTTATATTAATAAAGAAGATTATTGGCGTGAATCTAGCCTTCGTGATTTCTATATGCCTTCTTCGTCTTCCATCGCTGCTGCAACGGCTTTTGATTATAGAAGTCTCGTCGGTAGTGGATCAGGCGCAGGCGGAGGTGGGGTTGGTACCGTTGGTAGTGCGGGAATTAGTAGTGTTTGCAGTAGTAGTAGGCCTTCGGGCAGCAAGGTCGGCGGTAGTACATCTAAACTGTATCAGAGTACAACTGCTTCGGGAGGAGGAGCCACTAGTGGCGCTAGACCGAGGCAGAAATCTTTTTCTCATGTGGAGAAAACGTTGAAAAATTTAAACGGCTATCACGAAAGTATTTTAGCCGCTTTTAAAAACGCTTCCAATAATTCTAAATGTCCCGCTTGTGCGTCCAGCATAGGAACCAGTTACAGTACTGATAATTTAATTCGACATTCGTCTACCAGTGTATTAGTCGGTAGTAAACGATCTCGAAGTCAGGAACCTCTATGCGACAGTAAGTTTTTTGTTTGTTTTTTTTTAATTGTTTTTAAATTACATATATAAGGACACTCCATGATGTTTTCTCCGGCTATCGAGCTGTTACAAATATTGAGCCAAAAATGGAAAATTTTAAACAAAAAAAAAAATGAATAATTTTTCTGCTATATATTCATAGATTATGGTGTTTTTGTGAGTTTTATACAAAACTACACTTGCGCAACTTTCGTTCGTTGACCCTAAATTTTTTATTCAAAGTTCATCCGAACACAAAGACTTTGTGACGAGCTTAACAAATAATGGACATAATTTATTATTGCTTAGTAAATATTTAATCGAGTAAACGTAATGCTCGTGTGTTTTAGAACACTAATCAAAAAAATGTATATCCAACATTTATCTCAGACAAACAAAATAAAAGGTAGTTTTCGTCAAATTTGATATATTAAAATTTTTAAATTGCTATGTCGGATTTTGACATTGTTTTGTGCATTATAGACACGTTTCGGTCATCCACAATTTAGTTCTGTTTAGAACTTTAACTCTCCGCTATGACAGAACTCCTCTGTATATTCCGAAAAAACTATGCAATCGTAAATGTCCGAATTATTTGGGTATAATTTTAGAAAATTGCGGCATTAATAAATCCTTTCCTACATAAAACGACATGGACAGAAATTCCTAGTTTTATGTATGAATAAATTAATTTTCATCTTATATCTAACGATCGTGCTACTTTCGTATTAAAACAAACAACAAGGAGTAAAATCACTAAACGCTTTTTATAAAACAATCACAAAGCTTTCTAGCTATTAAGATCTAGTGAACATACTATTAAAATATAAAAATATATACAAGTATATACATATGAGATAGAAAATACTAATTTATATATACAATTTACTAAAATTAACAAAAAAATAAAAAATAATATTTTGTAAACTAATCTAATAGTGAATGGGGCAAACAAAACAATCTACAATCCGTGATATAAATTTATACAGAAAAGTACAGGGAATAAAAATAAGAACTAATGTAAAAATCGATGAATTTTATAATATACTTCTTAGAACTAATTCTTTACTAAAATTTATCATTGAATTTAATAAATTATTTTTATCTCTTTCTTTTATTATTTCCATTTTTTCTAGTAGTTTTCTTTTTTTTTTATAATGCTTTTCTGTATATAAAACATTTTATAATTTTGGTTAAAATTATCGATTTTATGTTTCAGTTTTTAATCTGTTATATTTGTTAAATGTTATTATTTTATATATATGACTTTCTGTATAATTTTCTTTTAATATTTTCCTGTATTTTTATCGTTGTAAGATTTTTTTCATATTTTATCGACTATAGTAAGGTTATATTTATTATTGATTGCCGTTCGTTTTATTATGCTCTTCCTTAATTTTTTTATCTGTTAACATTTTTTTTACTCCGTTGATAAGACTCTTCAAACTGGCTAATTTATGCATTTTAGGGTGAAATAAATCGTTAGGTATTAATTTTAGGTTTTTTATATACATATATCTATATCAATTTTTTGATTAATAATTAGTTTTAAGAAGTATATTATTTAATTTTTTATTAGAAGTTCTTATTTTTTATTTTCCCTGCTTTTGTGTTATGTTTATGTACAAATTTAAATCACCGATTGGAGATTGTGTAGTTTACCGCACATCAGATTAGTTTAATTTTTTTAATTTTGTTAATTTTTGTAAGTTATATATATATATATATAATAATATTTATATATATTTTAATGTTCACTTGATAATGGCTTAATAGTCGAAAAGCTTTGTGATTGTTTTATAAAAAGTGTTGTTTATTTTTTAAAAAATCACTACATCCCACGCTTCGAAGGTTATTAAAACGATCACGAAATCGTTCATATCCCGATACGTTTTGAATGATACCGATTCAATTTTCCGAACTTTTAGTAATATCTATTAATAATGTGCGATTTTTTATTGTTTTTTCTATCAAAGCGTTCGTCCTTATTAATTGATTTTCAAACAACCCATCAGTTATAAGTATTCTTGAAAATTTCATTGAATTTAATTCTTTCGTATAGAAATTTATAGCGCAGAAATGTGTTTTCATTTTTGATAAATTTAAAAAAGCGAATTCACCCGCTAAGTAGTTAAATATTTTGTTAATTTTTTTGAAAATAAAGAAAAATCCGCCTTGCTTTAGAATATATATTACAACCCTTTCAGTAAAAATTCGATCATTTATCTTCGTTAATTCTTTCAGTATACTCAAGTATTTAGGAATTTTTAGTAAAAAAAAAAATCTTATTCTAATACCGTTTTTACAACAATCGTATGATGAAGGAAAACTATACGTTCGGAAGAATTTAAACGATGAAAAACTACCGGGAAAGTGGAAAATAAATCTTTTCGAACGCGTATATTAATGTATTTTATCCTCGGAAAATTTATCACAGTTTTCAATATTAAACGAATTTTATCTGAACAGTTACTAGTCGATATTTCGATAAATCAATTAGAAAAATCGTATTTTTATGCTAACATTTAAACAAAAAATTGATTATTCGATTTGTACACTGTTGAGATATTCTCGTAGTTCTTCACTTATGAAGCTTTAACCGCTGAGTTAACTGTTTCACACACGTTTGTATCACCTAGCACAAGATACGTTCTGTGTTATGTGATAAGCTTTATAATTTATTTATTTAACGTTAAGATTGTAACAGGTAAATTTAAAAAAAAAAAAAAGTTCATTAATAAGAAAAACAAATTATTTGACATAAATATAAAGTGCAGTTCTGTTTAGATGTTTGTAAATAAATTTTTAGTTCATTTCGAATACGCCAGTTTGCAGGTTATATAAATAATTCATTATTGCGGACGTTTTAACGTCTCTCATGAACGCATTCGCATGTTAGTTAATATATTATAAAAATGTTTGAACCTATAAATATTGAGTTAATTTATTGTAGTTTATTCGATTTTAATGGCGGCTTATGTAGTAAATCAGTACTTGTAGAGACGTAACGTTTAAAGATGTATATCGCTTTGTTTAGTTATATCCACATTCTAAAATATAAATAATTTTTTATACCGGTCATGAGTTTACTGATGTTTTCGGTCTTTATGTAATAGCTTATTAAAAACACTCCGGGCTCTAAGCTTCAATTACCCGGTTTTTGTTGTAACCGGGCGATTGACCACACGTAAAAAGTAATGCGTTGTGTAGGTAACGAGTTGCAATTCGAAAAACCTATTACAAGTAATACGCATTACTTAATTGAGTTGTTAACAACTAATTCTTAGTTAAACAATAAAACACGTGATTTAAAAAATCATAAGTACCTCTTAAGCGCGTTTGAGATTTATGCGAAATAAATTGTCAAGATTGTGTGCGCTTCTATCACCATTCGATGACCGTACACGTTTATACTAGTAATGTTGTTTAAAAAATGTACAATCTCCTCGATGCTGAACAGTCTTCCGAAGAGAACAGTAAGTGCATCAATAATTTCTTTCTGTTCGGGTGGTTATCTGTTATCAATCATATTTTCTCATCGCCGTCATCTGCATCAGGCTCAGCGTATGGTACGGATCAAGTTATGGCGGTTATGTTGTTCGTTGGGTTCGTACGAAATCGGAAGATTCGAGTCAATATTTCCGTGTGCTAGATGGAGACCTCAAAAAGTGTTTTTTTTTTTTTTACGATATCTTTATCTAAACCTTCATCGACGACTATGATTACATTCTACCTATTGCTGCTCTGTAGTAATCATTGAAGGTGCGAATGATTCTCTGGTCGCAAGGTTGCATGATTGACGTTGTGTTTATTTGTAAGAAAACTACTTTTATACGCTTTAAGTGTATCCTATGTGATTGGCTAATTTTCCAAAACTGGCACCGTTATCCACGCATTTTTATTTGCCTTATAATGTAAGACACACTTTCAAATACCGGGTACTCTTACTTACCCTAACAATTTGTTTTTCACCGCTCGTATTTACGCAGCGTTACTGAACAGCTCTTTACTCGTTTTGTAACGTTTGACTTTTTCGTTTTTCATAAGTGTGTGCTCAGGTGAAGTTCCGAAGTAGAGCGCGGTTTTATCAGCGTTAAAAACGCGTCATATTAGCGGTAATCGTCGTTTAAAGGCGGTTGATGTATGTAGACTTCTTGCTGTTACCAACCATTTTCTCAAACGCGTTGTTTTCTTTCTTTTACATCCTTTGAACCATGATTTTTTTGTTGCTGCAAAATCATCGTTTATCAATTTTTTAACCAGCACCCTGCTTTTTGACGTAATAACGTACCATTGACTGGATCATGGCAGTCATTTCTTCAATGCGATCTCTAAAATTTCTTATTTTCCTAATAATATAATTATCCCTAGCTACCTACCGACGTTCCCCCGATTTTTGAAATCCTATGTAAGGAGAAATGTCTAAAACTTATTTTTGGACGCACTTTTCATAGGACTTCGGCAAGTGCCGTTTTTTCAGAGCACTTAAATGCCGGCGTTTCGTCATTGTACACCACTTGAACGCGGAAAAAACTAACTAAAATATCGGTCGACTAAATAATTAAGAGAAATAGATAATAAAATCTTTTTACACCGAACTTCCTATTGTTTCTCTTTTGTAGTAGTGATCTTGGTAACTGAGTATTTTGAGAAACATGGCAAAAAATATCATGTTTATTGTTCTATTATATTTTTTTATTAAATTTTCAAAATATTATTATCGCTTTTTTGATCATTAATGAACTTTTTTTTGATATATATATATATTATATTCGACCGTACAGTACGAAATAATCAAATAATACTCGGGGGGGAGGGGACCAGATGCAAAGGCAATGGGCCGATGAAAGGCGTTATTAGTTGTACAAAGCGAAATAATCTACCGTCAATGTTTCAATTCATATCATCACATCCTTTAAACAGGGAATCACGAAGAAGAATGTAATCGTTTTACAGTGACGTTATCAATTCTAACTTTATTTCGATCTTGGTAGTTTTTTTTTTATTATAACTAAAATAAACAACAACAAAAAAATTAAAATCGCTAATTTTTTTATCTTTACGAAAAATTACAAAGCTTTTGTTAAGCCATTATCGAGTGAACATTTAAAAAATAAAAAATGAAAAAATATTAACAATTCACAGAAAACCACAAAATGAAGAACAGTCTTAATAATACGATCTGATGTTTTATTAATACCCGTTCTTCTCATTTTGCTGTTTTTTGTGAATTGTTAATATTTTTTTAATTTCTAATTTTTTATTTTTGAAATGTTCACTTGATAATGGCCTAAAAAGCTTCGAGATTTTTCGTAAAGAAAAAAATTTAGTGATTTTAACTTCTTTTTCGTTGTTTACTTTAATAAAAAATCACTGCATTCCACACTCTTCAAAAAATGTATAACTTCTGACATTCACGATTTTTTCTGCCGTAAACCGTGTATAATTTTTTTTATTACGTAAACAGTTAGTTTTCATTTACAAACTACTAGCAGTGTAATGTGTTCTATCACATTGATGCACGGAATATGGATACTTTAAACTTTTTTTTTTTTTACTTTCTGTCTTCAATACGTTGTTATTTTCATTCGTCTTGTTTCAAAATAATTTCGCGATTATTTAAATTTAATCGCATCTGCTTTATTATAAGATCCGATCGTCGATCGTTGTTGCCCTGTTGTCTATTAATACATGTAGAGCCCTGCATATTTATAAAGAAACAATTCTTAACCTTTCCAAAAAAAAAAATGAATCAAGATTTTTCGTATTTTGTCATAACTTTTGTTTATAGCAATTATTTTTTTTATTTTAACGGAGCCCACACAACAGCAAAAAAAAATAATAATTATAGTGTAAACTATTGAATAGTACAATGAATAATTTTAAAATTACACAAGGTACTACTGTATTCACAAGTACTCGCGCATATTATAAAACACGTACATTATTTATGCTCGATTTACTTCAAATATACGCAATTATTAGTATATATTTTAATATAAAATACAATTTGCCTGAAGGAAATGAAGTAACAGTGTTTATAATAAATTGGTAGTCGAGCAAAATGACGTGTAGTTTTAAATGAATAAAATTTAATTTATAAATTTGAATATTTTGTACGATTAAATTTTTTGTTTGCGCTTCGTTGTAATAAGACGAAGTAACATTAAATACTTTAAAGTTAAAAATTTTGATGTATTTCCGAGCAATATATTTGTTATTTAATTTCATATTTCGTAATTTTTCTAATGCTTGATATAAAAACAAAATCCATTTATTAATTGTAACACGCGCTTTGATTTCAACCACTAAATATTTTTTTACTCGATTATATGTATATATATATATATATATATATATATATATATATATATATATATATATATATATATATATATATATATTAGACACTTATGTGTATCTGATAGTGATTTTCGCGTTTAATTTGTACACAGATAGCGGTGCTGACATACACATCCACGGCACTGGTTCCGAATCTGGTCACACTGCTCCTCATACAATGCGTAGTTCGCGTTATCACTTAGGACGCCGACGTCAGATAGGTTTGTAACGTTAATTTTATACGTTGTGTAAGTGTTAATCTATACAGGGAAAGAGAAAATTAATCGCCCGATAAATTAATAAAATATCGATACTATTTCAATGTTGCCGCCGTGTGAAGCTAACGAAATTTACAAAGTCTGCATATTTCGGAACATGAATTAAACGACAAATATTTAAACGAATTAAATATATTTATTTTTAAAAACGTATTAAACAATTTTTAACTCCACCTCGGTTACTTATTATATTTTCGTGAATTATTTCGTAAAATCTGTACACACTATTACAGATGACAATGTCGATCCAATAAGAATTCGTAATTTAGAAGATTTAATCAGACAATTGGAACACCATTCTGGGCGTCATGTAGATGTGCAGAATCTAACCCTAGAAGACATACGAGTTTCAGAACCGGAAGCTGATCGTCAATATGCTGATGATGCCCCAGAGTACGTTTTCATCGCATATATATATATATATATGTGTGTGTGTGTGTGTGTGTCAAAATTATTATAGAAATTTTAAATTGTTGATTACGTTAAACCGATCATATTTTTAAAGTGTTCTTTCTGTTTTAGTGTAACATTTGTATTAGACGATAATTCCAACATTAATTTTGGTTTTAAAAAAAAATGCTTATTTGAGGGATGTAGAAATAAGTATTTTAATGATTTGTGAAATATTTTGCAATCCTATTGTTGAACAAGTGCAATATACCATAATTACGTTTATATAATTATTTACAACTCGCAAAACGTTTAAGTTTTATTCAGACAGATATATTAAGAAAGTAATACGTTCAATTAAAAATTTCTACATCACAACACTTTTTTATTCGGACTTCTACTAACAACAAACGAAATCTCAAGAAATTCGATTTCATTTAGATTTGCTCGCCAATTTTTTTTTTTTTTAATGGTAGTAAATTAAACTTCTTCAGTGAACTTTTTGATTATGAAAATCAAACGTCACCTTTTATTTCATGTTTTACAACATTTTCCTCGTTACAACTAATTAAGTCGGTTCCAAAATATTTCAATTCCGTTGCTTCTTATCAATTTTTACTTAACAAGACAGCTATATAGTTCGTTAATTATTAAATTATTAGTATCGATGTTTTGTTTTTTCTCCGATAATGTTTTCATATTTTAATGTCCAAAACAATCAATTGTTTATATCATATTACTTCTCGTTAACGACTCTAAAAGATGGTTCGCATCGATAAACTACATTTGGCTTTCTTTCCTAATCCTTTCTGTTTACCGCAGACGTAACGCATATCCTATCTATGGCTGCTTGACTGAAAAATCTCCGCTACCGAAAGTTTAATATCGCATCGCCTTATTCGAAAGCAGGCTTTTATATTATACAGTACTTTTTCCGGATAAAAGTTTTAGACTCTCCCCGAGGAGATTTATATTCGTGAAAATTTATAAAACGAAACGAATTTTTAATACTTATACTCTACCCAAATCATACCATAGTTAACCCGATGACGTGTATGCTGGGAAAATTGAGATCAGAGCGGTTTCTTGCATGCAAAAATACTAAGAGCACGTAGAGAGAAAGAAATTTATCGAAGTACGAAAAAGGTTAAAGAATTTCTTTTTTTAATTTCTTCTCATCTAGAACTGACCAATGAGGCTATCCGCTAGATTTTTTTAACTTATGTATATCATGAAATTTCGGACACGCTCATCAGCGTGATCCGAGATCTGCTGAGTCGGCGACTAGACCAAATCAGAAGGGTTAAAGAATGAAAGTCTTTATTTCAGAACAACTTTTAGCTAAAAATAATTCTAGCCGAAGGTAATTTTTTAGTAAAAGAAGAATTTAACATATTAGACGTATATACCTTATTCTCATAATGCGATACATACTTTTTTGTTTTATATGTATGTAGAGATGATATGAGCGAAGAACAGTTTGTATTCGGGCAATTCAGACATCCGAGTAGATCTCATACGCACTCCTATTATTCGTCGGACCACGATCATGCGTACGATTCTTCGGCTACTGATCCGACTCACATGACCAGAAATGTGCTAATCGATATGCATCCGTTGCAAGATTACGAGTAAGTATTTTTCGAGAAATAAATTTAATAAATCATAAAATAGATTAAAAATTAAAATCTAATACGTATTTACTTATATAAGATTTTGCGTGTGTATTCTTAAACGTTTAAATATTAATTTAACTTGGATTACACTGTATAAAGTCAATAAAAATTACGAGTAATTGTTTGAAAAACGAAAGAAAAACAAACCTTACATAATTTACGAAAATAATAAATAAAACTAATAAAATGAAACTAGCTTTAATAAATTATGCCAGAGGAAAAAATGGGTAAAAAATGATCGCGATAATTTAAAATTAAAAAAAAAAAAATTATTTCCTTTTTTTTAAATAAAAATTTTAAAAATATAACGACAAAAGTTCATATCTATGGACTTCATCGTGTGTATGCGAGGTTTTATTTGAAATATTTCACATTAGTATATATCCTTTAGTTTGTACTTTATTATTATTACTAATATTTGTTTAATAATTCAAGTTAATTTTATTATGTAAATTAAAATTTAGAACTTATTTGAAATAGAAAACATTTAAATAAAAATGTGCGTGTATGTTCGATTGCGTCATTATTAAATTATTACGTTATTTTCCTGTTATTTTTTAAGTGTAATTTATGGAATCTGATTTTTTTCTTCGTAATTTTTTTAAATATATAAATAAAATAAAAAAATCGAGAGAATAATTATTCAGATCGGTAAATTAAGTGAAATTGTTAATTTCACACATATTATACGTCTGCGTTAATTAATAATTAAATCATAAGAATAAGTAGTTTATAATAAATTATAAACTAACATATAAGGAGTGTTGAAAAGCACGACTTCGATTTCACTAGTAATATTAAGTCAGAAATCATACATATATATATGTACAGTCGATGCCGTTTATAAGAGGCACCAGATAAGGACGACCGCTTATAAGAGACAAATTTGAAAAAATAAAAACAAACGTATGAAACGAAGATTATTTTAGTTCACTTTAGTGATACAACATATCGGTTATAAGGGACAAAGATTGACAGACTTTTCAAACATCTCAAGTTATAAAACAGTTTCAAAGTTCACACAGACAATCAGTTTTACCTTGACGCCCTCATCGACTGAAAAAATTCTAAATTGTCTATTTTATGTACTCACTCACTTCAATAAGAGTTGTTTAAAAAGTGTCAACTGTGATATTATGTTAAATCAAAATTTACGTCCCATATCATAATCAATCAAAAACTGGTTCGTTTTAATTTCAAAATATAACGTGAATTATAAAATGCAGCGTAAAATAAAAAAATTACGGACAGGATGAAAATAAAATAAATATGTCAATTTATATGGATTAATTCGGAATTATTCATTTAGTTTTGTAGCATTTAATTCAATTTTAGAACGTCGCATTACAACTTTTCATTTTAAAAAATATGAACTTTGTTATTATTATTGTTTATATTACGAGTAATTATTAATCATCGCTTCGAAGGCTTTCAAAAACCAACGCGAATTTCTTATATTAATCCGTTGTGATATAAAATTGTTTATTACATATACCTCCTAAAAAAGAATACTTCTTACCTCCTTTTTGAAGACGATATAGCGATAATGGCCTGTAATGAAAATCCAAAATTTGCAAATACAGCAATTCAGGGACATATAGTACTCATGTTGAGCAAATTGCTACTCGAATCTCGGTACGTGCCAATATGTTTTCTCCGTTAATAGGAAGAAGATCCGCTTTAAGTCTAGATCTTAAAAGGCGGATATACCTCACGATTATAGCTCCAATCTATAGATACGGGATAGAGTTATACGGCAATACTAAAGCAAGTAATCTAGCACTGATACAAAAGAAAGCAATCAAAAATTCTTCGTGTGATGGTCGCGGCTCCTATATATGTCTCGAACCGCACTCTTCACAAGGATCTTGATATTCCACTTGTTAAAGAAGTGCATGTGCAACAGTACCTCAGATTCTTTAACAAACTTCGCCTAAACGATAATCTAAAAATACTTCGGATGTTCGGATACACGCTGCCGGGCAATCCTAGAAGAAGACTAAAAAGAACATGGTGCCGGGACGCTCTTCCTACAACCAGTACACATCATGCGCCAAGATAAACGTACTGCGTCTAACGATGTCGAGTTGTCAAGCAGGCGTCGACCATCATCTAGCCTACGAGTAGCGAGGTAGCATATATATGCTTACAAGTAGCCGAAAAATAAGCGGCTATGTCAAACCTTCAAGAAGCGTTAATTACACGCTAGGGGATCAATTTTACTTTTATTAAAATATGTGTTTAATTTGTTTAATTTTAACTAAGTTTAGTTATGAACTAACAATCTATTTATTAGTTGTCTCCTGTCCACTGGGAGAAGAGACAATATATGTTTTATTTATTTTGGAAGTTAGAAATGCCAATTATGGCCTGATTGACCGGTGTGGCAAATTTAAAAAAAAAAAAAAAAAAACATTCAATGCAAAGTTGTTATTTGTGCGTTTTTATATAATAACCGAAAGTCTAAAAAATAACTTTATTAAATTTCAATAAATTTAACAATCCGTCTCTTCTCTTGTCGGTTGAATATTTTATGCGATAATTTATTATGCTACCTCCTACAAAACAATAAAACTTTAGTTCTTATCGTATCGGTCAGCTTATATTGCCCAATATTTTACAATCCGAATTGCCTCGTCCTGGATTCCATTTATATTAGTCATATCTTCCAACCTGCATCTCAAAGGTAACAAATAAGCGTGCTAGTAGGTGTTCTGAATCTTGTATCACATTTACATTTGTTGTCATCTTTAATTTTCCTCAATTTCATGTTCTTTGTCGTTTTTTCTGGCCGTTATTGTTCCGCTATTTAGTGTTTTCCACATTGGCCAAACGGCAGTTTATTACCGGATTGGCCGTTCCCATAGTTGCAATCGATTCACTTTAAGCTTTACACTTTCCCTAATTACATCCTAGTAATTTCGGGTATATTTATTAAAGCGTTTGCAGTTTTAAGAGAAAACTTTTCGTATACTTGAAGCCGATTTATCATTCGCATACAATATATGTTTTATGTCTTGTTCTTGTTTAATTTTTTTTTTTTCTATCGTAGACATTACTTCCAGTCCTATGTATGGTAGTATGCCGCATAATATTTCTATTTTATCGATCTTAACCATCCTGTAATTATTCCATTGGTTTCATAAAACGAACCGGTCAAAACCAAGAGCTGCTGGGAATTATAAAAAAGAGAAAACAACATACTTAGGTCATATTAGACGTAATCAGACATACAAGATATTACGAATAATATTGGAAGGGAAGATAGGAGGCCAGCGATCCAGAGGTAGAAATGAACAGGAAAATCGAACTAATACATTTAGCTAGGGACAGAAGGAAATATTCAAAAGTTGTAGCCAACCTTCGTTAGATGGCACTCGAAGAAGAAGAAGTTTCATGTAATTCTACATCTATCTTTTTTACGTGTGTCGAATTCCAACCTACTTAGGTTGTTCGCTCGAAGAGTAGCACACTGCTAAAGATGATATTCGTAATACATTTGGGTCTGCACCACATGTGGAATTAATCAGTTTTCTCAATAGACCATTTTTTGTACCGCTTTTATTTTACTGTCTTCACGATGCTCCACAGTTCGATCCAGCTTGTTTATCAGGTATATTCTTTGTCATGTAATCAGTTTGCGTTTCGTATTTTATTTCTCTGATGAAACGCCGTTACTTTCGCCTGATTAGAGCTCAGTTTGAGGTAATTGCTAAAATATATTTTTCCAGTACTCGGTTAAAATTCTTTTTTTACCTCGCGAAGAAATTTCCCCTGAGTTATATTAGCTATACATCACCGGCATATATAAAGTGTTTTATTGAGCTTCCAATAATCGTTAGTTATATTTTTGTGTGTATTATATACGGTGGAAATTTGTTTTCTCATCATCGCTACTTGCTGTTTTCATTACTACAGTAACGAATACTCATCTCACCGGCCGCTTATGCGTTCGGCTAGCGAGGAACTAATTCCTATCGGTCAGAATGCATGACATTCGCTTCACGGTTCTCCTGCAGCACCGTTACCGGGTTCAGCCTGTTATCACTATCATCAGCATCATCATCATCATCCTGGTGATAATTACGATCACCATCAGTACGGTATCTATCAAAACGCTGAGAACAGTGATTCGCCGGTTCAAAGTATTCTCAGTTACCACCAACAGGCTACATCCTCCGATGGTACGGTTGCCAATAACGAAGGAGAACCGTTTTTACGTTTCTACGGAGTTTCTTCGCCATCTTCATTCGTTACTCGTGATTCTAATCGAGAAGATGATTCCTCACGCGACACCATAGAATCATCCGGCAATGAAAATTCAGCTTTAATTAAGTCTTCTCCTTGTAAATATCCGGAATATCGTCATTAAACAAGAAAAGTATGTGTATATATATATATATATATATATATATATATGTATATAGTATATAGTATATAGTGAGTTTCGAAATAAAACATCATAGAGGCCTGGGTATGTGGTTCCATGTAGAATACACTGTCTGGAATTTATTTATTTTAATTGCTTTTTAAAAGCGTATATTTACAATTATGATTCGTTATATATATAATGTATGTATGTATGTACATGTTTATATCTATGTTTATATGTTTATTATTGTTTAAAATTATACGTAATACGAAATTTACTCCAAATTACTTTTATTTATCCGGTTTTTTCGGAATAAGCGATGTATAAATATTTATGACTCATAAATCCCTCTAGATGTAATGAGCAATCAGAAAATAAGTTCACTTTAATTAGTAAGTTATTGGACAGCGAACATTTTTATCACGAAAATCAGGAAATATCTTGAAAAATCGAACAAATAATTCACCAATTATAAATTTTCTACGTTGTTAATTTCGTATTTAAATTATCCGACATCTTTACGAAGCGATTAATTTCAATCTTCCAGTCTGCTCTCTATTCTAATAATTGAGGTATATTATTTTTATCAGTTAAAATTACATTGTTTCAAGAAAATAGTTTTCGACCTAAACCTAGATCAATGAATAAACTAACCATCGCAGCATGGTTTCAATTACTTTTTTCTGAGAATATGTTATTAGGAAGAAATTCGTGATTACTTATTTAATCATTTTCATTCCTTTATAATAATTATTATTTATGTTTCTCCGTTAATAGATCTTTTTAATAATTCAAATGTTTACATTTTATTATAATTTCATTTATTTGACCATTTCAGTTACAGTCCACATCGCTGACACAATTGTCTATTTTCGTAGTAAGGGTCATTTTATCGACGTTGAATATAAAACTATTTATGTAACACGTTAAAAATTTTATATATATATGTGTGTATGTATGTATGTATATATGTAGTTATCTAAAAATCGGTATTGCACACGAAATATTTTACTTTAGTTACTATTACATGGAAATATCGAAATCACGTGTACCCGTCAAAATAATATTAACTATAGTCATCATCTCTATCATGGTCGCTTCTTCTTATAGAAGATTTCGTACATCCATTATTTCCATTCATATATGTCGGTTTCTAGCGTGCGTAATAAATTCTTTGCACGTACAAAAAATACTAACTCCGGGTTTTATTAAATTAAATTTGTATTTTAATAAATGAACAATCGAAATAAAACTCAATATATTCTATTCGCGGAAAGAAGATAACATTTCTTACCACCCGTGTGTGATAGTGAACAACATACCTTTGGTTTGGATAGCCGATATTAAATATTCAGGTACGATACCGGATCGAGATCTCACATTTACTAAACATGTTCAGAATGCCTGTAATAATTATTCTTTATGTTTGATGGTCATATACTAGCCGTTGTAACTCGTCAAAATTACAACGGTTGCAAAATATGCGCTGCAGAACAATTTTGAATCTTCCAGTCTCTATAAAGATCGAACACATCGATGTTGTCAGACAAAAAACAATTTTTTTTTTTTATAGTTGCGCCTGCAATCAGCATTAGGGGATTACACGCGTACAGATTTTCAACTAAAATATATAAAATATAAACGTTGCAAACACAAAAGAATTAAAAACAGGCTTATTACGAGTTGGCACTATCTTTTGTCCGAAATTTATTTTCACGTATAATACGCATAGAAAATATCGTTTATCCCCTGTTAGCTTAAATACTTCTAAATTTCGTATATAGGTAGATTTATAATCGGTATGCAGGTTTTATTTTGGCGGTTTTCCGTGTAGTTTGATTTCAGTTAGATGAGCAACTGGGTATATTTCTAAACTATAGTATACGTAGTAAGAACTGCGTATGCGTTATATTAATTTCGATATTTTTACATCTGTTTTGTAAATACGATTTTTATCTATCTATTCGGGATATTTGTCGTAATAAAAGACATCGCAGTTATTTTGTAACTTTTGTTACTGATAACGATGTGTGTGATCGAGTGAAATTCTCCTGTTAACTGGCCGACGTTACTATTTTCTAATATATAATCCAAATACCATTCGGTTAATTTTGGAATTTTTTCATTGTTACCTATTAAATTAATTACATTTAAATACGAAACTTTAACTATTGTATGAAATCGTCTGAATAAATCGAATTTAACCTCGACATTAAATCACCATTAAACTTGAAATTTAAAAGAAATCGACAATTTGGAAATACGGTATAGAATTATACGGAACTTCTATGTACTCAGCAACAACAGTCGAAGATATTGAGTACCATCTGCTTCGAAATATGTCTCATGACGCTTCATTCCTATTTACAAATACCGTATGTCCACGATGTGTATGTACAGCGGCATCAAAAATTTTTCAATAAACTACAGTTTACCTAAAATCCAAATATCAATCCCATGTATTATACGTTTAGTCTACTGGACAACCCTCTAAAGCGATTCAAAAAACGGAAGTGGTGTCGTGATGCCTTCCCGATCACTTAAAAAAATAGTTAATTTTTGCCAAACGTATGTATCAATTTCATTTAAATGAGACTCGTACTTTTTCTAATCTCATCCTCGATCTAACTTCTCTCACTGGAGATGTTAGTCACATATATTTCTTCCTTTTCACTTCTTTATCTTTCCTACTTCTGATTGTGGCATATAATTGTCGGTACAACGTAGAAATCAAAATTTAAAAAAAAAAAAAAAAAAACATTTATTATATAGTCTTACGACAGCATTCCGTATTTTGAAGACATTATTTTTATTAGAATTTTTATTATGCGAAAATTATCGACGACTTTAAAAGATTGCTCATTACACGATATTACTACTACGGAATTTCGAAAAAGTGCAAAGAAGACTACGTTAAAATTTTAATTTTCTTTAAATAATTTAATTTTAATAATTTTTTTCTTCATCTGCTCAATTATTCGGTGTAAAATGAAATCGTAAATATTCCGCGTATATTTCGTTAAGACTTTTTTCCTTACTCCGTTTTCTTTATCTCTGTTTTTTTTATAACAATATTTTTCCCGTTTTACCCTCGTATATAATTTTAATTTTATATTCGTATTGTATAATTGAATTTTTATTTCCGTTATAAACGAAAATATGCACTATAAACTTTAGAGCGTGTACACACACGTGTTTATAGTGGTTAACATAGTTGTCTACAAGTTACCTTATAAAAATGTATACGTCATATTTTTAATGAAACATTTCATGATTTTTTTTGTGTTATCCTCGACCCGATTCTTACGTGTTCATAATATTTTTCATATATATATATGAAATTTATATAGAAGTTGGTAAACTTTTAAAAATCGAAACTTTAATTACTTATATTATTCATTAAACGTGAACGAGTGTTTCGCGTAATAAATCGAAAATACAATTTTAATAAATATTTTTCGAAGCGAATAGAAAATAATATTGGCATTTATATTAAAAATTATTCCGTCAAATATTATGTAGTGATAAGTTTATGCGAAATTCCTTATGCTTCGATTTGAGCTTAAAATTTCGATTGAAAAAAAACATTTAATTTTTTTTTTTGTTAAATCTGTAGCAGAAATCTTTAGTAGTAATTATTGTATTTTGATATTTAAAAAAAGTTAATAATTTATTTTACTAAATAAATTTTGATTTAGACAAAAAATAATTCGGTTAATCATTTATACATATATATATTTTTTTTAATTCGTGACTTATCGTATAAATGCGTTTTTTTTTTTTTTTTAAAATCGAAGTTCTTAGAAAATCTAAAACGAACTAAATTAAATAAATTTAGTAAATTTTAATGACGAAGAAAAGCTCTTATCGAACTGTTGGAAATTGATCTATACTTTGATATTTTACGCCAGCTGCTTAATATATTATTTATGATTTTATTACGATTATTATATTAAATGTTTATTCGTAATGTACTTATTCGCGTGTATGTGTATACGATAACAGTATGTATATACCTGCTCATTTTTTTAATTTTTCTTAATGTTTTATTTAATAACAAAAAAAAATGATAATAATAATACATTGTACAATATACATATTTATTAGATGAAACGTTTATATTTACTAATCAATCTGTGTATATATAATGAAATAGAATTAATTTTGTTGAAATAAATAAAAAAAAAATAAGTAAAATACTCGGTAGTATATGTAATAATTTTTAATATAAAAATCTCGATCGATAAACGTCACACGTTTATAACGATTTTTATTCAGCCGTTGATTATATTACGTATTATTTTTTGTATTGCGCTACTCGTAAATGTTTTAGCAAAATATATTTTTTTTTAAATTCTGTTTATTATCAACCGATCGTAAATATTATTCGACTAAAGGAAAAGTGATAAAATTCGATACAAGTAGGTGCTTTTGTCCGTATTAAAATTCGTCGATCAAATAAAACGTAAAATGATTTCTATTTTAGTCTGTGTATTATTAATCAACTCGGTTTTGTCTCGAGTACATTTTTAATATTTATAAAATTTATTATTATTAATAACGTAAATACTACTTTAGATTACGTTATGTTTTGCGAGAAAGAAAAAAAACATGATTAAGGATAATATTTTAATACGGACAGTTCGAGTAACATTTTTATATATCCAAAAGTAATTATTTCATTCGTACGAAACAAATAACCGATCTAATTAGTAATAATACATTTTTTTCAATATAATGAATTATTCAATTTCGTGATAAAGTGAAAACTCCGTTTAATTACGTATGTATGTAGTTATAATTATGAGTACTGTTATATACATATCAATTGTAATACAAAATTTATTATTCCGTCCTACAATGTTAGTGATAAATACTTAACAAAGTAATAAAATGTATGTTAACACGAAAATATACACACACACACATATATATATAATATATATATATATATATAGTTTGTAATGTAATTGAGAAAAAATTAATTATAATTCCGTTGTTTACTATAATAAACAAAACGTAGAGTACGTGTTATGTAATTTTTGATATACCCAACTGTCGGCACAAATGCTAAATTTTTCACGTGTACATGTATAAATTTAATGTTGCTTTTAATATAAATATATAATCTAAAGATCAACATTTATAAAGTCAAATATATTTTCATTAAATTTTTTACTATGAATATATATATATATATAGTGATATAGGTATTCTTCGCGTGTTTAAATGAAAAATTCTTACGCAGTGTTCGTTCCCTATGTTATTAATTTAGATAACGTAAAATTACGCGTTCAATGATAAATCGTTAACAGGTTCTCGTAATTTAAGTATATTACACGTATTAATTTGGATAACGTATTTAATGTTTTTTGTGTAATATTTGTAAATGTTCATAGATAGATAAAATATTTCCGAATAAAATGTTAAAAATGCATAAATTGTTACATTATGTAAATGTTATCCCGAACGAATTAATGTCGAATGTTGAGAATTTTTACGTAGGTTTGAAATAAGTATCAATAGAAAAACGAAAATATGATGTAAACCCGTAATCGAACGTAATACTTGAATATTTATTTAGTGCGACGATACGTTGCGCAACTCGCGTATATACAAAAATAAATTACGATATAATCGACGGATTCGTACGCGTATTTCAATAAGTTTTCCTAATTAAAAACTATTGTGCGAATTTCAGATATCCGAGTCTAAAAATATGTTCGTTTTGTAGTTTGCGATGAAAATATCATGCAATACCGGTGAAAGGTAGAAATGAGATGTTTAAAAGAAACGAGAAATGATAATGTGGGTATATTGTGTGATGAATGTCGAGTTAACTTGTTCAAGATTTCTATAATGTACTTTGTAGAATGTTACGAGCCGAGTGAATGGCGGGTAGTTACATCGGTGATCCGCTGTCCTTCTCATCTCAAAAAACTGGATTCTCTTCAGAATATTGATTTAAAAACATCATTAGGTCACGAGAGTCAGCAGATAAATTAATTAAATACCGCAATTTCCAAAATTATTCACTCGTAGACAATATTCTGGACCTAAACGGTAAATTTCGTTTGTCGATACAAAAACTCTTCGCCAAATCGATTTTCAGATACATTTTATATATTTCAGTTCTTCTTTCTTTATATTTTAACATTCCCTCTATATAACGTTCGTCTATTCGATATAACTATCGATATCTAAACATTTTAAGAATTAACCAAAACTCCAATTTACCGTCCGGAACAGTCAATTCTTATTTCCGTTTCATTCTCAGTTTTTAACCGATGACTATAACAACGTAGATCTAGATAGAATGTAGGTGTCGCATTCTTTATTCCGAATATGTTAATTCAGCAGTTTACTTACATCTTTGTTATTTACTCGAATAGTCTCAGTACACTTTCCGCTGTTCTAGATAACAGTTTTCATTATGACTCACAGTTTTGTTTTGTTGTTGTTTTTTTTTCTCGAAATTAAGTCTAAATACTTGATATTTCCTGTGGCATTTACATTATTACGACCTCTATAACATGATTATAAAGAATATTAAAGCTGACTAATTTGAATGCGTAAGTAATTCTTCACCTAAAGGTAAAACTTATAGTATTGTCTAAACAGAATTTCTCAATTCACCTCGATTTATGTCAATCATTTATTTTTTAGTTGTTGGTAGTTCGATTCACTTTTTTTTTTTTTTTTTTTTAATATTTTACATAATTACAACTAGTCCATTTGGACTATCCAGTAATTCTGATATAGGAAAGAAAATTAACGTGAAGAGGTTATCCGTCCAGTGACAGGAGCCTCAGAAGAATATGAATAAAATTTGTTTAAACAATATCATATTTCTCCTACATTCTGTATCTTGTTCCTATTATTTTCTGATGTCAGTGTTTTAATAAGACTATTTCAATTTATTAGCACCGATAATATTCTCATTTAACTGATATAACCTAATGTGCAAAAATGACATGTTTTAAAATTGTACTCAAATTTGTTCCCTCGACCACGTCAGTTTTCAAATTTCTACTGTAATTATTTTACATGATTATTATTAGATTACTTAGTTTACTGTAAAATCTTTACGCTTATTATATACATATGTATAAATAATTATTATTTTTTATATTATAGTATTATATTTGAATTTATATTAGAATTTTAAAAACATACGTTACCACCGCGGTCAATTTGTTCCCGTTACCACCTCAGATTTTAAATTTCTACTGTGATTATTTTACATCATTATTATTAGATTACTTAGTTTACAATAAAATCCATATTTACGCCTATTATATACATATGTATAAAGAAATATTATTTTTTATATTATAGTATTATATTTGAATTTATAATAGAATTTTTAAAAAATTGGTTTACCACCGATCAACTTTATTATTCATTCAATGTATGGATACCGGACCGCCTAATTTTTTTGGCGTTTTCATATATATATAAAACTGTTTGGCGGCGAAGTGCAAGTTTGTATATTTATTATTAATTTTAAAAATATTAACAGTTATGGATAACGTCACGGTACCTAAAGGATTATTCGATATAGTAGATGGTAAAGCTCAGATAAAGACTGAGTAAGTAAATTTTTAAAATATGTTTTATTTCATTGTTTCCCGTACGTTAGTTATAAATTATATTTTATAAAAACACAAGAGTTGAAAAAATGTGAAAAATTATCAGAAGCGGATAATTTTTGGGCTCAATGAAATTCTACCATTTGAAACATTTTAAAACAAAGATACTGTGTTTCATGAAGAATAAACACCTGTATTGTAAAAATGTAATCTATAAATGATTTAACGTCTAAAATGAAAATTAATATAAATGTACGTCCTAATTATTGAGAAGGATAAGATTGTAAATGTTATAATGAAATTACTATTGAAAAACATGCAAAATTGTTTATGTAAAATGAAAATTTTGTGTAACAATTTTGCCTATTATCGATGTAATTTCGGATTAAAGTTATCATAATTTGTTGAAATAATTGATATATTACGAATATATATATATATATATATATATATATATATATATATATATATATATGTTCGTTTTAGCATTATTGATCTGTAATTTTAATAAGATTCTGTAAAAATAAAAAATATATATAATCTTGATTTTATTCACTTATTCATAGTTAATCTTATATATTTAAATGAGCAATTCTCGTATTTATATATATTTCGAACATGACTAAAATGATTTGGATGAAATTTTGTACATACATGTAATATCGAGTAATTAAAAATGACCTGTATGGAAATTACAAATTGCGAAATTTTAGATCCCGACCCCGATCGCCTTTTCCTTGATATTTATTTAAATGTACGTTGAAAATTTCAATTCGATAGCAGTAACCATTTGAATGTTATAAACTTTTTTCTTTTTACTACATATGTGTTGCTAAATATAATTAACATTTTAATTTCGATTTAACGTATTTAACTCCCGGATTTTTTTTTTTGAAATCTATGAAAAAATTATTTTAAAAAAACATTCCAAAGTTCATTTAAATGCCCACCTCTGATTGTATCTAAATATATTTTCCAAAAAAAATACAGGGCAATAATGTAGTTAATGTTCAATTTTCATTCGGTTTTACTTGAAATATATAATTTAAAAATGTAAATGTGTTTTCAGATTTTTGGTTTTTTCATTTCCAAATGATTTATTAGAAATAGAAACTCAGAATGAGGAAGGTAAAATAATTAAAAATAATAAGAAAAGACGAAAGAATAGAAAAGGTAAATAATTCATATAATGTATACTCCAACACGTTTTTAAAGTTCATATGTAATCTAACTACCTAATTTGCAAATGTACTTCTCGATAGGACAAAATAAACATCGTGGTCCTACATATGTTCAACCGATGAAAAATAAACTGTGTAATATACTCGTTGATGTCGACGAATCAGTTTCCGAAATACCGGTATGTACGCGTGTGAACTGTCAAAATATGCACGATGTTGAAGAATATTTAAAAAATAAATTAGCTGATCTTGACGATGATTGTTACATTTATAAAATTAAAGGTCATTGTCCCTGGGGCGTTACTTGCAGGTATAGTTTTTATTTTATTTAAATTATATTTTACAATTCCAATTTAACATTATCTTCTTTATTGTATGTTACATTATAGACCACATTATAACTACAATTTTTGTTGTTATTATGAAAAATATCTCGTTTGATCTCTATACATTCAATAAACGGAATTCTGTTTTATGCATTTATACCTAGTATTTGTCGAATATATAGTCAAATTTGGTGATAAAATACATAATACGTTTCAAAACTTATAATAAATACGCATAAATCATTATTTAATGTAATTTATTGCGAAATAAATGTAATATTTTTATAATAATATGCCGACTTTTTCATTGTATAAATCATATTTTATCGTAATTTAGTTTAAATTTAGAACTTTTTTCACAAACCTCAGTTCATGTGTTTCCTTCTTTAATTTCCGCTATGTAAACTAGCAACTGTGAACCAGTATATCTAGAGTCCCTAGATGTAAATTACATTGGGAAAATAGTTACGTGAATCTAAATTCTTGTATAGTACTTGCTAATTAGTATAATTGTTTACCAACGTTAATAAAATGGTGCTATCTTTGTAGTTAACTAACCTATGATAAGTATTAATTACTTATAAGTTCATAATTCGAGTAGTTAATTGTTTTTATTAGTGCTGCTCGTGTGTGTGTTCTGCAAAATCACTTGATAACAACTTTCAACTTCAGATAATTCTCACAGTTTGTTGAGTGATTACCAGGCCAGGTGGCAAAACTTCCTGTAACTTGGCTGAACTGTTTGGTACATCCTAGCTGTTTCTGATTTGGGGACGAACCAACAGCATTTCAGTTGACTGAAACAGTTTTTTGATTTTAGTCGACTGGGGGAGGGAACGTTATGTCCAAATGTATTTGATTTTAAGACATCTGCAATGATTTATTCGCGATTCGAGTATGTTGAATATTTTTTATTTTCTAAGAAAATCGATGCATTCAGAACATCGTTATTAGATTTTGTACAATAAAATTCTAGACATTTATATATATATATGTCAACATATTTGTTTTTTTTTTTCCTATTTGAACCTTTCAATGTTTATGCACGTACGTAATTCGGAGGATGTATTTTTGAAATTCGAATTTCGTTGTAAGCTATAACGCTAAGATACATTCAATATTTATAAAAACACTATGAAATTTAATTACGTAAATAATTATTTTATTTCATTTTCCGTAGATATGGGAAAAATCACGTAACCAGTAACGGTTATAATATAAAAAATCACCAGCAAATAGAATCGTTTTCAAAAGCTTCTTCTGATAATAATAAACGCTGCTTCTCTTTTTCGAAAGACTTAATAACCAGCTTGAGGAAGAAGACATACGATTTTACCGCTAGTGATACCGCAATCAGACAGTATGATCAACAGAAAACTTCTCAAAATAATGAAAGTATCGATAAAAAATGCGGATTTTCCGAAGATACTGACTGTATATCGTTGAAACAGAGTGAGAAGAAAAAAGTAATTTTGTTTTTTGTTCTTATATATTAAGCAATGCGATTTTAAACGAACCGCCGAGCAGCCTAAACCTACTAACCCATTGTTAATATCGGCATCGGAGCTGTTTTTAGAAACTTGTGTTAAGACGACTACAAAAAATTCCTACAGTGTCTTAAAGACAATTTTACCTAGTCCGATTTTTGAAAGCTTATAGATTAAATTTATAATATATACAGCTATACTAATAGCATTGAAAAACAACGAATATTACCATTTCGATATTATTAAAAGTCTCGTTTAAGTTTTCCACAAAAAAAAATATAGCATAAATGTTTAGGTTAAAATTAAACAATTTACTTTTTGCGTCATAAATATTTTACGATTTCCGGCGATAATGATTTAATTATTTTCACCTAAATTCCATTAGGATTGAGGACTTTGTTGTATTCAGAATCAATGATTTTGATCCCATCGATCTGCCTGTGACAATTCCAATTTCTTCCTCTTCTTTTACTATATCATATAGTTCTGTCTAGTGAACGAGTACATATTTTAATTACAAAATATTTACTCGAAATATTAAGTGTTTATATTAATGTAACAATTTACCGAAATTCAATAAGATATTACTATTTTGTTCGTTTTTTTTTTTTTTGACAACAAAAATGAAATATAATCTTTAAGTGTAAATAATGATCATATATGACGTAAATAAAAGCGCTTATGAGTAAATTAAAAATTTATAAATATCTGCGCGAATAAACGTAAATATTTAATAGTTTGACTAAACACCATATTCGATATATTTATGTTAGCGTTAATACGCTGGTTCAAGCGCTGTTTGTGCATGATAGTAAAGTATGTTATCTTCCCTGAAATTGCAACAAATGTTATCAATACCGAATCATATTTTTTCAAACTTTATTCGTTGTCGCTTGTAACAAACCACTATTACAATGTAAATACTATATTAAGCTTTGTAATAAAATATTTCGAATCTATTTTTTCGCAAATATTCATGTTGCACTAATATTCCCAAATTAATTATATATCGCGATCTTTTTATGTTTACTTTGCTGTATGTAAACATCCTCTCTTTAATCCCATTGTATCTTCACTTTACATCGACCAACTTTTCTATATCGTTATGGAAATTATTTCTCTGAACAGTCGTAGTTCGTCTCGTCCGTCATTCTTCTTGCGATTAGCTTAATCAATTCCATTTAAGTTGTACCACACTTTTCAACACCCTTATCAGTTTAGATTACTGATTTATTCACGCCTTTCTTTCTTCCCACATCTTAATGCCTGACATTTTCTTTCCCGGGTCTTCTGCATCGTAGCAATATTTTTAATGACGCACTTCATTATGGTCCACGTTTCCGCCCCATATGTGAGTACGAGTATACGCTGTTCGTATATCTTCTTTTTAAATAAGAACTAAGTATATGTTCAAGTATGTTATATTTCCTTAAGTACATTTTCTTCGTGTTATTCTTAAATTATTATAATTAACATTGAGATGAAGTTACTGTTACTTTAAACATTTACTACTACTCGCGAGCTTGGCCAATAAAGTAATTTGATTTAAAAGCAATATACTCTTTTCACGTTCTCTCCTTCCTGTGGTAATTACCTCGCGTAAATACATGATATTATATATAAAATATGTTAATTGTTTAAACACCCCCCCCCCCCCGATGAGATCGTTTTTGCAACAGAGCGCAGTTTCAATATTTTTAATTTCGTTGGGAAATCATTAATATATAATAAATTTAAAAGTGATGCCAATACACTTCCCTGTAGAACTATAATAAAAATCGTTTTAGAATTAGACGCAGTGCATTTAATTTTTGAAAACGAAATTTCTAGAATTTAAATAAAATTATTTGAAGAGAAATTGAACAATATTATTTTTAAATATATCATAGACGCTGTTTATTCAATTTCAAAAAGAAGGAGGCCATGTTTTTCTATATTGTAAACTATTAGTTACAAAATCAGTCTAGCGAGTTTCATCGTAGTGGACGTATTGCATCTGAATCAAAACTATTGTTCAATCGAAATATGAAATTTTAAATTCTGTATAATATAAATCGTGTGGCAGTTATGAATTTACGATTTTAAATTTACATTTATATTAATTTTATCTTTTATGCGGTGAAGTGTCGTCTATCGATCAAAACGATTATTTTAAAATTCACAATTTATCGATTATTAAAAATATAATTACGTTTTAACCAAATGTACAGATTAAAATGTAAGCTAAAAATGTTTTTATTCGTGTTTACTCTAAATAAATAGATTTCGTGGAACGATAAATTATATTTAGCTCCGTTAACCACAGTTGGAAATTTACCATTTCGAAGAATTTGTAAAGAATACGGAGCTGACGTAACATGTACCGAAATGGTTCTCTCCACGTCTATTATACAAGGTATAACAAGTTCAATTTTATAATTATCATGATATAATAATACGTTTTAATGTGAATTTAAAACATATAAATCTATACGTTAAAATTTTAAAACTTTGACACGATATATATTTAAAACTAATCGTAACATCTGAAACTTAACCTTAGTTACAATTGTTTTGTTCGCTTCAGACATTATAATTCCTGTATTTTGTAATGTAATTGCTTATTACACGAACATGATTTCATCGTCAATATGTTTGTGATCAAATTGCAGATTTAATTTATTATATTTAACGGATTTTTCTCGAGGAAGAAAAAAATTATATAATAGTCGGATTTCATTTCCTATTTTACTTTAATAACTAAATCTTCGCGCACTTCGTTAATAAAACGTTTTTAGAATTCAAAATATATCATTTTAATTATATTAAGAACGGCTATTTAAATTGTCACGAGACTTTTATTTACATTATTCAAAATATTTGTTTTTAGTATTTTAAATGTTTTTGTTGGATATTTCCTTATATTATGAATTTTATTTAAATTTTCTCCATTCGTTTTTCCTTCAGATCGTGAGAACTGCGTAATTGTTTTAAAATGGTTTATATACTAGACAAGTACAATTATCGCTTTAATTATTAATTCTCGTTTACTGAACGATGAAATAAAATTATAAGAACGTTTAAAAAAACATTAAACTTAATTTAACGTTTAAAATTTCCTCACTATTTGATCATTTCTAATAGTAATTTATTAACAAAGACGACGTATTTTATATAACCCAGATTATTATTTAGTTTGATTTAATTGTTATATTTCTAAAATTTTGGAGTTTGTTTTTAAAATTTCGTTTTTACGTGTTTGATAAATTTTATTGAAAGAATTATGAAATAAATTAATACTAAATTGAGTTCAATTTGTAAGATGTTTCAGCAAAATATTATAACTCGTTTTAACTATAATATATTCCTAAATATAAAATAAGGGAATCGAATTAAATTAGTTGTCAATTTACGATAACATAGAGCCTGCGGATGTATTTAAATTTACTCGAATAAAGGATTTGAATTAAATTGCTAATTCACGACAACATAGAGCTACGGTTTTATTTCAATTTGCTCGAATTGCATTTGTGAATAATGTGGACTTATATTTTACTGAGGTTACACATTTAATTGTAGATATTTATGAAATTATTCCTGTCAGAATTTTAATAATGTTTGGTATTTTCCTAATAATTAAACTTTTTCAGGAACGAATGAATGGACGTTATGTAAACGGCACTATACTGAAGATTTATTCGGTATTCAGGTAATGCTATTAATTTCGATTTTGAAGAATATAATTATTTAAGATTTTTATTGACTTTTTTTACAAATTTTACTTTAAATCATCACTTAGTGTTTATTAACGTTCGATCTTCGCAATTTATTGTGTAGAAATTAAAAGGTTGAAAATGTATAAATTTTCCATAACGTAATTATAATAATATTTTTTTGTGTCACTTTAACCAGTCGGACGATATTAATTAAACTAACTGGTCAATCTTTTCAACTCAAGTTAATTTAAAGTCGATTTATTGTATTTTATCGTGTTTCTAAAGAAATATTTTAAATATCTTTTGATTCAAAATAATAAAAATGATTTAACTTTAAATCTCGGCTAATTTTAGCTGAATATTATCGTCAGTCGAAGAAGTATTGAGTGTATCTTTTAGTCGCGTAGTATTTAACTTAAGTGTATTATACGTTTTTACTACATTTTATTGGTGAAATTATTGTTTTATAACAGATCGGTGGTAATAATCCATATACTTTAACAAAATGTTTCCAAGTTCTCCAAGAACAAGCTGATGTTGATTTTATCGATTTAAACTTGGGCTGCCCTACTGATCAGATATGCTCTTCGGTAACTTTTATGCGGAGTAATTAACATAAAAGAATTTTTTTATTTATCGTACTTCGGAATTTAAAAATAATGTTTTTTTTTTTTTAGAAATCGCAAAATCTAATTTTAAAATAACAAAATCGTTATATATAATGTAAAATAATTTTTATTTGTTTATTTTACGTTTTTTTGTAATATTAATTTAGCTTATACATTAATCTCATAAGCAGTTTCTATCAGGGATCTTGTCAATTTCATGATTAACAACATTTTAGAATTCTTTGTCGTTATTAACCTCGCCGTTATAAAACAAATCTCTAGTGATGAAATCCTCTTTTTTCGTTTCATCAATTGTTGTGGTACATGGTTATACAGGGTATCATTAATAATAAGCGACAAGTTAACATATCTAGTAGAAAAATTTGGTTAGGTACAAGATGATATTTTAGAGAGATATTTGGGGAGCCTACTTATTTACTATAATCGATAATCACTTTATACGTCTAAAAAATATAAAATGAAAAATATTTTACAAACGAAGTAACTGTCGGTGGAACTTAAAATCTAGATAACGATAAATGGTGTCGCATAATATTATTGTAAAGTTTTCAATAAATGAATTTACTTTGGAATAAAATACATCTAATAATCGAATGGAAATAATTACTTTTCATATTTCAGACAAATGTAGAAGACGTGATATTAAAATATTAAAACTTTAATATTACTATTTATAATTATTTTTAATAATTTGAAAACTTTATTACCTTACATCATAGATATTTTACGTATAATTTATTTTACTTTTTTTTTAATGCGGGCATAAGGATGCAAGGAAACTAGTGTAATAAATCTTATTTTACGTTGTGGTGCATATGTACTGAAGCAAAAGAAATAATATATTAAACAAAAAGTCCATATGTAAGAACTAAGTGAGTATTAATAAAGTGATTTTAGTGATGAAACAATAATAATTATAAACATTATAATAATAATTAACAATAAATATAAGCGAAGTATTACTAAAAAAAAAATATATGGTTTACATTAAATAAAGCAACTTTCCGGTTATAAATAAAATATAATTTAATTGTCCGAACAAATAGAATTAACAAAAAAAAATTATTACAGGAAATATTTATTTTATAATTGCAATTTCAATAGAAGGGTTATTAGTAATGTAGAGAAACAAATTGTTAAAGAAAATGTTTATTTCCTCATTACATAAAGTGTTGATGATGTAGAGGCAGTGCTATGTGGTAATGACTAATACTACTTGTGTGGGTTAACGAGTGAAAACTTTCTACATTGCGAGCAAGAGATTTTGGAAATTATCTTCGGTAATGATTGTGGATTGGGTGAAATCTATGTTATGTTGAAATTGTAGATCAGAAAAATGTTTACAAAAGAACAAAATGTTCTATATTATACTCGACATTAGAAAAGCACTAGGTACATTTTAAATATTTGTTAAAATGGAGCATATGTAAATAGACACCAAACTTCCCCACCCCTAGTTGCACCTATGCGTTATATTTATTTATATATATAAATTAAGTATTCTCAAATAAGTCATTTTTAAATAAGTAATATTTTACTCATAAAGTAAGTTCTATCATTATAAACAAACAAGTTATTATTACATTAAAAGCATTGATCTTTTTGTCGCGTCCGTGACATGTTTAAAATAATTCGTAATTTAAGTTCATTTTTTATACTTAAATGCGCCTTATTTTAAATATGAAATAAAGGTAATTTGTTGTTGGAGTAATATAACCCAAATGGAATTTGTAATTTAGGAATTTTTCAATTATTACAAATTATTTCGTCTAATTTGACCTCTGCAGAATTGTTAATATCTAATCGAAACATTTTACTTGTTATTAAATTATTTTTCAGAAAAATGTATATAATTATGTTTTGTTTTTATATATAAATAACTCTGATATTTGTAGCATAGACCATGATTCAGTATTAATAGATTTACTTTTAATTTTTACAGTTGCTTTTGATATTTTAGTCCGAATTTTACAAAGTTTACAAACTACCTTGCTTAAATAACGGAATCTAATCATCTTAAGGTATATAAAAGATTATTAGCAAAATTAATTTTTTTCTCTGTCGTTCCTTTCTTTATTTCGTCTACAAAATCTACTTTTCAGTTCTGATATTCATTTTGATTACGTTTCTATTACTACCTGTTCGTGGAAATCTTTCCTTACTTCTATAAATGATTTCACTTTGACAATATTTCATATTCATTTTTTGAGAACGCTATTTTTCCTTTGTGAATATTGCCAATTTTTTGCATATTTAATTGTTTCTCCTTGATTTTCAGATACAATTTTTTAAAGACCGGTTCCAATATTTGCATACTATTTTCTCATTTTCAATTCTCTTTTATTGTGTTCATCGCGATGTACATCTTTGCTTATAACTCTTCTGTCAGTTACCGATAATGTTTTGAACCTGTCGAAATTGATTTCTTGTGATATATGTTTTGTTTATTAAAAGGCATTTCTTATTTATTTAAAATTAATAATTTTCTCTAATGTGTGTTTGGTCGATTATAATACTTAATTATTTTAACTTCAGGATTATCTGAAGTTTTTCATATTTCGTTTTCATACACTTTGGAGTATTCTTTGTTGATCATATGTTTTGTATTTTCAATTAAGATTTGCCATCGTAGAGTCTGTCTCTGTTTATTGTATTATTTGTTTACCACTCAAAATGACCAAATCTTTTGCAAAAGCGAACCAACCAATTTGTAAGTAGTGTTTATTTTTTGAAAGTTTTCATTTTTTTTTTTTTTTAATTCTATTGAATATATCCGTCAGTTTATTTAGTTCAAATTGTCTCGAAGTTATCGAAATTTTATTTTTGATACTATCATATATCTATACAATCTAACCAGTATCCCATTTTCTTAATATTTTATTTATGACCATTTAACGATATTTTAGATGTTTGTTATCTGTCGTAAGGAGAAGAAGCACCCAATGTGCTAATAGCTGTTATTAAACTAGATTCAGTGGTTTATTGCGCTTTAATCTCACGAATTGTCCAACATTGGCCCTGCAGTCTACCTACATGGCTCTCGGCAGAGATTGTTTCCGTCTATGAGCCAGTTAATTTTTGAATTCGGATATTAAGTTAATTTCTTTTTTTTAACTATATGATGATACCATGTTAATCGATTGTCATTCACAGATATCTAATACTAAACTTAATTATTATTACTATATATTGAAATATATTATTGATTTTAACGTATGGGACTACAACTTTTCTATAACTGCACGTTGACGGATTTGTTTTCGTTAACACTTACTTTCCACATTTTGAAACAGATATCCACTTCATTTAGCTCAATGATGCGTAAAAATATATTCAAATATCTTTTGGTATTTTATGATTGATTCCTATAATAATTATAATACTAATATTAATCTATTTTTAACAGGGTAGCGGTTGTGGCCTGATGATGCGTAAAAATGTGTTACAAGCTTGCGTACAAAGTATGTCTTCAGTAGCCACTATACCATTTACTATCAAGTGTAGAACGGGATTCCACAAAGATGATAAAATTGCTCATAAACTACTTCCAATGTTCGTTAATAGTAATGTTTCACTTATCACGGTATGTACGAACGAATTAAATATAATGTGATCAACACAGCCTCCTTTCTGAAAATCTGCTTGTTTAATGGTAATTGTTTATTATTAGCGTTTGCAATTGTTTCATAAGTGATCCTTTTGTATTAGCAGAGATTAATGATGTTGAATGTTGGGTCCTCGAGAAACTTGTATTGATCGTTGATATTTCTTGACACTTTTGGAGCATCATTGCTATCACTTTACGAGTGCTTAAAATGTAATGATCCTATTAATTGTAGGTTATGTTCCACATCTCTGCTCAATCGCCACTTTACTTATCCACATTCATTGTTTTTATATGATGTTGTATGATGACAGTTAAAATACTCGCCCATCGCAGTAGGTCCATAACTGATAGTTCTGGGTGGTTTATAAATGTGCATGAGCGATACTATGGCGCATACAGCTCCGTTTTCAATCAACTATATCTATAAATCTTTAGTCAATATTGTTTCTCTCAAATGTTGCGGTTTCGTATGTTATCGCACATTGCGGTTGGAAGCTTGTATCTGCTTATTATAACCATTTGGTACAACTGTTTTCTATCAACGGCATTTACTTTTTTTTAAAATAAGGTATTCCTGCGAGAACTAACCCAGAATTTTGCTAATTTTTTAATATTCTGTTAGAGTTAGATAGTCTTGAAAAGAACAATTTTCATAAAATATGTTAATCACCGATATTAGTGGACGAGAGGTTAAACATATATTTCACTGACAGGTTCTCGTATTGTTTGTGTTTTAATATTAACATGAATATATTTCCAATTTATATGGGCATTGCTCAAACTTAGTTCTAATAACAGTTTATTTTTAGAAATAGAGGTTAATTAATGCTAATTTTTTACCATGTTCTATAGCAGTTTTACTAAACGGATTGTTTGTCACACGACAGTCTAATACCAAACACGTAATATATTTGTCCTTAAAAGAAGTTAGCTTCAGATTTGGAGATAGTATTCATTTATTCATAGCACTTGTTCCTTTAGTCAGTTTGTCTTATGCACTATATTCATTTAAACTCGATGACTGACGTAAAAAGTAGAGTCATCTTCCGAGATTATTCAGAAATAAAGAGACAGGAAGAAGTTCCTTATCGCGGTTTTCATTTTACTATATACGATGCGTCAGATATTTTATATGAAATGAATATTTTATCATACGATAGTTCGAAACCACCATTATTTTTCCAATATTTCTTAGTCGCAATTTTTTTTTTTAGTTTGTAATTGTTCATACCATCTAGTATTTCATTATAAAGTTTCTTACTACCAAATTCTTTATAAATTCTGTATAATATAAATTTCGCTGAATTAAACAATGTTAAATTTTTAGTGCATCAACTTCAATTATTCGAGTTCAAACTTAAAAACAAAGAACGAGTTACAGACGACTTCTATAGATGTTTTTCCAATTTTGAATTTATTCGCTTCTAAAGGTTTTATAACTATTCTATTTGTTTTGAATTTTAAGAGTGTTAATAAGATGTTTAAAATTATTTTTAATTTACTATTTAAAAAAAAAAAAAAAAAAAACAGTCTTAGTCTTATATAAAGTACACATTAGTTGACAAATGATGAACTAATTTATAATTCAACGCTATTAAAACGCATATTTTATTACATCGAGAAGTAATTAAAATATGTATGTATGTATATTTTACCATTTAAATTTTTCTAGATTCATGGTCGTACCAAAGAACAGATGTATAGTAAACAAGCAAACTGGAGATATATCAATGAATGCGCTGAATTAGCGAAAGATGCGCCGATTTTTGGAAACGGCGATATTCTTTCATTTACAGATTATAATTTTATCAAAGTACGCTTAATTTCTTATTCACGTTCAAAGTGCAATTATTTTCAAATATCTCATTAATTTTGTTTGTTCCTTTTAGTGTTCTTAGTCTTGGAAATATTTAATAAAAGCGACATTATTTGCAGCTGTCTGTCTTTGTCACGCAGCTCGTGATTGTAATATTTGGTTTCGAAAAGGTAAATTTGTCCGTATGTTCTTTTCTCATTTTTTCTGTCCTCTTGTGATAGTAATTAATGGAATGGTGGCAAACCATGAAGAAATTTGAAGTTAAATAACACCGAATTTATGACTGAGAAGACAATAAATTGGATAAATTTACCATTTAATGAGAACATTGTTATGCTAGTGTTTGCGCTTTTTGCTAGATAATTTATTTAGTTCATAGTGCTTGATATTATTTTTAATAACAACTGGCGGTGTCATCATTCTATTTGTTAAATGTAAGCTATAGCTTGATGTGTAGAAATAAATCAATGTGTTCGATTTTTAAAGATAGTTGGAATTTTATCATTTACGTTCCAAGTTGCTACTCTCAAAGCGAGAATCATTATTTAATTAATGTACTAGTTTAACAGTATGAATACAATCGAATTTTGCTGCATAATCTGACTAAACATTGATTTTAATTCACTTTAAAAAATTTATTAATGTTTTTTTTTTAATTTGAGTCATTACACATATGTTTACTGTTACCAGTAATAGCACTTGATGTCATATAGTCGTTCATAAGTCGCTGATACAGTAAGATAAGGCAGGTTTTATAGAAATACACAAGTTTAAAGTTTTACTTACTTTGCACATAATATCAACAGTATGTCGTTAATATATGTGTTATATATATATATATCTATATATAGTAATCTTTTAATTTTTAGGAACATTATCCAAATGTATCTGGTATGATGATTGCTAGAGGAGCTCTTTATAAACCTTGGATATTCACCGAGATTAAAGAACAACGACACTGGGATATTTCTAGTGGTGAACGAATGGATATATTGAAGAAATACGTTCATTATGGTTTAGAACATTGGGGAAGTGATACCAAGGTAAAACAGCACGGTAACTGAATTTCGCGTTTATTTTAGTTTTATGTATGATAAAATGATTTCCTGACCATGTAATAAATATATATATATGCGTAGGGTGTCGAAAACGTCCGACGATTTCTGTTGGAATGGTTAGGATTTTTACATCGTTATATTCCGGTTGGATTATTAGAACACGTGCCTCAGCGTATAAATCAAAGAGCTCCTGCTTTTCGGGGAAGAGACGATTTAGAAATAATGTTTGCTAGCAGCAAATGTCACGATTGGATACGTATCAGGTGAAATTAATTTTTTTGTATATTATATATACAATAACAACTGGTCAGTAGCTATGCAGTATTATGAACGGCGGTCAACACCCGGCTATATTCTACGATTAAAGTTCAGTTTACATAGTTGTTACTTGAAATCATACGCCCTGTTACTTCTTCGCATTCTTATCCAATTTATTATCTAGTCGATTTCTCACCAAGCCATTATGCCTTTAGCTAATCTACATATTTTGCTACCTAGTTCTTCAGTACATCCTTAATAAATTTGATTTTAAACGCTTCCTGAATCATTAGTCTGATCGTGTCCATTCTGAACCTCTTTATTTTATTTACTCAAGAGTCTTTCGCAACATTACAACGCGAATCAGTATGTCTTTATAATAATTTCATAGATTGTTATTTCGTTTTCGAAAGCATTTACTATATCTGTCGTAATTTTATATCCATTCGTTTCCACTTATTTGTCCATATTAGTTTTTTGTCGAAGTGAATATCCAAATATTTCATCTAATTCTATTTGCGAAATTACTTCGTCCGGAAAATGCACAATCCTAAATTGTAGCATACAAGCCGATACCTGATTTCTTTTGAAGTGTTCATTATTAAGCAGGAATATAAACGGTTCTCAATTTTAGTAAGAGATAGAAGGAGTAAGGAGTAATTTTCTTCAGTTTACACGGGAGATTTTATCAAAATTCTTCTTGTATTTCTCTAACTTCAAAGCTATACTGAATAAATCGTACAATTCGATCTACATGTTCCATGTTGATTTTTTTTAGTCAAACTGTTGTTTAGGCGTACAAAATTTATTCGGACAACATATAATCTTTTTAAGATTAATTTGTCTAATACATTGAATATTTTGGGTAGCAAGGATAGTTCGATGGAGTCTTTCAAGTTCTTTGAATGACTTTGGGATTACTATAATTTCCGCTATTTTCCGAGACTAATTTGTAGGAAAAACGCAACATTGAAAACGTGTGTTAGAATAGCTTTATCCGACAATTTACGTAAAAGTGCATTAGTGATCAAGTCGTGATCGTTTTTGAACAATATATTTGTTTTCACCACGCGAGGCTTACGTGATATTGAATTTTAGATGGGAATCTAAAGGTTTGAAGATATCATCTAAGCTTGAACTTTCCGAGTAGGTTTTGGCAAATAACTCGGCTTTCTCTTCATCGTTTTTATTAAATTTTTCTGTATTAATATTTGTGGCGAATTCAGCAAGAGTTCAACTAGTCTATTATTTTTGTTCCGCGGTTGATTTGAAGCATTTGTATGTGATAAATACTTGGTTTTACCCTTACTTCGTTATTTTCATTTGTATCACATACGATCTACTCATTTACAATGTAAACTTTTCAGCGTTGTCATAATTATCCTGATGATGATTATGTCGCATGTCTACGGGTAGCTTAAATGTCCACATCCAAATTCTGTAACAATGCTATGGCCGTGCTTGATGGCTAGGACGCTACGTGGGCAGTCGTTCAGGATATTATCCATTATCTGGTTTCCTTGTTGGCGGTCACAAGATGAATCAGATATGAAAACCCGCTTTGCGAGCATATGACTATTACGTCATGGCCCGTACGAATGTGATTCAAACGTATCCAGAGCTTTTTCACTGTAGGTCAAAGCCTAGTGGCCTGCTATCCGACGTGCCTCTGTGTCTATTTGTGTGGTTTTTATGCGAGAATAAATACTAGTTAAGATTTACCTATTGATGATACTACTACGAAAAACGATGAACTATATATAGTATGTTATATCTGCGACGTCGTTCGCTATAGTATTGAGGTACGGTATTTGTGTGTCGATTTATATCATTTACATCGCGTATTTTTATGTAGTCGTTGATGTCTGCATTACATGTGCCAATATCGTTATCAACGAATTGTAGACGCGCTATTGTACCAATTCGTGTAGTTATTACTGTCGCCGCTCCTTGCAACACGATATCAGCAACAACCTGCGTACGCATGTATGTATGTGTGTGTGTGTGTGTGAATGTGCCTTTTATTGTTTGTAGTAATATTGCGTCCAAATATAAATATAAAATAATTAATTAGGAGGTAATTTGTACGTGATTACTTTAGTAATAATACCGATAACGGTGATTCGTAAATCGAGGCGAAGACAGACCACGGATAACGATATCGATATATATATTTTTAAAAATAAGGAATTTCTTTGGGTTTTTTTGTCTCAGTTATTTTTATGTTTTTTTTTTTCTATCAGGAATTTACCGTAATATATATACTTTTTTCTGTTTCAGTGAAATGCTTTTAGGACCCGTGCCTTCGAATTTTACTTTCGTACCAAAACACAAAGCCAATTCGTCAACAGACGATATCGCAGAACGATAAAAACGTACGTGTTTTTAAAAGTTAATTATAACAATTTTTTAAAGTTAATTATATTGGTTTTAAAAAAACTCGCGTAAAATATTCATGTTATCTTTGTTGTTAACCCTCCGTTAGTTGCGCGCTATCCAATGGACCCATACCGTCTTAATTTAATTGAGGTACCAATTTACTCATTCGTGCTATCTACGAGGGACCTATTTTTAATCATAAGACTTACGGGTTTGTATATGGTAGCTTCAAATTTGAGGAATATACGTTGAGCTCTATAGATATGAGTCCAATCGAAACAGCACGACTACATGTATTTTTTCTGCTACTTCCATATAGTAATCGCTCGTTCATCGCTTTATTTAGTTTTGTCGACGTGTGGTATCTTCTCGGTTTATTTGTGGCTATACAATTACTTCTTTTTTTTTTAAAAACAATCGAATTATTTCGGTGTCCTAAAAATGAGATAAAATTTTTCAATTTGAATAACCCTCAACATATATACGAAATCACTGGTTACTTTCTTGAACTATCATCTAGAACAGGATGTGTTCGTCGGTGAAATGCTTTCAGCATTTCGAGGTCATTGTGCATTAATATATTCCCTCAAAGCGAAACAAATATGGAATAAACAGTTTTTTTTCCATACGATGCCAAAGTAATACTTGTAATATGGAAATTTATTGTGGTCAGCAAGTAGAAGGAGTTTTTATAAACAAAACAATTCTACAGATAGCGTTCTACTTCGGTTAGCGGATTCTATTTATAGAAGTGGTCGAAACATAACTGCCGATAATTTTACTAGTCTAAACCTCGTCAAATAGTTAGCGGAAAAGTATGTAGGAACGATATGACAGTTTGTTTGGATACACAAAATATGAAACATTGTGTGCTATGTACGAAAGAAAGGAAACGCAATAATATCGATAGAGATAAAAGGAAGTATTGCCAACCTTGTTATTTATGTGAAAATGCCGTAAGTTTTTATGTACAACTATACATACAGAACGATTGTGTCATGTATGTTTGCACATAATTTCGGGTGATGCATATGCCGATGTATTGTTTTAAGTTTATGTCTTTGCTTCCATTTTAATTAATAAATTCGTTACAATTATATTTTACCGGTTTGTTATAATTTCATAAATATTAACAGAAAACTATGAAATCGGCAATAAAAAAATAATCATAACTTTATATGCTCAACCTTACCATTATTTAAGGGCGTTCTGGTTGCGGATATATTTATTTACGTGTGATAAATTATTGCGGGCATCTTCAAAAATATATATCGCGCTTCGACAGTATTTTTCCCTGAAAATTTTTTATTATTATAAGTATGTGATTTCCGGATTTGTTCTCTAAGTCTTATCGACTCGAATGTGATTTGTTCAATTCTGTTCCATACACTTCACACGATGCAATTCGAATTTATAATTTTGGTTTTGTTTTCTGTATTCAACCTTTAGGGTGACTAGGAGAAGACGGACGGTTTTATTTTTTGAATATCGCAGTTGGGGTAACACAGCTACGACGCAAACCGCGTGCTCTACCTTTAGTGTATATACGAAACATTGGTTTTTGTTCAGTTTTAATCACGGAATCCTATAACGGGAAGGAACGCGCGTTTACGTGGAACATTATTTTTCAGTGTGAATCCATCACAAAAAGAATTCAAATTTACCTAGAACTGCGTTTACGAAACACATGCACGAGATCTGGAAGACCTGAAAACTCGGATTTCTGAAGAAATTTCAAAAATTCAACGACCTAATTTTGTAAAAAGACTGAATGAATGTATTATTTCAAATGGCGATCAACTAAACGATATTGTGTTACACAAATGGTTGCAAGCTAATTTATATTTTTAAATAAAACTTATTAAAAAATTTAGGTCGAGTAGTTTATTCAGAGAACTAAAACACCGTCCGTCTTTTCTGGCTCACCGTATACGAAAATTAATAGTAATTACTTATATAACCGTAATATCTTGTTGAATAATATAAACGACACGCAAATATTCGTTATTGTTCGTATTTAACTCGCGTCGAACGTTTAAACAAATTAATTTTTTTTTTTTTTTAATTTACTTCAAGTCGAAATTGATAAACTAAATTAATTGTATAAAGCGAATTTATTTTATTTCGATTTTATTTTTATTTTTGCCGTTCGTTGTTCATTATCGCTGTCGCTGTTTTCGCTAATCGTTTGTATCGGAATATTCGGCCACATACAATCGCAACCGGTTGCTATTATTTCTTTGGCCGTTTCCCAGCAGTCCCTGTCGTATCGTCTTCGTGTTAAATATATTGTCTGAACTCTTTGTACGCATGTAAATCCCGGTTCTAAGCACATCTATTAAAACGACGAATCTTTTATTTTTTGTATCGTTAAATTTATTGTAATAATCATAGTTTATAATAATCGGCCGAAATAATAGTATTGACGTCGGAAAATTAATAGAATCATTCAATAAGTCCTCGGATATTCTCATATTTTTATCTTTTCATTCGAATATTATTAGCGTTTGGATTAATTATTATAAACTTCAAGCCAGTTCATCACATACATATTGCGTCCTATAAGTTCTGGGACTGGTGCTGTCAAATTGAAACTAGTGGCGCGATCTTCACGAAAATGTAGGAACTACTTGTTTCTACATCTTTTTTCTATAGGTGATTAAATTTTTAAAGCGTTCGGAAGATTAGTTTCAGTTTGGTGTTACTTTATACGACATATAGTTGGTTACGTGCGTCATGGCTGAAAATCGCGAACAACGTACCGCGGTTAAATTTTGTTTTAAAACTGGAAAAAATACGACGGAAACGTATGATATGTTAAAATTAGCTTATGGTGAGTCTGTACTATAGCATTTCGATGGTTTAGTGCGTTTGCGTCGGGTAGGGAGTCGATTGAAGATGAGGAGAGGAGCGGGCAGCCTTGCAGCACGAAAACGTCTGACAACATCGCTCGTGTCGCCGCTGTGTTGAAACGAACATCGAACAGCTGGCTGTAGGTTGGTGGCAGACCTCACTGGTATTCTGAAAACAATTATTCAACGAATTATAACGAACGATTTAAAGAAGAGGAAGCTGTGCGCGCGCTTTGTTCCACATTCACTGATAGACGACCAAAAACAGCAGCGAGTTTCTCATGCGGATGACGTCCTTAAAATTATCGAAAAAGATACAAATTTCTTCAGAAAATAGACGAGAGTTGGTATTTTGTATATGACCCCGAAACAAAACGTCAAAGTACGGAATGTCAAGCCGGAATTATGGAATGATCGTTCGTTTTTCTTGCTGCACGATAATGTGCCGGCGCACACAGCCGCCCTCAACGTCCAGTTTTTGGCCAAAAAAATGATTCTAGTGCTTCGCCAACCCCCATACTCTCCAGACTATTTTCTATTTCCGAAACTGAAAATGGACCTCAAAGGAATCATTTTTCTTCGATTGCATAGATTGAAGCAGCTGTGACGAGCCGACTCAAGGCGATCGAAGTTGGAGGCGTTTTCTAAGGGCTTAAACAAGTTGAAAGATCGCGCTATTAGTTGTATTAAATCTAAGGGAGACTAGTTTGAATAAAATCGTGTTGAAAAAATTTTTGAATTTTTTTGTGGGTTTGGGAGCACCTGTTCCAGAACTTATGGGACGCACCGTGAATTCACGAGTGTCTTATTTATATACAGCCGAATGAGAAGTAATTACTTTTCTTCGACCATCGAGTTACGTTATCGCTATATAAATTATTATTATTGTTTTTATTTTTTATGAAATTATTATTAAACAACAATAATATTATTAAATAATTTATTGCTGTTATTATTATTATTTAATAATTTATTTATTTTAATATTATAATTATAGTTATTTTTTTAATAATCACTATTTAAATTGAAATTACCGAAAGTTATGACTATTATGAAAAGAATGGAATAGTTGAGCGGAATAAAATATATATATTACTTGATTATAATTATCGCGGCTGATTATACTCAAATCGGACGATGAAAATCGTTTACATACAGTTTCGAGGTAGTGAGACGGTCGATACTCGTACAAATCGCTTCTTAATTCTACTCGCTTGCGTACGCTTTGACACAATGACCTGAAATTCTAAAAAATATGTATATATATTTTTGTTTGCACGTAATATATATATATATATATATATATATATATATATGTGTGTGTGTGTCTTTATGCATAGGCTGAGCCCGAGCTACGAAAGGTGCCCCTTGAGTGATAAATAGTAATAAAAATTATACATAAGTTAATTTAGTCAAATTTCATTTGACTCCTATTCCGATAATTTATTTTTTAGAAATTAAAAAACTTAGTTCTTTTTATTTTTTGAGTAAGCTATTTTTTTTTTTTAATAAAATCAAACGGATGTATTTTATTATTCAAAAAGATTGACCTCCAAATAAAGTATGATTGGAAAATAAATCCTATTTTAGTCCTAGGGCCTCCTGGTCTTGAAAGACATATAATTATATAGTTATATATATATATATATATATATGTGTGTGTGTGTGTAGTTTGTGTCAGGGTGCATGCAGTTTCATATGTCGGTGTGTACGCCATAAAATAAGTATGTATACACTTATTAATATATATTGCATACATGTTATAAGTATTATATTCTCCCAGTGCTTATATATGGAGTTACGAGAAACTGGCTTCAGAAAGTAAAGACAAGGGAAACCTGCCGGTACAGGATGGGGATCAGCTGCAAAGGTAGAACAACTCTAGCGCTCGCCTACTCAGCGGAGGAGTATTGTGCACCTATTTGGCTGAACAGTGCGCATACTGAGAAAACAAATACCCAGTTGAAAGCCACAGTTCGAATAATTAGCGGCACATTAAGGTCGACGAATAAAAACTAGCTTCCTGTTCTTGCTAAACTTTGGGAAAATTTTACGCATACGGAGAACTGCTTAATGTATATATATATATATATAAATAAGGGAACCAGCCACCTAGGAAAACGGCGTGGAGAACACGTCAAGAAACTGGAAGGAACGGTGGAAAGATGAATGGATAAAGAGTAAAGCCATTAATGCAGATCTAGTACAAGATCACAGTTTAGAACCTCCGGGAATTCACGACGAGGTTGGTGCAAAATAGATATATTTCGAACAAGACAAGGTAGATGTGCCTATACGTTGAATAAATGAAAAATTGCTTCAAATCCCTTATGTGAATGTGGGGAACTTCAAACTCTCGATGATTTGTATAGTTGCAAAATCTTCTCTTCTAATAAAAATAATATTAATAGACATGATGTACATAACGTCACAAATAGCGCCGCGCTCCAGTGGATATCTGGACTCTTAATACATATTTAAGTATATATTTGTTTTAGCTCCATACGAACGAACGAACATGATGTTACGAATTATATCGTTAAATAACGAACTACGACTCAAAGATCTCGAGAATGAATAATAGTAAGAATCATGATTTGAGATCTTCACGTTTTATCTATTTATTTTTTGATAGTACCGTGTGTAACTGAATGTTATTACGGCAGTAATGACTTAGCTGTTAGATATGATTGGAGGATGAAAGGAATTGTATAAAGGGAATAGTTGAACCATTGGAGAGGAAAGCAGATTAGGGATGGAGTGTAGGGCAGTGTAGTTTACTAAGAGAGCGCTTTGTGAGTAGATTTTTGCGGGCTGTGCACCAGTTTCACGTCCAGCCATCGAAAGTAATGCACTTATAACTTATTATACCAGCTAATATTTAAACTATAATTTATGTGTATTAGATGAATGAATAATTATCCATATATGATACATGTATAAACATATACATATATACACAACTTACGTATTATTGCACAGAAAGTTCACACAGCCCCACATACATACGCATACATACATAAGTGTACGCGCGGAGAAATATACTCATCTTATACGTATAATTTTATTTGGTACTGAAAAGTTTTATCACTGTTTCGCAAAATACTAGTAAAACACTTTCTTGTGCAGTAGATTAAAAGCAAATAATTTAAATTGTCGGGCGGTGTATTCGTCTTGTAAGTTAAAATTATTTTTATTGTATAATTTTATGTAGTCCGTAATAGGACATACAAAGAGTACATGGTTTGAAAAAAAAGAAAATAAATAGATAAGATCCAAATTTTCTATGTCGGTTAATAATTGGGTAGTGTAGAAATCAGAGAAGTAATTTTGATTTTGTGTCTATGTAATATATTGGGATTGTCTTGGACATTACGCTAGGTTGTACGATGACACACAAAAATGAGTCAGAGTAAAATGAACAAATCATGCGATCGATGTTATAAGCGCATCGTGATAGTTATATATATATATATACGTAAGATGTTAATATTTATTTTATAGAGTGCTGCTTTACACGGCTCTACTCGGTTCGTTACTACCTTCTCTCGGACGATGTAAGTTATAAATTGATCCGCGGTGTAATTTTTTAAAGTCTCGTTTATTTTTTTTTTTTTGTTTTTCAATCTTATTTTATTGGAAAAAAAAATAATAATTAGGTTTTTTCCGAATACTAGTGCAAATAAAAAAAACACGTGCTTGGTATGTGAGCTTTATGTTTAAATAACGTAGCTTTTTCTAGCTTTATTAAATAAAACTTTATTATATGATAATATACCCGGTTAAATGGTCGGTCTCCATAGTCGGTATTACCGATATACTCATCGTCGTCGGATTCGTAAAAATAATCGTGCACTATAGGAAATACGTCCTCCCAGTTTGTTTCTACGTTGGTATCTCGTTTTTCACGTTTCCATCCGAATTCAGTCCACTAAGAGAGAAATGTCGATTAATTCACGATGTTGAAAAAGAAAACCGATAATAATAATAATTATTAATTATTATTATGGGTTTAATTTTTTAGACGAATTGTTAAAAAAAAAAAAAGTGTAAAACTAGTATAAACCATTATTATTAAACTTATCCGCGACTAACCCGTATCAGTAGATGATTGTAGAATATTTTTTTTTTCAAAAAGCGTATATTTATTATAAAATAAAAATACAAGAAGTAAACCCAATCACACACACTCACACCCCATTCTTTACTTAGATAATATATGTTACACCATTTTACGATATGTACATCTAAACTATTATTACATACAAAAATCGTTATTTTTAATTTATAAAATTCACATACCCACATATACACAAAGTTAATAGTACTCGCACATTCCCAATTACACTTTCACAGTAACTATTTTTATTTACCATTACCTCATTAGTAGTAGCAGACGCTATATTAACTTATTACTCTCACTTGTCGCTCGAATTTATTATAAACTGTTTTTTATTTTACTTTACTTTATATGCAGTTACAGTTACAATTTTTCGTTTCTTATTATATTGTTTATATTATCCATATGTTGTAACCACCACTCTTTTATCAGCTGCTGTTTTAGTTTTCCAATCTTTTTTTCTTTCAATATTTCTTCCGGTATACTATTTAATCATCATCACGTATTTATTAGTTTGTTCACCAAACCTTGACCGTGCTACCGAACATATATACCCTTGTTCGTTTTCCTTAGTTTATATTTTATTCGCTTATTTTCGTTTAAATCGATACTTTTATTTTTTATTAAATAATTCCAAACTTTGGTAAACAAATACAGTCCGGCTAAATTTAATACATTATGATGACGTAACAGATCTTTTAGTTCTGATTTCTACATTTATACTCGTTTATTAGGTTCAAACTTTTCCTTTGCAATCGATCAATTTTTCCCGTGTAATATTTAGACGCCGATCCCCATGCTTCTATGCCATATCTCAATCTGGATTCGACTAACGCGAAGTATACCATTCTCATTGTCTCCTGACCTACATAATTTCTTAATGTATATAGCGTTGGTATTGTTATGGCTGCGTGATTCAACTTCCAGTGAAAAAGAGAAATACACTTAATTAAATCTAATATTTCGCTTCTGTCTTTTCAGTCGAATTATCCGATAGAGTGGTTGCCTTCCAATTTAAATAACCAGATAATTCCTGGCTGTGTTTACTAACGTCGCATTTAATTGCTTCTGTTACACGTATAACTTCGGTGAACGATGATTGTCGGACAACATTCTCCACAGCACCCTGAACAGTTATCATAAACTTATTTTTATCTATAAAACGATGGTCTCTCGAGATCTATTATCTCAGTTGACCTTGACTTCAGTTAGTAATAGAACTCTCTACGTCAGGCATTGTTTTCAATGATTCGATTTTTGAAAACGGTGAATTATGTCGATATTTTACAGATCTTACAATATAAAGTAATCATTATAAAATAGCGGTACAAGAATAACATAACAATAAGATATCCAGATATAAGAAAGATTCGAAGAAGAAAACAGATCATTAGCAAAATTCCTATTATTACTCTTCGATTGCGCATGAAACAATTAGAATGACGTCATATTTTGAATTTTATCCTTTCCGCCGCCTGTACAATAATTAAGCGTAGGAAAAGGAAGACAGTAGTATCATTTGAAAAACTTAATAAAACGACGGAAAAAGTAGGAGAATAACCAATTGAAATAAAAGAACTCGGAAGACAAAACGATTCGGTAATATTGACGGTTTAGGAATATATGATTTTCATCGAAGATAATTTACACGTCGGACAGGCGGGTGCATTATGGAGAGTTAGAAATACCTATTTCGAATATATGCTGGAAGCATGACTGGAGCGAAAGATAATGACAATAAAAGGTAAGTTAAAGTACTAAGATGTAGTTGAAGCAACGAGATAATAACGTAGGTATGAGGAGCTAACTAATCAGTGTAAGCTAAATGGAGATCAGAGTGTGTACTCGGAATTGAATTTAAAGGGTAAATGTTTTAATGCAAAAAAAAAATAAATAAAATTAAGTATCGATTGAAGGAATGGGAATTAAAGCGAGATAATAATTGCAACATTTTTATAATACTTAAACCATCAGCTAAGCTGAACTATAGGAAATATGAATGATTTAGAGATATATTGAAGTATATAACACACGCTTGTTGCACATCGGAAGAAAATTTTGAAAGATCCGAAAAATCATCATCATCATCATGTACGTTTTTACGTACAAATGAGCCAGCATTCAAGGCACTACTTACATGTGACGCAAATGCGCGCGCATATGATGTTATACGGATTGCAGTACCACTGACTTCTCCGTCATAATTAAGATTTACATAATGATGAAAAATTTTCTATGTCGCCTGTTTGTTTCGAACCCTCGATCGTCGAGTTGACAGTCGAGTACTCTAGGAGTTACGCTGCCGCAACATATATCCGAAAAATACGAAGATATAACTAAGCCATTTGTTAAGCATTAAATAGGTAAAACAAGAATGAGAGATCAAAAGGTGAATATGTCAACGGATGAATTAGTTTCAGAATTTCTGGGAAACAGTCGCGTGAAGAGGAGTACATGAGCAGGTGAAATTATTGTCTCCGGTCCACATAAATCGATACTGTAGATATGTAACATCTCTGAAGGAAGTAATTCCTAATGACCAGAACAAAATATTGTGGGATTCACAGGTTCAAATTGATAAGCACAATAATGACATCACCGTCGTTGGATAGAATCGGGTGTTATAAACCTAGCAAATACTGGAGATAGCGAAATATGTGAAAAAGAACGAGAAAAAAAAATTATGCGATGTAAAGGTTTACAATATAACTTACAAAATGATGGCAAAAGAAAGTAGCAATTGTTGTTCCCATAGTAATTGCTGGACTTGGAGTAATTTCTCCAGTCGTCGGTGAATAATCTAATAAAATAGTATCAGGACACAACAGCTTCAAAAATAAAAAAGACAGCCTACGTACTGCGCAGATACTTTTATGACTCCTAAATCCTTGAATACTATCCAAAAAAAAAAAACAAAAAACGATTATTCTAGTCAAATGTACCTGTCGGAATTAAGAAATCATATATTAATAATATTAAAAATTTTGAACATATGGTGTAATCATCAAAGCTTAAAACCGTGAATAATGAAATATATGCGAAAGTTATGTTAATCTTACTTTAGTAACGTTTCGTAGTTGATAATTCTGTCTGGAAACTAAATCAGCTGTGCTAAATTTCACGCACGTAATGGTAGCTACCAATATAGAACAGCATGCGAACATGATTTTTCTCCTGTAAATTAATAGCGTAATCGCTTTAAATACATACGCCGAAAAAAATTTTCCCGAACGTATGCGATGTTATATCGAAACTTTTTTATTTTGCTAAGCAGTTTACCCGTTACAGTGTAGTATATAAAAACTCATTACAATACGGTATATAATAAAAGGATAATATGTAACGAATAACTACACGAGTATGTAGCAATCGCCGATGAAATAATAAAACGAAGGCAAACAGTATTACGAGTGTCTACAGTATCTCCAACGAAGTTAACCTGTTTTTGTCAACAAATGCATTTACCATTAATAGTAATATCTGGTATACAGGGAGGACAGTTGCGTACCTAGACTTGGTTGAAGATGGGGTTCAAACAAAACTAAATTATAACAGTAAACCCGATTTAAATTGAAATTTAAGTAAATAACCAAAACTAAAGTAGGTTAAACCGCAAGGCAATCCAACTCACCATAATTATTTTCATACTTATTAGACGTCGAATATGTAACTCTATTAGAAGCAATAGACGGCAGAAATATTTAACGTCGCTGGAACACACTAATAGTATGTTATTGAGGACAGAGGAAGATGGTTACAATAAATTCTGCGAAAAAATAAACGATAAATAATGATTTTATATTTTTTGAAGGAATAGTATAATACTTAACTAAATTTAAAATTTAACATCTATTCTTCGCGTTTTTCTACAAAATTCTTCTAGTACATCCTATATTACAAAACTATTTACTTCAAAAACAATAAAATTTAAATAAAATAAAATAAAAAAAAAAAAAGGTTTAACAAATGCAAAACTGCATTCAACAACGAGCATATATTTTTTTATTATCAGATTGATTCCAATGGGGGGGGGGGTTCAGACCCCAAAACCATCCTTTGGCTACGCCACTGAGGGAGGATATCTCTTAATAAACGGTATAGCGTGCGATTTGTTTGTATCTAATTTTAGGCTCCGATGTTTGTAATACTAGTAAACAGTATTTGCCGCTTTTTGTAACCTATTGTAGATGATATCAGTTTTGTATTATGCGCAAAATAGCTCCAGACCGTCAGCGTAAAAACCAATATGAGGTATTTTAGGAAAATCGGTTAATAATAATAAAAAATGTTAAGAACGCAAAATACTTCCTGGTGGAACACGACAGTTTTAAGCAGTGAATGTAAAATGTTCTATCGTTTAAATAGAACTTAATTAATTTAATCAAATGAAGAGGATAACCTAATTTAATTAATTTATAAAAGATCCCATTTTGTCAAGTCGTGACATATACTTTCTACTCTAATATACATATATATATATATATATATTTCTCTTCGTATATCATCTTCGACACACAGGCTGCCTCGAAACGGCTGACTGGAATAAATCTGTCAGCGGCGTAAGTGCCTGATCCGCAGGTTTTGCGGACGACCAATAGATCTCTTTCCCATGATCTTTTCTTATTGATCATAACATTTCATATTTTTGGATTCAAATGTCCTAAATATTTCGTATTTCTGTTTTTTATGTTCACTAGTACTTCTTCTTGCATGTGCAGTCTACTTCTTTATTTGTAACTTTTCCCATCCTTGAGATGCATGCGACGGTACATATAAAGTTATGTCTACTGTGCATGTTTTGCAACCATAACACAAAACTGACAGTATGTAATAGCGAAGTACCCTTAATTTCCACTCCGACTTACGAATAAATTCTTCACATACGCGAACTTTATCCTTCCTTGCTTTATAATAGCTTTCGTTTTTTTTTTTTGTTATCCCTTACAAGATATTTAATTGATGGTACTTGCTGGATTTTTTCTCCGTTGATTTTCAATAGACATTTTAGTAACGTGTCTCGTTTTCCTCTCGTCTTTATATTAATAAATCTATCGACAAAGCGAAAAAAAAAACCATTCGAATACTTGCACCAATATTTAATTATCGTATTCATCTTTGAGACATTAATATACATTGCCATACATAAGATCCCTAGATTAATTTACGCTTGTCCAGTTTGGTGTTCAGGTTTGCCAATACTTACAAAAAACTACAGTTAATGCAAAACAAAGGTTGTAGAATATCACCTAGATGGACTTAAATATGATACATGTATTCCACACTAAATATCCCTCATATTTATGATCGTATTTATAAATTATCGAAGAAATTTAAATAATTTATTTCGGGTAATCAAAGATTTATGCTTGATCTCAGTACGCATTTGTATACAAAGCATCGTCGTATTGAGTACAGATTTTTGATCTAGTAACGATCAGATCTGTGTGAAACTAATTCTTAATATATACTATACGATTTTCATGTATGTTAAATTAAATGTAATATATGAGTTAATAGTTTTTTGTTTTTTTTTAAGTTCTCCTGTTGTTATTTTCCATTTCTTTTTTATTATTATTTCTTCATTTTGGTAAAGTCGTTTGTTTGTATTTGCTGCTAAGGTAACTTTAAAAATACTTTACATGTTTATGTACATATAAATTATTCGTGATTTATAGAATTTTATACGGAAATAAATATTTTTCCTCCTTTTATTTTTTCATAGGACAGAAATTACAATAATTTAAAGTTTTAAAAAGTAAGAGACAACGATATCTCTATCAAATCATTTAAATTTTAACACGTTTTGCCATTCGAATGTACCTACATTACCAACACCCGCACTACAAAACTGCGTTAGGGACGTGGCCGAAATAACGGACGGATATTTATATCGTTAAAAGAAAAATACAGCGATATTATATTTTAAAAATAATTACACAGACGAAGGCGTAATAGTATATATATATATATATATATATATATATATATATATATATACATATATATATATATATATATATATACATATATATATAATATATATATGTATATATATTATATGTGTATATATATATATATAAAATTTGTATTACGACATAATATCCTTTTTAAGAAATTCATACGGTAAACCGATTATTGAAAAACAATAGTTACTTAAAGCCATAACAAAAGATATATCTGTGGTGTATTTAGAACAAACGACAGTAATATTACTAAAGAAATTCATGAACAAAGTTTACTTCAAATTTCGTGGACTAAAGAAAAAACAAACGCATTGGTGCTATAAGACGGTGAGCAAGGGAAGAGGACTGCTTCATATTGTTCAAAAGATGAAAACAGAAAACTTTGGTCAAAATACACACTACTATAGTATTCACAAGGAAGATGAAAGCAAAAATGAAAGTTGTCTTGGTTCAAGAATTTATAGACACATTGCAGCGTTGAAAACTCCAAATCAACGGATAGAAACGTCTTTGAAGCAATTAATGAGTTTTGCTTCGCATTGAAGAAGAAAACACACAAGAATAGACATATATATATATATATATGTGATGTGTGTTTATGCGTTATTTATTTAGTTTGTTGTAAATTAGTTTACTTACAATGCTCATAAATTGTGTGTGTATATTGTGTGCACGTGATTATGAGAGATTGAGTAATATTAGTCTAGACAAAATATCTGTGTTATGGTGGAATTCAGTGATTTGATATAAACAAAATAAAAACACAAAATTAATTTAATGAAAATATATATAAACGTGAAACTAATCGACAATTACGTCATTAATAAACATAAAACTGTTTTAACAGTGTAAGGGCCCTTTCACGTTATCCGGTTAATTTCAGACATGGGAAATAATCGTGATCTTAAAAAAACCGTTAAGATGTAGCCATTCACGTAACACGATTAAAAACCGTGTCTTTTATAGTGAAATTAAACGTTCTGGATCAATGTTATCAGACATGTTTCATATAGATGTAGAAACACTGGACAGAAAACGGTAAAAAATGAAGGCGCTCATTTAAAACATCGTGTCTCGACCTTCAACGCGATTTTTTCCCGTGCACAAATCGTGAAACTACCGAGACAGTTTCTTGTTGTAGTCTACGATTTATTTACCGCATACGATTTTTAGTGACAACCACGGTAAATAGAATACACGGTAGGTATCACGAACTAGTTGCGCAGTAGTCAAAAGAAATTTTGACGTCACCGGTGCCCACTAGTTCAGACAGTCGACTGTAGTAGTCGTTCCGTTGTTTCGCATGTTCTTCCGTATTATTTCGTGCTTCTGTCGCCGCTTGTTCGAGTATTTTTTTATTTATTTTTTATTACGGTCAACAAATTAACTTATGCAATTTATGTGGGTTTTTTTCGTTTAATACTGCCTATGTTATCAATTTTTATACATATATTACGTCATCAACATAGAAATGGTTAGATCGTTTTGATACTATATTATTATTATTAATATTTTTACTATGCCTTGTTGTGTCATCGCTGGGTGTTCTAATCATGGCAGAAACGTTCATAAATTAGGAATCAGTTTTCATCGGTTTCCCATAGATAAAGCTGTACGGAAACAGTGGTAACATATGAGCAAAAGAGCTGATGACTTTAATATTGAAACTACCCGCGTTTGTTCTAGTCACTTTAATGAAAATGATTTTGAACGTGATTTGAGATCAGAATTGCTTGGGTATAAACCAAAGAAAAATTTAAAAAAGGATTCGATTCCTCATTTGCGAATACCAACATTAATTGAATGCGAGTCAGATATTCAAAATGAACGAAGTGAAAGGTATCACAAACGTGAGTCTAAAAAAGTTGTAAATTCTTTGTTAGGAAGCAACGCTAAAGACATAGGTTTAACAAATAATGAAATTTGTTCATCCAATAACTCTGATATTAGCGATAATAATAAATTTATTAAATTACAGTTAGAAAATAATTCCTTAAAACAAACTAATGAAAGCCTTTTAAAGGATTTGGAGACAGCGAAGGCTGAAATTACGAGTTTAAAAGTTCAAAAGCGTTTGAAGGAACTTTCTCGAAGTGTCAACAACAAGTAATCGTTAGTGGAAAATGTTCCAGCTGGTCTTCTGACGACATATCGAAGGCAATATCGTTAAGGTGTGTTTCAAAAAAATCTTTCAACTTCGTAAAAGAAGCCTATAAGTATCCCATTCCAAGTGAAGTGACTATAAAACGTCGTTTGAGCGAATTTGTAGTTGCCCCGGGTTTTATAAATTTAAGTTTGAATATTTTGACATCACATAGTATTTACGGACTTTGAAAAAGATGTTGTACTTTCATTCGATGAAATGAAAGTTCGCTCTGATATATGTTACGACAGCATTTCGGATATAATCCGCGGTCCTCATTCTTACGTGCAGGTTATGATTATTCGTAGCCTCGTTGGAAAATGGTAACAACCCATATATTATAACTTTGACTGTGCAGTGGATAAAAATTTATTTTTTGAAGTCATTAAAATGATAGAATCTACAGGATGTTCGTGCGTTTGTATGTGACATGGGCCCATCAAATAGGAAACTTATGGCTGACCTTGGTGTTAATAATGATAAAACAAATATTACGCATCCGCTTTGTGAAAATCGTAAGATCTGGGCTTTTTACGATGTTCCTCATGCTTTGAAACTATTGAGAAATCATCTTCTTGATCAAGGATACAAATTATCTAGCGGTGAAATTGTAACTAAAGACATTTTTCTAAAATTAATGGAATTACAGAAACAAGGAGATCTTAAATTTGCTTATAAGATTAATCAAAATCATTTACTTTTTTCGGGGATCGAGAGACAAAAAGTCCGGATAGCAGCTGAGTTACTTTCAAGAACAGTAGCTGATGCTATTAGTTATACACTCCCAGGCAACGATCATGTTGTAAAATTCTTAAAAACAATTAATGACGGTTTCGATGTGCTGAATTCGAGAATTCCTTTTCATCCAACTAATGAAATGAAGAACGCATTGGGTAAAAATTTAGTGAAACAGAATGAGACATTGGAAAAATTGTATAATTTGTGCACATCGATGAAGGTAATCGGTAGATCGAATTTGTTACCATTTCAAATTGCTTTTCAGGTTTCTATTCGAAGTCTTCAGCGGATGTTCTCTGAATTATATTGTGAAGGATATTCTTACATAATGTCGGCGAGGTGCAACCAAGATATTCTTGAATCTTATTTTTCTTTGATTAGAGGCTTGGGTAAATTTTATGATCATCCCTCGCCAACTGCTGTAAATCAAAGAATTAAGTGCCTTCTTTTTAGTAAAAATGCAGGTTCGATAATAAAAACTGCTAATTCGTGGAATTAAGCGCCGACGTAATAAATGAAATTGAAAAAGGTAGCGAAAGTAAATCATCGGAATGCAAAGAATTAGAAAAAGATATAAATTTTCACGAAGAAGAAAATGACTTTACTCGCGTGATCGAAACATTATCGGATGATAAAGAAAAGTCGGGCAAAGTAGAAGGTGAAAACAAAGATCTGTTAAAAATGCTAGCTGGTTACATTGCATATCGTATAAAAAAAAAAGGACTAGATACTGTTTTTGAGTACGGGCATCCAACAAAAATAACTCCACCTAAGCAAACGGACTGGCTGGCAACAATATCGAGGGGTGCGTTAATGAATCCAACCGAGCATTGGACAGACATAGTATATAATATGGAAAAAGATTTTAGCAATTACCACGGCAGTGATAACACCAATAGGAATTCAGAGGTAATGAAAACATTGATCAACATTTTAAAATTGAAATACAGCAGCATCGGGATTGATGAATTCGCCATTTCCTGTTTCGTCAGAACACGAACATTCATCAGAATTAAGACGCTAAACAAAAAGTAGTCCAGTAAAAGAACAATCTACGGAAGCAAAAATACCGATGATGGACGAAAAAAAAGGAATAAATTGATAAAATTGCAATAACTAAAATTTGGCGAGTGAAATATTTGCTTATATAAATAAATTTTTATCATATTTTTGATATTATTTAAAATATCCCAAAATTTAAATGAAACTTGCCTCATACTACAATTTTTAAAAACGAGTTGAAAAACAAAACAGCGATATACTAATTGCGTTAAATAATGTTAATAGATATAATGTAATTGTTATAAAATTAAAATAAATTAATTATATGGAAAAGAGAGGAATGTAAAATTGTAAATATAATCACAGCTAGAATAAGGAACCGAAAGTAGCGTTTACGTTGTACATCGTCGAGCTCGACTGGACACCAATGACGTAATAGCTGCTAAGCAGCCTGCGCGTGATCCCTACCGTGTATTCTATTTACCGCGGTGACAACGGGAGAAAACCGTGCAGCGTGAACGCTACCCATTGCATTCCATGTATTTTGCGCTGTCACGGTTTTTTTACGATCACGATTTTTTCCCGTGTCTGAAATAAACCGGATAACGTGAAAGGGCCCTTAGTATTACAAAAGAACTAAATCTATTAATTAAATTTTAACTTATGTATACCTTGCCAGTAGGTGTGATCAGGAATACTCTCTCATATGTAACGCTGCAATAATTCATTCATAAAACTAACTTTAATGTTAATTCTTCATCTTAGTTAAGCATATTGATAATTTATTACTAGGTCTATATTTAATTATTTATAATTTTTTAATATTTTTCTATTTCTAGTTTTATTCCCCGTGTGTGTTATTAATTACGTTATCTCTGTTACGTGTTGGCTCTTTACCAAGCAGTGACTTATCATCATTTTTAAATATACTGCATGTTCTTATAATGTACCATTAATTTGTCTTCCTGTTTCAGCTCTATCAAATTTGTCATCTTTGCTCAGTTTAACCTATATACTCCACGATTTTCGTAATATTTCATTATTTTATACATTATTATTACAAATTGTTTTAAATATAATTGCTACTTACGGCTACGTTTATATTATATATATTTTTTTTTAATATGTTCAAAAATTTATAAGTATATTTTCTATATATTTTACTCAGCCTGTATAATTATTATTTTCTTTCTTATTCGGTAATATTTATTATTTTATTTCATAAGTGATCTACTATACCGGGATTATACTTAATCATGATCGCTATCAAATGATTATAAATAATAACAAATAGCAAACAATATTAAGCAAACATCTATTACTGATTCGTTTGTATTGTTGACTATACCTACTAGCAAGGCAAGTTAACGGTTGCTTAATAGATTTAGTTTCTCTACAATACTTATTAAGACATTAGTTCTATGTTTAATAATTACGTAATTGTCGAAGTGCGACGATTATAAAAAAAAAAATTATAACACATAATTTTTAATTAACTCATACGTAATTATTTTTTTAATTATAATTTTAAAGTGTAACTCGAAAGATGATTATTTCAATTAATGTGTAAGTTATATTATTAAAAAATAACATCCTATTCTGGTAGTAGTATATAATTAACGTAAGATGTCGGTCGTCTATAGTATAAATTTCATTCCTGCGACTTCTATATATTATCGATAGCAATCAATGTCTTAACTCTTATTATCTAAATTTAGCCCTTTTTTTTTTTTTTTTTTTTTTTTTTTTTTTTTTTGTAATAAATATTAGCGTGACACTTCTTCTTGTTCTCGTTAGTAACCGTGCAGTGTACTGCTACTAAGGCCAGTAACGGGTAGATTTTGGATAAATGAAGGAAGGCATGGAGTCCAGATTCAGATATAGGAGAATGTTTGTAAAATATTTGAGAAAGCATTTGGAAGGTTGGCGATTGTAGGTTTGGAGGAATAGAGCGGGCAAAGGAAAGAATAGTTAAAGGAACATAGCGTACAGTACATTTGGGTTGGTCTCTATTAATAAATAAGTATTTACGGGCGAGCGATGTGTGTCCTGAGCGTACACGATACAGGACCACTTCGTTTCTTCTATATGAGTTGTGACAAGCGTCTAGTTGATGTTGTATTGCTACAGATTCGAGAATCTTTCATGTGTTCCGTCGGACAATTTAGATGGTATGCTGTGAAGAAAGTCTTTTATTAGGCGATATTAGACACGATATTTGGCGGCTGCATCTGCACTGCCGTTAGATCGCACATCGTTATGTCCCAAAATCCGGAGGAAAATCTTTTTTTCGGAAAATTCTGATGCGTTGGCAGTTCTGTTTGTTCACGAATCCGGATAGGTGAAAATGAGCTTCATCGCTCATCAAAAGATTGTTTAAATTGAACTCTTCATTTTTTTTAGCATTGTTTCAGCAAAAAGTTTTCGTTGTGCACGGTCGGTACTTTTTAATTCATGAGTTACTACCAGTCTATAAGAATGAAATTTCAAATCTGCCAGCAGCGTACGGCGAACAGATTCTCTCGACAGGTTTAAAGAAGCAGCATGACGACGAGCAGAGCATCCGGGACAACGAATGATCGATGTTGTTGAGGTACGAATCTGTTTTTTTTTTGTCCATGGTGTTTTTTATCCGGTTGTAGAAGTTTTCTCTCGAAAGTTTTCAATCCACCTTAAAATTCGATTGCGATATTGTGCAAGTTTACATCGTGTAACTTTGAATTCTTTTCGAAATTCTCTTTGCACTGTCGTGATCGATTCACGCCGAAAATAACGTTTCACGAACTTATGGAATGTCATGATAACTGAAACTATCTCGTGTGTACACGAAACGTGGAGCACGTGCTTTGCATTGTAGCAGTCTTACCAACTTCGCTATTGAAAAAAAAACTAGGTCATCCTATATATATATATATATATATATATATATATATATATATATATATATATATATGTATGTATTTAAAATTGTATTCTACTTCGGTGTAATCCGAAGTAATCCCGGAATAAATCAAATCGACGGAACAAGCGAGCAGTATATAATAACGACGCTAAAGTAGATAAAATAAAATATTTTTGCTCGTTTTAAATGACGTAATACCGATATGTATGTATATATATATGTGTGTGTGTGTGTGTATGTCTCTTTTTCGGCGAAAGTTCTGCGTGTTAGAAACACGTGCCAACTCCGTATTTTATTTATTGAAGAAGTTGCTGCGATTCTACAAGTTAGCTTGTCGATCAGTATTGAATTTTTCGGTAAATACGAACCGGTTGACTTATCCGGAAATTTTAAATTTAGCTTTTCGGACGTATTTAGGAATAAAACAATTGCAAATATCGATAGCGGTCTCGTATCAATTATAATAATAATAACGATACTAATGAATAAAAAGTTCGTAGTATTTTGGTAATAATCGTAATAATAGTAATAGTAACCGTGATGATTTGAAAATTTATTCTAAGAATATGTTCCTTATACAAAACCGCCCCTTCATCAACTGTCCATTGCAAGCGTCATATAGACCTATTCATTATTGGGCGAGCAATAATTACAGAGTACGGAATTCTTAAACGCAGACAATATTATAAATTATAAACGAAATAAAATCATAACGCAGTTTAATCACTATTAAAAAGTTTTTATCGCGAAGCTTTTTTCGTTTATAATTCATAAAATCACTACTCTTCCATATATATACATATATTCAACATTTAATATTATAAACGACCCGGGAACTCTCCCAACATTAAAATCCTAAAAAAAAAAATAATTGAAATAATAAGGAACCAAGATCACGCGAGCGGAAAAACCTACACATTTTTCTTAACTTAAAAACTTTTAAACATAACTTTCTTTAACTCTCAATTAATCACAGGATATGGCAACGTTAGAAAGTACCTTCATCGCTCTAAACTAATAGATACACCAATATGTCAATAACACAATAGATCGGATTTCACATCTCGTATATAAATGCAAAGCTTTCGAAACTGTAAAAAAAGAATCTTATCAAATTAACAAAAATACAACACTAACAATAAACAAAATGAACGCGCCCATTCACTTCTCGCTTACTCCCACGACGTCGTGAGAATGAAACTTATCCTAAAACCTCCGATCAACTATTCTAACTAAAAATCATATTCGTGCTCTTAGCTTCTTTATTATGTCAATATTAATATCTGAATAAATTCCGCGTTAATAATAGTAAGAAAATACCTAGTTTAATATTTATCCTTGTGTGCTATATGCTTATGCATACATATAAGTATAATTTTTTTTCTTATTCTCCCAATAACGTATACATATCACTTTGTAAAAAAAAAAACATTTATTATTATGTACACTTATTAATAAATATAGTTGCCCCATCGGTATTATCTAAACTGAGGAATCATAAAAAAAGAAAAAACTACGATGATAATATAAATACGTTAACTTCGATAAAAATTATTGTATTCTTTTCCCGTTTAGCGGGTTTGTATAAAAATTAAAACACCGAAATCGTAAAATGTTGAAATTTTGGCAAAATTTTACTAACGTTATAATGTAGTATAACAAAAAATGCACTCACACAAACAAACATATGCGTTGATAAAGAGATTCTCTTGTAGCGCTGCCAGAGAGTACGCGATTGATTAAATTAGTCGTCGTTTTTTTGTTTTTTTATTTTTAAAGACCTCTTCACCTCTGCTTGCGGCCCCGTCTTCGGTAAACGTAATCCTAATCTGTTTGTATTTTGCCCGTGTTAATTATGCGTATTTACACCGTACGTTTAAACGGTTGCCGTGTCACGTCTACGTAGCGCCAACGATAATGATGAGTCTTTCGATTAACGGCCTAGTCTCGTTTTTACGATTCCGATACTAGGATGTAAATCTTTTTTAGTAGCACGCGCTATCTATTACTGGTTGTAATATTTCGAAAAGTTTTAAATTAAAAGTTCGTTTTTAGATTTCAATAAGTAAATAAACCCCGTTGAAATTATCGTTTTTTACGTACATTGTGTCGAGGGAATAAATCGTATGACGTAAGTTCTACTAAAACCCGATATTACTACGTAAAAAAAAAAAAGTGTAATGGTTCGTGTGTGTATGTGTGTGTCTATGTATGTCTAAAATTATTTTCAATCGATTTCAAAGAAAAACAAATCGATTATACAAAAATAGTACTATCTCGTTACGAATCGAAACATAACGAGTGGAAGTTTCGATTTATATAAATTAATAATCGAAACAATTATTTCAATTATAAAATTATCTAGATATTGAGTATTTAATTTTTAATATATACATATATATATATATATATATATATATATATATATATATATATATATATATATATATCGTAATTTTAGTTAGCGAACATGGTGGCTATCTAATTGTACATTATTTTTAGCACAAAATGTGGGCTATTCCATGCGCTAATTATATGAGACGCATATTATATACGGAGTGAGGTGCCACCACCTTCTCCAATGTGTATATATATATATATGTGTGTGTGTGAGAAACTATATTTTACTCCTATTTGCAATCCACAAAAAAAAAAACTTAAGGGGGATACCAACAAATACAAAAAGAATACTTTAGAGATCTCAAAAAATTTCTCACTCTGCTTCCGTTGTTATTGAAATCGAGAACTGAGATTCGAACAATCGTCTATTTACACGTTGAAAATTTTAATTGAAATTCCTAATAATTTCTTTTATAAGTATAATGATTAAACGTGGTATTAAAACCGATCAATCGGCGAATATTAATTTAATTTTATATATTATATATATATATATATATATATATATATAGGCGTGATTTTTATTCGTGTCCGACTATAGTATTCTTGATGTAATTTATAATATCGTTTGTATTTTTCTTATAGATGTCTAAAAATAAATAAAATTTACCATTATTTATTTTTTTTTTTTTTTTTGGTACTCTGTACGAAATTTGGAAAAGTATGATACTAGTTTTACACTATTCCTTTCTGATGTGTGGTTTCATTAGTATCCAATGATCACCCTTTCAGTGGGGAACCTTGTGCGTTTCCATATATATCTTGCCCTTCTTTTCTGAGTTATTAACTCTCTGATATAAATTGGGATTTCCCTATTTGATTTTTTCTTTTTAATGCAGATGAATTCCAAACAGCGTGTTGTATTTGCGATGTAAATCTGTTTACTGCTTCATCAAGGTCATTGGGAATTTTGAAAGGAATTTTTAAATATATTCGTCATATAATAGTTTTTGGAATTTATAGCTATTAATGGGTGAAGTATGTAATCAATTTGGTGGTAAAAGTGAGGGAGCAGTATTGTTTAATATGAGCAATACGTGGCTATGATCTGATGAAAGGTCATGTAGTAGTTGAGCTGCAATCTGCCCTAGCAAACATTTAGAGACAATAAATATATCGAGTACATCAGGTAGTTTCCGCTGGGAAGCCGGCCAATATGTGGGTTCATTGGCGGAAATAATTTCATACTTGTCGGTGACGGAAGTTAATAATACACTTCCACATGGATTGTTTGCTCTGCAGCCCCATTGAAAATGTTTAGCGTTATAATCGCCACGTGCAATCTATGACTAAGAAAGTTGAAAAAAAAGTTGGCATTTGATGTGTAACTTTCTGATTTACACAGATACAACATTCATGACAAAGAAGTTGAGACGGAGACTATTGTTGACTGAAGACACGTGATTGATAAGTAAAGAACATGAGTATGTTTAAGAAAGGGACACGAATAAGTACTGCAGTACCACTATGTGTGCAGTGTCATCTGGATGGTCGCTTCTATAGGTTAAATAGTAAGATATGTGAAACCTACTATTAGATGCGTTTCTGTTATTAGAGCTATATCAATACGTTTTTCATAGAGGTGAACATATAGTTCATTATGTGAGGTTAGTCCATTAGCATTCCAGATAAATATGACTAAGAATTCATGTGTCGTACGTATTAATAATTTAGGACGTAAGCGTGTTACAAGTTGAGTTATTAAAGACACGAATTAATTGATTAATGATCGGAATTCGTTTTAAAAAAAAAAATCAGATAATTGCTTATGTCGGCAGAAGGTCTGGGGTTAATATTTTGTGTGGAAGAGTGAGAAGTTTGGTGGTTAGTTGAACGTTTGAGAACTGCCGCATATGATGATGTACATACTTTAGACAGAATTTTAGATGATTTTGAATTAATATTAATGTCCAATTTATTTTGTACTGGTTGTGCAAAATGAGGTTTAACTGGTCGATGTTGGCTTTGTGGATGATCAGTATTTTTAAAAACATGTCGAGGAGCATTATGAACACGTTGCATACAGCAACCTTTGTAGTTAGCTGGATGAGCCTCCCTGCAAAGAACACAAGTAGATGGAATGGAGGCTAGTTTTGACATTCATTCGTAGATGATAATTTCCACAGCGGACACATTTGAGATCTTTGGCATAAAAATGTTTAGTATTGTGTCCACATGACTGGCATTGATGACACTGAGGAATAGTTTTATGCCTGTACTGTGTCTAGTAAATACTTTTCCTTAAATATATTTGCATTATTTGGATGTTGATTCAAATCAATAAAAAATAATGATAATGACATTTTTTCTCTTATTTTGCATTATATTTGTAACCGATTTATATCCAATATCGGTTAGTTCTTCAGTGATCGCTTTTAATGATGTGAAGGGGTGAATGTTTATTATAACCATTCTAAATGATTTTAAGTTCTTTTAGTTGATATGTATAAAATTTATATTTCGTTTCTATCAAGTATTTAACAATGTTACGGTGATCGTCTCAAGTATCAGATTTAATATGATATTAATATTCGCTTTAAAAATTAGCTTTTCTTTAACTAAAGTATAATAATAATAAGAAACCATTTTAACGCTTATTATCGTGAATGACATAACATAATTTGTGCTAGTAAGATAAACATGTATTTGTGTGTTTGAATGTATCTATCGTCACAACTAGTAGCTTTTTGTTGAGTTCTACTTTGATAAGGAGAAATTTTTAAGTGTTTTCTTGATATATATATATATATATATATATATATATATATATATATATATATATATAATACTAATGTTTAACAATTTCTGATTGTATTCAGGGCATACATCGTAACGTATACTAAATGATACTGTTAATTGTAAGAAGACATACAAAATTCGTGCGTACACTTATTAAATTATTTGTAAAATTGTCCACGACATTAATTTATTATATATTATTGCAATCGAAGTGAATTTATCGAACAAAATAAATAATTATATATTAGTTAATTATATCGTTTTGTTTTTTTGTTTTTTTTTTCTGTTATTATTATTTGATTTCGCAAATAACGAAAAATAATAAGTGTAAATTATGTCGATTTCGAATGGCCTCGTGTTCATATCTCTTTGTTCTTAAGATGATACGGTGTAAGTAATTGACGTAGTTTTGGTTAATTAAAATCTAAAATTAAAATTTTTCGAAGCGATGGAAGAAAATCCAAACGAACGATCGACCGTAATTAACGATAATGTCGAAGATTTTACGATTTCTTTACAGTCGACTAGACCGATCACACCGCCGTCAACTTCACCTACTCATCATCATTCATCCGTTTTATCGACCATCATGAAACCGATTAGGTAAGTAGAAGGTGTAATTTAATTATTTTTACCGTTTATTTCTTAACATTCATTTGCGTTTCTTTTTTTATCTAACCTATTCATGTGGCTCGAGGTCTTTCTCTCTTCCTCTTACCTGTTAATTTCACTTCAGTCGTTGTAGTCATGAAGGTGTTGTGGCGTAGCATAAAAATCAATTTCTTCTTTGTTCTACTATTTTTAACAGCTTCCATTATCAAGATATTAAGAACGCAGCTTAAGATAGACAAACGTGGAAAAGAATAGTAGTGGGTTAAGCTACAAAAACGAGTGCAAGGCTCTTAATAGTTATAATTTCTTAACATGTACGATTTTCAAGTGTTTATAAAAAATACAAATAAGAATGATCTGTCTAACGTCTTAATTTAATCGTTAAAAGCATTATCTCAGATAAAGGCAACCTTAGTAAAGTCATTTAAGCCAAAAAATATACCTTTGCATTACGCCGCTAATAGGTAAGCTTTGATCTTAAAAACAAGTGGCTAGTATATATATATCTAATTCTTCTTCTTCATTAGCCATTATTAGTCCACTACTGGACGAAGGCCTCACCCAACTTTTCCCAGACGCCGCGATATTGAGCTTTATCTCGCCAATTTGACCTGAACTTTTGGATTTTATCTATCCACCGTATCCTTGGTCGTCCTAAGGCTCGTTTGCTCTCAGGTTTCCACGGTGTTGACGCATTTATCCAGAGCGATTTTCGGCTCTAGTCACATGTCCGAAATGTTTCGAACGAAAATTGTAGAGAATTTTCACTTTTTATAATAAACGCTAAATGACATTAAAAACCATAGAAATATTTGCGAAAAATCGATTATTACGACATTTGACCTTGAATAAAGTCAGGGATACGAGATTTTATGATGCTTTCCCGAGACGACTTTTAGAAGGTTAAAGAATAAAGGTTCGTACAAGTTTACAGCTTGTTATCTCTCATTCCGAGGTGAAATCCCATATATGACTGAACTATAAATAGGAAAACGTCGGAAATTAACTCTACAGTGCGTGAATTTCTTTTTTTTTATTTTTTTTTAGAAAAAAATTACTTTAATTGAAAACTTTCGTGCGATAATTGAAAACTAAAATTATGCAGCTTCGTATCAATCTAATATTTAGGGTGTCCATTACATATACAACATTATTCCGTTAAATAAACATTAAAAAAACTGCAACTTTTAAGGAGTGTATAATATATATATATATATATATATATATATATATATATATATATATATATGTATGTGCGTGTGGTATGTATATATGTGCGCATAAAGTTCTTCCGCTAATTTCACTTATATTCGATCGGAGATCCCGACGGTCATTATAAGCAACTATCATTCGCCCTAGGTTAACCTATGCATGCCCTGCCTGGAGTTCAGTTTCCAACAGCACTTATAATACGTCTATTACAAAACTGCTGTTGCAGAAACTCACTAAATGCTAACAGATCTACCAAAATTAGTGACACGCATTCCGCATTAAACTTTTACTTATTTACACACATTGGAAAACTTTCAAAACGATTCTACGATAACTGTACTATGCGCAACAATAAATTAATTCAAGACATAGTAAACTACGATATGACCCCTAGAAAATAGTAATACTCGTTATAAGCACCGTCGTCCGAAGCACCGGTTTTTAAATTAATGTATAATCTAATGTTGAATATTGAGTTATTTCTAGTATTAAGTAATCTAGCACATCGAAAATAGCTAAACAATAATTCAGCGATATTTTATTTATTTTTGTTTTCTATATTTATAAGTTTTTTTTAAATTTTTCCTGTAATGTTCGAATACGAGATTATACATAATGTAATATAATTTTCCTAATTTTATTTATTCCAAACTACAAAATAATTCCTCTTTTGAAATGGCATGTTCTAGCTCTGGTAATGAGTTAATATGATTAACAAAAAGGTCTTCCGGAATATCAACTGGACTTTCAAACTTTTCTATAAAATCATTAATCCATTCAGCGTTCGTAGAACTATACAAGAAGAAAATGAAATAACGATTTAATTCTTTTCCATATCTCCCTCATGTTTAGACTCGTATTAATACTATTACAAAAATTGCGAAACCCATTTCTTTTTTGTTCATTTAAATATCTTTTCGTTTCAGCCTGCTGTTTTTTATATTTCATAAAATTCTCCATTGAAGGAGACTCATTGTAAGTCACTAAAACTTTTCTGCTTAGCGCAACATATCGATTACACTCGGCACCCCACCACGGATATTGGCGACCTAAAGATATAGTATCGGTGAATCTTTTAGCTGTAGGCGCTGACTTTGAATAATCTTCTCGATAAATAAGTATTCTTCCGATAGAGATATGTTACAAAAATTGGCTATATTAAATTTTTTAATCTCTTCCTCTGTTACATGTTTGTATTTAGTCCAGTCAATACGATTTTAATCTTTAACTAAAAAAACCTACCCAATTGCGACAAAAAGAAGTACTTGCTGAAATTCTACCGGGTAACTTAATTTATATGAAAACTGGAGATGATCGCTGCTCGTGGGATCTTTTCCATTAGCCAATCAATCTTTTCACAAAGATACCAGAGGAAGCCAAAATTATATCTGTATTATTATAAGCCTGATTAAATCTAGCAATTCGTGCGGGCTGTTCTGTGTTTACAATATAAAGGTGATGTTCATTTATAAAAGTCAAAAGTTCCTTCATGATTGTGTACAGATGAACCCCAAGCCGAATGGAGACAATTTAAATCGCCTAGAATAAAAAAATAATGTTTGTTCTTTTTCGGATTATGTATTAAATGTTCCCAGTCAACAGAAGTAATTTTATGTTTTGGAGCGGCATACACCGCTATTAAGTCAAATTGAAATTTACGTATTTTAAAAGTGATTCCCTAAAGCTTGAATTGCATTCCCAAAAATCGGTATATTAATAGTAAAATGTTCCGTTGTCAGTGAGTTATGAATATAGCAACCCCTTCGCCCCTTCTATGTATACGATCGCAACGTAGGATTTTATAATTAGGAATCTTAAACTGCTGATTTGGTTTGAGCCACGTCTCACATAACACGCAAACAGACGCTCTTGACCTAGACAGAAACTCTACAAGTTCTCTCTGACAACCATAGGCAGACATTTTATAATATTGATAGTTGCTGAGAAAGATTGTAAGATGGATGAAGGTTAATAATAATAAGGAGAGCTAAAGTAATGTAGTGTGCAATACAAACATAACATAACGTAAATTTAACTTTCCTTCATGTATAAACTATTCTATTATATATATATATATATATATATATATATATATATATATACACTAATCTTACAAATTCTTTTTTAATTATTATTATTTCATATTTTTAGATTTATTGTTTTTCTGAATTGTTTCTTTCTTGACATTCCTGATAGTTTGATTCAAGGGTCCAGAATCTTTTTTCGTAAAAATTGATGTATCTACAACGTTTATAGCAGGAATACTATCCTGACTGATCGAGATCATTTTTATCATTGAAATAATTATAATTTATTTGCCCTCGTGAAACTTGTATTTAATGTTAATCCTTCTATGCTTTAGGAAGAATTTCCGCGCTACTCGGAGGACTTAAAGAAGACCTCCGTGAATGATCTCTTATTGGAGTTAGATCTTGCCAAAGCCTCGAGAGCGTATGAATTTTGCCTGCAGTTGTTTTAAGTCTGTATCCTTGTTTCGATATAGGCAGATCGTTATACGTAGGAATATGAAGTTTAGTAGATTTGGGAGATTCTACGGTGAGTGATCACCTTTACAATTAATGCAAAAAGCTTCCAACCGAACAATCACTTTTAAAATGCGAATCAGAAGAATACCGACCTAGAACGTTTTTTAATAGATTTGCATGTTTTCGAACCGTGAGCAAAACATTTCCGCTCATTTTGACGTTCGCATTCGAATCTTATCTTATTTATATAAATGTATTTCGGCATATTTCGACCTGTGAAAAAAATCTGTACTCATGTCGAGGAAACAAACTTTATTTTTTCTTCCTCTAAAATGTGCTGAATTTTTTTAATATGGTAAAAAACCACTATCTATATCTTCAAACTGTTCCTCATTAGATATATCGGAGTCTTTATGACGGTCGATCTTGTAATGTAATAGAGAGGGATATATGCTTTTAAACCTGCTTCTCTTATCCGTCTCTGTCATCAACTAACGAATTAGCTATTTGTTTATCTTTGCACAAAATTGAAACAGAAACCCTATCCGCCTAATTTCTGTGATTTTGTTACAATAATCTAGATTTTTTAATATTTCTCAATGCGAAGCGTGCTAATAGAAACGTCACCATCAGAGACTTGTACTAAAACTTTAAAATCCGAATAATCGCCACAAATGTCGTAATGCAAGACGAGGAATTACTTATCGCTCGAGATATGACCGTTTAAATTATCACATATCGAGTCCTTATCGATATTTTGTTGGACTGCTCGTAGCTGGGAAAAATAGACACCATTATTATCTAAATAACCGTACGCACCTTTATCGTCGTTAATGTTACCTGCACCATTATAATTATCCTTGTTTATCACTTCTTCTCTCTTCGTCGTCCATTTTATCTAACGCTTACGCTCACTACGTGAAAATAACACCGTGTTGAAAGAAAAAAAAACCAAAGATTATAAAAGTAATAAAAAGAAAAAAAAAAGTAATCAAATTGTGAACGCGACACAAAACAATACCAGAGCGTAACCAATCGATGATTAAATAAACAAGATGAAAAACGTTAAAGGTGTTTATGATAGTGGCTCGAATATAACGTTAATAAATCATCATAAATGACTCAATCTATTACTTGGTTTAGATGCTGCAACGAAATTTCAATTAAAGAAAGTTTTCAAAACTTAAATTAAAAAAATATGGAACAAATTTCAGAATTAAAAGAAAACACAATAATGTACATTTTAATAAATATATAGATGTTGAAAGTTTTTATTTGACCATTTAGATGTACATATTCTCGTTGATCATTTCTCGAGATACGCCTTCGAATCCACATCAAAAGGTCAAAGTACAAAAGATCTCATCAAATTAATCGATCAATTGGCTAAAAAACATCTAATAGGAACAATTTTATCCGATCAATATGCCGATATCGAAAGAACTTAAAAACCATTTAGGAAGAAAGAATATAACACTTATTTTTACATCCGTAAATAATCCAAAATCTAATGAATGAAATGATAGTTTAAATCAAACATTACTAAACACTTAAACAGTATACGATGCAAAATGAACAGTGGAAAAAAAAGAAGCTTGGTCAAACTGAATGTATACCAACGAATGTAGTCAAAACAACTCACAGTGTAACAAAATTTTCATCATCATATTTACTTTATTGTGAAGAATCAACAGTAGTCCCAAATGAATTTAGAGAAAGTCGTAATTTAAAACAAGATAGGGTACAAGCAATTATAAATGCGATGAAAAATTTTGAAATCAATAAGAAGCGAGTTGATAAAAATTGAAAAAAAAAAAACTTTAAGAAAGGAGAATTAGTATTCATTGAGAATGGAAATAAATCAAATTGTAACAAATTGGATGAAATTCGTTGTGGTCAATTTAAGGTCATTCTCAAACACAATATGTGAAGTGGATTGTGGAAAAGTCGCGAGGAAGCAAACTTTTTTTTATACTAGTAAACTAATTCCTCATAATGATATTGAAAATTAAGCTAGTTATTTATTAGTACTATAAGTCATTTATTAATTAAAGAGGATTTCAAATTTTTGTTGGGGGGATATGTAAAATGGTTCCACTACTTCAATTTAAGATAACATTAGGAAACAGTAAACGGTAAAAAGCAAAAAAAGTATTAGTTAATAAATCTATTTTGTTTGTTATTTCATAATTTTATATATTTTGATTTAAATTACGAACTCGCTTAAAAAATCGATTTTAATTTTTAGGTAAGTTTACGAATTTTTGAAATAATGTTATCTTTATTCTTTATTTTAACTGTATTATATTGTATTGTTAATAAATAAACAATTTATTTTTTAGTTAAAAACTAGTTGAAGTTAATTCATTTAAGAAACATTATATATATATATATATATATATATATATATATATATATATATATATATATATATATATATATATATATATATATATATATATATATATACGTATGAATAAAAACGACTTTATTTAATGTACTTGATTAATAAGAAATAATTTTACTCGTCATACGTAGATTTTTAATTTAATATTTTAATAATTCGAAGGTGGCTTATAATATTCGAAAAGCTCTTTAATGTCGATTAAATACTTCTTGTATTTCTCAATCTTTCGATCGATGTTCAACCAAAAAAGTGTAATACCTTATTTGCTCTTTCAATACTTGAATACGTCTCTGCATCCTCTCTCACCCGGGTGATGAATTTTCGCCGTGGTCGTCCTCCTGTTGTTATCTCGCCATTGATTGTTTTTCCGAACTATTAACTACATCCTTGTATAAACTTTAACGTGTGTAATTGTATACGTATACATTACGTTATAAATAAACCTGTCGTACGTTATAAATTTTTCCATTTTTTAAACGAACAAAGAATAAATGAATAAAAAGTGCGAAATTTTAAATCGAAAAATTAAGTTACATCTAATTTACGAATATATTAATTTATATATATATATATATATATATATATATATATATATATATATATAAATTATCTCACCGGCGAATATTTTTGTGTCTATGATGATTGTAATAAGCGTGTTAAACACGAGGACAACATTGTTTAATTTATGATTAACAAACACCGAACGAGATACATTCGTAGATTTCCATTTTTTGGTTATTAACAAATATAATTAAGCGTGAAATACAGTTCAATGACAATTTAGATATGTTACAAATCGATTCTAAGTCACCCTATAGTTGAGAATTATAAACATCGATAAATATTTATATATATATATGTATAATCTATCTATATAATAATATATAGTTTATTATTGTACTTACTAAATTACTGTTTATTATTTTACTATTGTTTATTATTGTAACCGTATTATTGTTTATTATTATTATTATTATTGTTTATAGTAATAATATCTTTTTTATTTATTTTTTTTTAAACGTATATTTGTGATAAATTTTATAATGATATGTACACTCATAAACACGCCTCATATATACACACAACACTCACACGACATCATAACGCAATTGTTTTAATACTACTTATCCCGTCAAACTTTCGCTTGTCGACGGGTAAAATTACATTTGTTACGATTTAATATTATAGATTTAATTTTTATTTTGATTAGTATCGGTATTGTATTATTTATTATTATTATTATTATTATTATTATTGTTATTATATTGTTTATTATTATTTCATATTATTTCGAAAATGCAATATGTGAATAAGGCAGCAAACCAAACTGGTAGTTTTAATAAAACGCGTAGCACAATTAAAGCTGATCACGTCGCTAGGAGTGCAGATGATATAGATATGGATAAAAGAATAACGCAATTGAGACGGAGACGATGGCAAGATAACATTCAAAAATTAGCCGGAGTGAAATAGATGAACGATTCTTGTGACCGATTAAAATGAGAAAAGAAGGGGGGAACGTTTACATTCAGCAGTGGATAGAAATAAGCGAATCGCGATCTTAAATGTGTGTGTATGTGTGACATATGTAAAAGGATGTAATTAAAATTTTTAAGAAAACCTAAAGGGTTTTTTTTTTATTTTTATATCTTAGAATAAATAAAATTTGAAACTTCCCGTTCACGTTTAGGATTTTTTTTTCGTTAATACTTATCACGGGTGTTTCCCGTATAGTAGACGTGAAAATGTGTGCCGACTATTCTAAATGCTTCTAAGATGGACGTTAGATTAGGTGTAACGTTTACACATCCAACTATCGTCAAAGATTTCTTTAACGCTCTATGACCTCATAATACGTTACTATCAAACTCATCGGTAACTATAATTACGAATATCTATTCTTAGGTATAATATATGTATGTGTGCATGTATATATGTATGTGTGTATGTATATATACATATATATATATATATATATATATATATATATATATATATATATATATATATATATATATAACATGAACGGCTTAAACGAGAAACGTTTTAACTCTCTTTTATTTATTTTTCATCTATTATGTGTATTTGGTTACGGTGTATAAATAATCATCGATACCGACATTTATCTTATAAATACGCTCGTGTATATTGTACTCTGTTACAAATATATATATTACTTACTTTAAAAAAGGAAAAAAAACGTGCTAATAAAATTGTCTATTCTCATAATACTTCATTGAAATAAAATGCCTCAATTTTAAAAATATTTATATAAATATATTTTTTGAAAAAATGATTTAAATCCGGAATTTTAATATAGCGGTTTAATTCTTTCGTTCGCGATGCTCTTCCTACTTGGTACATGAACGTTGCGTGGCAAATAAAATTGTTCGTTTTCGTAATAAATTGTCTCATCATTTCTCCTCAACCGCTAGATTGGCGGCAACATGGCCTGCGGTTAAATAAATCATTTCCTGGCGAGAGCGGCAGCATCTTTTATCTTCGCGTAACTCTGTTCTATAAATCCGTCGTCGCAATGTGCTATATAAAATTTTTCCGGATATCAACTTTCATCTGACTAAATATAAATTACCTATCAATATTTTTAACGTACGTAAGATAATGGAAATATCTGCGCCTCGGAGCGCAGTGAAGAAGTGAAACTTGTCAAAAAAGATAGAAAAACGCTTTAAACTCGCGATTTCGTACAAATTTCACACAGAAAAGAAACACACTGTACGCTATGCTTAACTTTACGTGGGATGACTCAAATGTTAGCGATGTGCGCATGTGCAAGATAAAGAACAGACACACGCAAAACAAATATATACGCATGTCTGTCATAATTTCTGCACGTCTTTCTATGTATGTATGTATATACACGTCTATGAGTACAGCATGCAGGAAATAGATGAGGAACCCGACTACACTGTAAGACTAGGCCTGCCTGTGTGCCTATGCGTATAAGTCTTTGGCTCGCTCGTTTTACCAGTTAACTGCCCACGTACAATGCGCCAATAGGGGTTTTATTTCAAAAAAGATAGCAAGCGGGCTAATGACTTACTTAGGAGTCAACTCTCCAGAATTAACCGTGTAAATTTCGAAAAAATTACCAAACTTTCCATCACCTAGTAGTGGTCTTTCGACGAAATGATTGGTCAATATATTTAAATGATATTATTTCCAGAAAGCATCGACCGTTTCGTATTTATCATCTTAGTCGTTTGTTAACGATATAGCGTGTGTAGAGGCTCAAGAACGACGCAAAATAACAATGAACGCTAGACATAGATGGAAACCCCGGAAAAGACTAAAAGCTTCGGGAACATAAAGCGTTAGGAATTAAAAGTTGTCAGGGTTAAAAATGAGCTAACGGATGTGTACGTTTTTATGCAGCGTGTCGAAATCACTTTTCCATACAGAATATCGTTTACTTTAGATCTCTACCTCGGTACACTATATATCCGAAAAAAGATGCTAAGTTATTCGAACCAAGACAAATCATTCTAATCGCTCGATACCTCAGGTATGAACTGTATAGATTTCGAATATATTCAGCACGTCCGAACCGTGAAATAACTAATTTTTTAAATACGTCGTACATTTCGAACAAGTGCATTAATTATACTAAACGTTATTCCATGGAAATCACTAAATGAAACCGGTGTCCCACAGCAACTAATAGAACTGATTAAATCTTTGTATAACAACACGAGTGGGAAGGTGAAGATCAATAATAAACTGTCTGAGAAATTTATACCTGAAAAAGGAGTAAGACAAGGTTGTATACTGAGTCCCATCTTGTTCAACGTATACAGCGATTGGATTATTAAAGAAGCAATGGTTGGATGAGAAGATGGAATGAAAATAGGAGGAAAACTTGTCAATATAATTTACGGATATGCTGACGATATTGCCATATTTGCCTCATCGAGCGAAAATCTTAAAGCCTTGTTCCTCCAGAGAGTGGAAACGGTCAGCAAAACAGCAGGCCTATTAATAAACAGAGCTAAAGGTGATGGTCATCGACCGTAATAAATCTGATAACCAACAATATGTGGACAACCTCCGAGTAGTTGATAGGGTCGTATATCTAGGATCGATAATTGCAAGAGATGGAACCTCGACCGAAGAAATTAAAGGACGAATAGGAGTCGCTAAGCTCGCACTGGGTTAACTCACAAAGATATTGAAGAGTCGCGACATCACGATGGATACCAAAACACGTCTTATGGAAACACTTGTCTTCTCTGTTTTTTATACGCATCGGAATGCTGGACGTTAAAAACAACAGACATCCAACAAATAAATGCGTTTGAAATGTTCTGCTGGAGAAGAATGCTCAGAGTCTCATGGATCGAAAAAAAGACGTCTCAATCTCCTAAATGAAATCCGTCCGGAAATGCGTCATGTGATATATGAGACGAATAACTACATACTTTGGTCACATTATACGGCGAGATAGTTCCGAAAAACTACTTCTGGTAGGCATAGGAAAAAAGAAACAAGGAAGAGCGCCCATAAGATACGCGGCGGATGTAATTAAAAAAATGACAAACGCCACGTCGATTCAGCGAGTTATTCGATACGCGGAGAACAGAAACGCATGGCAAGCAAAAGTTCGGCAAATTAAGGTTCACGATTTCACGATGCTCGGATCGAGCAAACGATGAAGAAGAGGAATTCTCTAACCGCTTAACGTGGATATTTACAAGACATTCGTGCATTATCAATTTTTTACACAGAAGTATACATTTTGGCGAATGAATAGAAAATAGCTGTAGAAGATGAAAAATATTTGCCGTATAATACTGTTTTTTGATCGGTGTTTTTTTTTAGACGAGTTTAGTATGTAAATATTTTTAGAATTGAAATATTTAATATCAATCAAATGACTCTACTATTGAAAATATGTATTAAAACCCTTTTAATGACGATGTCCGTTTTATGATACGTAAAATGTCTCAATTTTAAAAATATTCATATAAATACGTCGAAAATCATCTACAGTTTATCTCCCTTCTAAGAAGCTGTGTTGTATAATAAACGCTTGATTAAAAATTTATCGTTATTGCGTCAAAATATTATAATGTATAACCGAAAAAGTTAAAAGTTTATATATCGTATAGAGGACACTGTGACTACTGAAAAGGTTAATGTAAACGGTTTTTTCACTTTATCCCATACTAAGGTTCAACACTTTCTTTGCGTGTAATTCTTCAATGGTGTCGCCACCTTGTATAATATCATCGGCTGAATAACCGCATCGCGATACGGTAATTTCGCATGGTGTAACACACTATTCTTATTATAAACATTCTCCGTCAATTAAAAAATTATTTTCAATTTCTTCTAGGACATTAAGTTCAATTGAGAATTCTATTTTCGCACGAACAAGTACGAAATTTCTTTGATTAGAAAAGAATAACATTTTGAAACATATAATAGTTAAGTATTCTTATTTGTTCATAATTCACACGAAACACAATCCTCTGAAAATGAAATGATGAATTGCTGTATAAATAATAAAGCTTCAGTAACGAAAGAATTATACGTATATTAACATCAGTCAGCAATAACATGAACAATATAAAGTAGGGAGTGACAATGAAACAATTCGAACGCGGAAATGCACGCGGTAAAAGAAAATAAACACCGAAATAAATTCAAAGAAGAAAAACTAATTTTCAGAAAGAGATGAAATTTAAGTCGTAGTCTCTTTATTGGCCGGTAGTATGCGCATGTGTTATGAACAACATAAGGAGAAAAACCTACTCCGCCGTATAAAGTATGTGTACTTCAAGGACTCTGGTTGCAAAACGACCAGCAGTCGCTAATACAGCCTTATGTAAATTCTATACCCATAGTAAGTGGAGTAAATCACCATGTAATGTATATGACTTTCTAACGCCTTCTTCAAGTTGCATCGGGCGTGCAACTACCTACGGTTGTAAAATTTGGAAGCAGTTTTTAAAAGATTTTTACTTTTTATAATATACTCTAGAAAAAATATAATTAAAATTCACTTATATTGTTTACTCTTCATAAAATAATTAGCACTTTTAATCATTTTATTCAAATTTTATCCTGTTATGGATATTTCTGATGGTTGTGTAACCATGCAACCACCTTTATGCACGAGCCGCCACTGGTATATATATATATATATATATATATATAATTAATGAAAGATAATTACCAACAACACATATCTCGAACATATTGTAGATATTTATGAAGTATGTTTTTTTTTGTTTTGATCCGCCGAACGTTAATTATTTGTAAATGGGTCCAATGGACAATTGAAGGTCGTATTGATTATTACAGTCGCTCTGTTTTAATAAGTTTTTGTGTATATATGTGTATATATACATATATCATTAATACATATCTGAATGTCTTTGAAAAAATTATTTTGTGCTATCGATCCTGTAATAAATTAAAATTATACAATTAAGAACTAAACGGTTTAAAATTGTAGAAACCCGTGTAGGGTAGTGACATTTGATATTTCGTTGGTTTATAGAAACTTCAGATCTATATCTTCGTCATTACTGTGAAAAAAGGTGTTGGCATTCTTGGTGGACAGTTTGAGTTATTGATTTTAGAATTATAAATTATCGTAATATTTTTCCATACGTGTATGCAGAAACACGTTTGAAATTTCCATTGCCGTATATACTAGTGTACACGTTATGTTCATTATGTAGAAGTACCTAAGCAATTTCCAGTGTAGCGAGTGTGTGTATGTGTACATGCGTGGACAATTGTTTTTTGCTTTGTGTGTAAATTTCAACGTGTATTGTGAGTGACTTATGTATCGTATACGCGGTTGTATAAATGTTTGTTTTGTGTATAATTTATTTTAATAATTTAATATCACGTTTTCTTTTCATCGATAATTTTTGCAGTTTAATTCAGTTGTATACTTTCATTCAATTATTTACTTTTCTTAGTGTTAGCATTTCCAAAGCTGTTATATGAACTGTATATCAATAAATAAATAAATGTAGGATAATAATTATTGTATCGTCTGTTTTTGGATTTGCTATTTTATAACGATGACTTTAATGTCATTACGTTTATTAATATTACTCCGATAACTGATTATTATTCTTTATTATTAATTTTAATAATTATGAAAGATAAGATATTTTTTTTTTTTTTTTAATTCAAGGGAAAAAATATTTCGATACGATAGTAATCGACAACGATTTCTAAGGTCGATCTAGTAGTTGTTGAGTTAATTCTAGCTAATTTACCGATTTAAAAAAATAAATTATATTACAATTAAAGAATCAACGTAAGCATAAAACTTTGAAAATAATTTTTATAATATATACGACTCCGTTAATTGACAATTATCGAAACTAGCAGTCGCTCACAATATCTCGATATTTATTTATTTATTTATTTAACGAAGCCACGCAACAGCTAAAAGCCAATTATAGTGTAGGCTTATAAATAAAATAATGCAATGAATAATTTTTTCCAGAATTATAACATTAAAAGTAGAAAAATATAATACAAAAAAAAAAAATACATTGAACACATTCACCGGCCTCGCACTCGTTAGAACATACATCATTCACACCCCATTCACACAACTTACTCGAAATAAACGGACGAATAAGTGGAATGAAAATATTAAATATTAAATTTATCTCTGACTTTCAAATAACGCAATTAATTTAGAAGAAATGTTTATAATTTTTATATTACGTTATAACTTCGTTTTTTTTTCTCCTGAATTTGCTTTTCTTTCTTTTTCAATATTTCTCTTCATCACGCCGTTTCTTCTATTATTTTATTATTATTATTTTTTTTTAATAGTGGGTGCCTTTACAGCTTACCTAACGTAATAATGGGCGTACACTAACCCATATTTCTATAAACGTGGCGATAACTTATTTAGAAATTATGTCTGGAAATGTAAATTATCACGAATGAACGAAGTGACGGAGGACTGTTGCGTGACGAGCGGAGTAATTAATATTTACATAGGTATTGTTCAGGACGTATCGTTTCATTAAAGAAGGACATTCGAAGAGTATACGATCATGATTGTAAAATGTAAGTGATGAGAGAAGTCGCATAAAGAACAGGCGCTCAGACAACACTAATATTGTCTGAATATGTCTGTTCTCAAATACGTTCCGACTGTACGAATCGTATGATACCGTGTGCAGAAACTAAAGAGAATACACCGCGTCATTAGAAGATTCCGCTTTAGCAAAACGAATCTACAATTTTTATTGTCTGCGATGATGCCTCCATTTTTGTCCAATCCTTTGACTTTTTATTCTCTTAAATCTACTTTTTTTTTTTTTTTTTTTATTATTCCATCGTTCGTGGTTCGTTTCTTCGGCTAATTACTATTATTATTACAACTGATTTTCAAGAAATACAGCTAGTCCTTGCGGACCATTCGTTAATTATGCCCTAAGAAATATTGCCGCGAGTAGCAATGCGCACGCGAAGATGGTTAAACGATATTATAGGGCTTATTCCGATTCACCTCCTTTTTGGACCACGGTTTATCTGAAAGAATAACTGCTTTCATATTCTTCATTCCTCAATCTTTCGATTGGTGGTCAATATGTAGAGCGCTCTACTTTCAGGTTTCTGGTTTTCGCCTTTTCTTTTAATTCTTGGTGTGTATGTATACTTTTGCGTCTTCCATTATTTCAGTGGTGTACTTTTGTCTCGGTCTTCCTCTTGATTCCATTTACTTGGCCTTCGATTATTAAATATTTCTTATTTCTTATAGTGTGTCCTATCCAGCTGCTTCTTTCTCTTATATACTTCATTAAGCATCGCTTTAATGGTCTTAAGAACATCTATATTCTTTGTTTTATCTGTCCATTTAACTTTTTGCATTTTTCGCCAACACCGCATTTCGAACGCTTCTAATTGCTTTTGTCTACGATTGTTTATAACCCATGTTTCGGAACCATACAGCAGCACGCTCCGAACGTACACCTTTATTAACCTTTTCCGTATTTCTGCATTTAAATTTTTTGATGTTAACAGTGATTTCTTTTTCATAAATGCGGCTTTTGCCTGTGATATTCTTGACCTTATTGATCACTTCTCCCATCTTCTGTTATTATTGAACCGAGGTATTTGTATTTTTTTTAACTGTTGTACTGCTTCTTTTTCTAAATTTATGTTTATTTTCCATTTTACTGCATCTCATTACCACCGTTTTCTTCTTATTAATATGTCATAGCGTTTAAGAATCAAGTTTAACTTTATTCAATGCATCCGTCAGTTTTTTTCGCTTTCTGCGATATGTCATCTGCAAATCTAAACGATTTAATCTTCATTCCGCCCACGTTAATTCCTTCATTACTAATTTCTTCCCATTCTCTAAACGTCTACTCTCTCTATATATATATTAAAGAACAGCGGTGATAAGCTGCATCCTTGTCTTACTCCTTTTCCGACTTTTGCTTCTCATATTAGCATACCTATTCTATAAAGAACAACCCGATTTCTGCGTTTACAATTAACATGTTGACGGTTATCACTTCTTATACACTATTGCGCGCTCGTTATTTAACCGAGTATTTTATTCTGGCACTTTTGCATTATTTCGATGTATTTTTAGGCACAACAGTTCCTGGTTATTTTTGTAATAAAGTAAAATAGTTGAATTTATTCCGATAAATCAGTACATGGAGCTATTAAACGATTCATTTTTGGCCAATATCGGTATGCTAGACGTCATCGAGCACGCAGCAATTTACTACCTTGTAATCATCGTTAATAATGAGACGATTCTACTGTAAGTTTAAACAGAAATAAAAGGCCACACATCGAAACAAGCTTTTTTATACTGAACCGTAACGGTCGCTAGAAGAAGGTGCGAATTTACAATAATTAACCATTTAAGAATAGAACAGGATTTCACAGTTTCTGGTTTCAACTATATAATTCTTTATTTTTCTAACTTGTACTAAATTTGCAACATTACGCTTGTTCTTTAACCTAACCTTACAAAAGATCTTCGTCAATACTCCTGCAACAGTCTATTTTAAAAATGAAATAACCCATACTATTGTGTGTCGTAATAACTTATGTAGTTACACACGGCTCGCACTAACGAAAAATCCTTCTTTTTAGCAATAATACGCTATTTCGACATATATCGAAATATTCGATCTGATGCAGTGTTGGCGTTTGCAAATCATTTAACATAACAGAATTACTGTTTATTTTTCTATTTGCAAATATTGTATGGGTAAATTTGTTTTCATTTAAACGTATTTTACAGTTTGTTTTTAAGTTATATATTAAATAATAAACAAAAAAATGTAGTTCACTAAATTTGATATTAAAAGATTGCAAAACTTTTCAGCTATTAAGAGTAATTTTTAAAGAAAAATATAAAAAGACAATTTTTATCTCTTTCTTTTAATATTTCTATTTTCTCTCGTCTTTTTTTTTTTATGATGTTTTCATGTTTGTAAAATTTAATAATTTCGGATAAAATTCTTGATTTAATGTTTTAATTCTTCACAACGTTTTCCAAATAATGATTTTCCATCATCCTTCACGATGTATGAAATGAAATATCCTTTGTATCTTATTCCGAATCGTCTGCCTGCAACTTCTATGTATTCTTTTTCGCATTGATTGCAATTTAATTTATACACCCCTAATTTATTGATATATCTCGATTTTCTAAGATGCAAAATACAATTTAAAACGTTCGTCTGCGTTTCATTTTTCATTTATTTTTAAAAAAAAGAAAAAACTTTTTGTGAATAAGATCTTGCGCGCGCTTAACACCCACGCATGCGCATTTTATACGCATTATATCTCGTAAAAATCGAAATGTAGGAAACCTTTAAAATTTTAGAATTCGTAAACGATGAAATATTAAGCGCAAAAATGCAGCTCTCTACCATTAAAGTTGTCGAGGTTTGTCTCCGGCACTCTGTATATACTTTCATGGTGTCTATATATATGTATGTATCAGCATTAACAAAAATTTAGGTCTAAAATGTACCTAACCACAACAAAGTGGTTCGTAGAACGTATTTCTACAAACAAAAAAAAACATTTATTCAAAAATAATTATTTTTGATTGCAAATACGCGTTTTTACCAGTTTTATGAAGAGATAGTTTTTTCGCGTGAATAGGACAAAAAGACACAGTCAAAATATCAACGAAAAACTATGTTTGGTTATTTCATTTAAAGACACGTCTGATTACGTTTCAGAATTATGTGTGAATAATCACAAAGTACTTAAATTTTTTTTTTTTTTAGAAAATGTTGTTTTTTGGAAATATATTTAGATACGAATCGCGTACCATTAAGAACCATTACGTACATTATAATTATTTTAATAGAACTTTCGTTTTATAAATTCACAGAAAATATAATTAAAACGTCAGTTTTGACAATATCAGAAAGTGACATCAATATTTTTTTTTTCAAACTGAATTTCGGAATTTTTCGATAGGATTTTTATTTTGTCATTAAAATAATTCTTTCGCAGATTAAAAAACGTACCCGGAAGATCCGATACTTTAAATCGAAACGGTAATCGAGCCATCGGAATTTAATCATGTTTTCTAACAGAAACGCCGTAAAAAACAAATTTCTAAGTTTATAACGTTCGAAAGGTTTAAATAAGTATCGAAAAAAAAAACCTATGAAAAAAACTCGGAATTTCCAAATTTTTATGGGAGGTGTACTCGGGATCGCGGCAACCCAAAATTTCAAAATTCCTAATTTCCGTACAGGCCATTTATAATTATCGAATGGTATGTACAAAATTTCGTCTAAATGATCGAGTAATATATATATATATAATAATTATATGTTGATATATAGGAGAGTGATGATTTTATGTATTAATAAAACAAAAACAAAGTTAATCACTATTAAAAGAAAAAAATGATTTGCGCAAAACTTTCCGACAATTATGTCATTATTAAGCTTGCGCAATAAACGTTACATATGGATTAACTCTTCGACAATTACGTCATTATTAAGCTTGCGCAATAAACGTTTCATATAAACTAACTCTGATTACAGTTATTTTATATGTAACATATTTATTGTGTAAGCTTGATAATGACGCAATTGTCTGAAAGCTTTGCGCAAATTATTAGAAACTTTTATAGTGATTAACTTCGTTCTTATTTGGATATATAAGAATTGTTCGTTTAATAAAATAAAATACGAATAAATTTTCTAAACGCTATAATGAAAATAATATAAAGTTTTGATTGTGGAATGTAGTGATTGTATTTATACTTGATTACTAAAAATAGTTGAAATCACTAAATTTATTTAATTATGCGAAGCTTTTCGGCAATTACGCCATTGTCAAGCTATATACAATTAAAATTAATTAATATAACATCATAAAATATTAATTTAAAACTAAGTTTACAATTTTACACAAAAACCATTGTAAACTTAGTTTTAAATTAATATTTTATGACGCTATATTAATTAATTTTAATTGTATATAGCTTGACAATGGCGTAATTGCCGAAAAGCTTCGCATAATTAAATAAATTTAGTGATTTCAACTATTTTTAGTAATCAAGTATGAAAATAATATGTTCCGATTATACGTTCAAAATTTAACGTTTAAAAAAGACATTTCGAAGTAAAATTATCGTTATATTAGCAACAACATACCTTGTACGGTTTAACGTAAATAATAAATATTGTTGCACAGCTGTTCGCCTCTATTTCATTTCGTAACCATTGGTCGATACAAAACGCGCTATTAAATTTATTGACTAACGCTTGATTACGTTATTTTAGATGTAATAATTCATAGCGTTAGAGGATTTTGTAATTCGTTCTAAACCGTAACCAATCGTTATGAAAAATTTCTCTTCGTTTCCTCGTTATACGTATTGGAGGATTTTTAAAAAGAAATCATTCGCTTTATATTAAAAAAAAAAGAAAACGTACTAAGGTTTTCTCCTTTATTTTTAACGTAAATAATAATTATCGTACAAAAAATAAACGAATAATTGCGATAGAAAGTTGTCGCGTCTGCTAATAGATTAATAAAAAAAAACGATTTTTTTTTTTTAATTAATAACATATTTTTTTTTAAAGAGTCTTTCGACGAGGAAGTTCGGGAACGAGATCTATTTAGAAAAGAAACGGTTAAAATGGATTGTAACAAGATATGACCAGAGAAAACGTTATGATTAAACACGACGGTGTAAAGAAAATAAATTAGTAATTTTGAACAAGAAACAGGAATTGTGGAAGCAGAGGTCCCATCTAAGGTAGTACAGCGTCACAAAAATCGTGTAAAAAATGCGTTAGAAAAGCAGATGAAGTAAAAATGCAGAAGCTAGATGAAATGGAGAGTCATCGGTGGAAGGTCAATCAGAAAAAGAAGAAATAAGTACGCGTCCACAGAGGACAAGAACTAAACCAAAATATTTAGATGATTGTGTCTTATATTAGGAGATAAACATTAATAAAATTAAAATTACTTATACGAATTAAATAAATTTATATCAGAGACACGAATAAAAAAAAAAAAAAATGAAATGTAGTATATTGAATTAGATGGTAACACTGTAGTAAAGGTTTATTATAATTTTTTCGGGTTTTCCTGTTCGAGTTAAATGTTTATGTATCAGTAAAGATAACCTTCTACAAAGTATAATGAAATATATTTGAATAGTTTTTACTTTATAGTTATATAAATATTTTAAAATTAAAATGCGCGTATTAAGAATAAAGAATCATTATGGTCGTCTTCTGAATGTTCACCCGACCCTTTTTTAACTCTTATACATCGTAAAATTTTTATAATAAATTTTACACTGGTGTTTATTATACAATCTTCTTACTTATTAGGGTGAACTGTACATAATTTTCGACGTATTTCTATATAAATATTTTTAAAATTGAGTCATTTCGAAAATAACATTATTTTTTTAACATTAAAATTTCATGTACCGTATAATTGTGAAAGGGTTAATAAGCATTTTCGTCAGTTGCTCAAAACTCGTCCTAATTTGCATTCGACCGACATACCGGTTTGGACATCGTTCTTTTTTTGTCGCTCTTTTAATTATTTTCCTTGGAACAATTTACTTTTCCATTCGTCAAATCTTACGACCGCTGAGTAATTTCTTCTGTACATTCTTCCAAACAACCGTTCATTATTGATATTTATCAACTACTTTACGCTATCCACGAAATTGTTAATACCTTTACGTTAATATCGAAAGTAGTTATTTATAGTATAAGACTTAACTCCGTAATATGTTGCGACAGGCCAAAGTTTGAACGAAGTTTTCTTCAAGTTTGAACGAAGTTTTCTTCGTTCGGCAATGCGATGATTTGTCTAAATTCCAGTAGATCCTAATTTCACTCGGTAGCTCGTCCGGACCCATTGCCTTTTTTGTCTTTGCTGCTTTTTTTTTTTTATTGCAGATTCCATCTTGGATTTCAAAATTAACCAAAAATTAATTATTGCCCGCGTAAGTAATATGCGCACTTGTTAGTATGCATTTTAATTTTTGGCTTATACAAATCATTATCACTCATCAATTTCAGCAGCATACATTTCATTTTCGGCGTATTAACTGTAAGATTAAGGTCGCCATCTACTTCTAATAGATCCGTAACCATATATTTTTCTACCAGTTCAATGTTTTTCTCTAAACTGTCATTATAGCAATATCGTTCGCAAAAGCGAACACCTTGCCATTAATAAACTTATTTTGTAGATCGTTTGGGTATGTAATAATAACGGTGCTGGATTACTACCTTGCGGTATCCCCATATTCATTGGCATCAACTCGTATATTATTTATACTATAACTACTGTGCTTTAGATAACTTCCAAACCATGCTTTAACACTACTTTGTATACCGTTTTCTACAATTCTTCCTAGCATCTTATCATGAATAACCGTATCGAATGCTTTTGCGAGATCTATGAATGTCACTAGCACTCTATTTCCCGTTTCAAAGTTTATCCTTACCCCCTCAGCAAAATCCCTCAGTGCTTGTGTTGTTGATTTTTTTCCTTTGAAACCCACACTGCCCTTTATCGATGATGTTATTTTCTTCCAAGTACTTAGCTAATTGTTGCGCTACATATTTTCCCATTATTTTAGCTATTCGTGTTTACCGCAATAGACACCTATAATTACTGTAATATTTATGATTTCATTTTTTTGTATACGAGCCTAATTAATGTTCATATATTAATACGGATCTATTAGAAGCAAGTGGGCTCACGATCTTAATCTTACAGTTAATACATCGAAAATGAAATGTATGCTGCTGAAATTGATGAATGATAATGATTTGTATAAGTCAAAAATTAAAATGCACACTAACGAGTGAGCACATTACTCGTTGAACAATAATCAAATTTGGTTTGTAACATAATAGTGCTTGTAAGTGAATATAAAAATATCTGGGTGTAACACGATAATAGACAGTTGAGATGGAAAAATACGAAAATCGGAAAATAAATTAAAATCGATAATACCAATACTATACACATTAACTCTTTCATGCACAGACTTAGACATATCAGCCATGACCCATGCTTTATATACTCGCTAGGCTTCATTGGCATGTATTGTTTGATACTGGATCGCCCTTTGAATTTAAACATTAATTCATCAATGGCAAGGTACGGATTCGGCGAGAAGTACTTTTCAAATTTACGGCTAATTTCAATTAAGAGTGGACGCAATTTATACTGTTTGTCATAATTTGCACTTTTACTGTGTGACATCGTGATGTTATCGGTAAGGTGAATATTTGTTAATAACCAACCAAAACCATTTACAGTCATTACTAATAAATAGGTCGTGTAGGTCTGGTGATGAACTCCAGTAATCTCGATAGCTTTGAAGTTTTTTTATCCCCATTAATATATTAATTCCTAAAAACGTTTCAGCTTCATCTTTATTTGTTTGTTGGTAACGTTTACCACCTTGCTCAGCATATAAATTAGTTTGAAAAACTATGTACTTCATAAATTTATAATTAAAAACCAATTTAAATATATTATAAGCCGACTTAATTAGTAAATTTTGAGACATCATCTGTTGGACCACTGATGCTGCTAAAAATTGTTGGCGCTGTATGAATTTCAAACTTATTCCATTCTACATTACACTTATTAGTATCACTACCTGATGCTAAATTTCTAATAACTGTCGTACGTATCAATAGTTTCGTCTGAGTCACTTTCAGAGCTAATTTCCGAGTCTCCTGACCGGTATCGTTTCACATAATACGTCTCGTAAATTTCATCATCATTAAGACAATCCATATTTTTATTTCTAATAAAAATGCGAAACGAGCTATATTATAGAAAAATTAAACATTCGAAAGTAAATCATTCTACTTGTGTATTTCATCTAATAATAGCCATGACAAATATTTAAAAAAAATAAAACCTGTTCTGCATGGTGGGACGAATTTCGTACAAAAAATTACATAAAACCTTTCAACTTACCGCAAACGAATTTCACGAAGAATATATTTTGAAGGAACAGTGTAAGATTAAACAGTGAATACCAACGTTAAACAGCAAGAAAAACGACTACTAAACATTTCAATTATTTGCGTCTGCGTGATAAGTACACGTGCACCGGATGTAAAATTCCACTCCATTAACATGGTATGTGAAGGAAAGAAGTCATTTTTATTGCCAGTTTAATGTTTATACCGATATTCTGCTTGATAAGGGAAAATCTGTACCGTGGTACATATTTTGTCCCACTATCCAACCAATGCAATAAAATAGGTGGTAGATATTTTGTACGCTGTGCTTGAAAGAGTTAAAAAATGATGTAGATCAGGAAACAATGAGAATGGTGTAGATTGAGATATGACATACCGTGAGGATCGGCGTCTAAATATTACATGGGAAAAATAGATCAGTTGCAAAGAAAAAGTTTGAACCTAATAAATAATTATTAGAAATCAGAACGAACCGTTAAACGATCTGTGATAACGTATTCGATATAGTGGGACTATATTTGTTTACCAAAGTTTGGGATTATTTAGTAAAAAATAAAAGTATCGATTTAAACGAAAACATGCAAATAAAATATAAACTAAGGAAAACGCGGTCAAGATTTGGGTGAACAAACTAATAAATACGTGATGACGAAGTTGTTAAATAATATACCGGACGAAATATTGAAATAAAAAAAGATTGGGAAACTGAAACAGCGGCTAAAAGAGTGGTTACAAGATATGGATAATATAAATAGAATAATAATAGATAAAATATCGCAACTATAACTAGATAAAATAGAGTAAAATAAATAATTTATAATGAATTCGGAGGGACAAGTGATAACAATAAGTTAATATAGCGTCTGCTATTACTAAATGAGGTAGATACTGCGAGTGTGTGGGTGAGGGTGTATTTAGGGATGAATGAATATTATAACTGTAATTTTGTGTATATGTGGGTATGTGAATTTTATAAATTAAAAATAAACGATATATGTATGTAATAATATTATGAATGTACACATATTGTAAAATGGTGTGTAGACCCGTCGACAAGCGTATGACGGGACATATATTACCTAACATGTAAAAAGTGGCATTCAAGTGTAAGTAATTGAGTTTACTTCGTGTATTATTATTTTATAATAAATATACGCTTTTGAAAAAAAAAATAATAGTAGTATTGGCTACAAAACTGCTGCTACAAATACTAGTGCAAACATATATAATATATATAAAAGGAATTAAAATAATTGCATAATAGGGAAATTAAAAATAAGAAGTGTAAGTGAAAATGTGGAAATGGATGTGAGCAAATGATGTATCAGTGAGAAAAAGTGAGAGTGTTAGTTCGATATATGTAAGTTTTGAAAATTATTACATAATTATATCAAGATTATGTAAATTACATATAAGTAAATCTGTCGACAAGCAAATGTTTAACGGAACAATTGAGAAATGTTAATTATAAGGCGTGTTTGCGTTACTATATAAAGCACTATTTGTAAATTTAAATAAATATACGTTTAAAAAAAAAAAAAAATTGATACTATCTCACCAGAATATTTGTTCTTATGAGAATATCCTAGTATCGGGGAAACGCTTTGTATTGCTTGAAAATTACGTTTAAGTCGAAAAGCTTTGCATAAATAAAATAAATTTTATAGCTGTGTTTATTTTGTTTTGTTAATTAGTAACATTTACCTGACTATATATTATTAATATGTACAAATATGTAATGATGTTCATAACTGTTTTAAATTTAAAATATTCTAATTTTGACTATAATGAAGTATGTTTTTCTTTGAATGATGTATTTATATTCTATAGACATCTGATTTTTCTATAGATGTTTTTCTTTTTGTTTTTTTCAGAGAAGTAATTTTTTTTTTTATTTTACTAAAGATTTTTCCTATAAAGATGTATTTTTCTTAAGTTTTTTTTTTTATATATATATTCTTTTAAGATTTTTATTTTTGAACTGTATTTCGTTATCGGCAAGATGTATTTTTGTATCTATGTTTCTGAAGTTGTATTTTTCTTTTTTATTGTATATTTATTTTTATTATTCATTACTACTCTGCACCCTACAGACATCTTTCTTCATGCACAAAGGTAGTCGATGGGACTATGTTTTTCATCCCATCACTGCCCTTAGATTAAGTACACAAGCAAGGGACTATTACACACATTACTTTTCAGCTACACACTACTTATACGCACTTCTATAATTATTTAACTTTAAGCACACTAGTCCCCAGTCCTTTATAGTAACACCTAGATTTTTAGCAATAAACCAGCCCCACTGGGTAAGTCCGGATTGGGGAACAAACTTAAAAAAAAAAAAAAAAAAAACAGAAAATGCAAAGCTTCATTTATAGGGAACTTATATAATTATGTTGTAAATCGATAATAACTAATTACAAAATTGTGTTTAATCTTGACTAAATTACAATTGTTAATTACATTATTTTTAGAAATATAAGTTTTTAGAGTTACGTTTTGTTATTACAACTACATGTTACAGAAGAAAACATAAAATAAAATAATTATTCTTTAGGCTCTAATCATGGAATTTAGCAGTTAAGACTTCATTTATACATACTAGAAATTAATTAAAATTTTAAAATTAATTTTAGAATAAACCACCATCAAATCTACTTTGTATAGTGATTTTACATAAAAACACAAATTTAATGTATTCTTCTTTACTGTGAATAATATTACCAAGTTTGTCTAGTCGATATTTTATTTTTTCAGGATTGCATCCGTTAAATAATAAATGTTCTACTGTGTCCTGATGTGTCCTGTGTCCACAGTAAAGACATAAATTGGATCTTGATATATTAAAACGATAGAGGTACTCACTAAATTTGTCACGGGGACAAAGGATTTGTATAATATAAAAATTAGGGCAAAAGAATTTACATGTAATCCTTTTGTAAAAAATATAAATTACCTTATATATAAACTAGGTGATACCAATCGTGGAGTATCGATGGGGCTCAATAGGAGTAAAACAAAAAAAGGTTTGCCAAAATCCGACTAAAATTCGCCGAGTTATCCACAAATTTCCATCGACGTGTACTTGATCTGCTAAAAAGCATGCCAAACGCTTTTTGTTGAAAACTTTGCAATATGATGTACTCAACACATAAGTTTTTGTTTATAGATGCGATCAAAGAACATTTGCTTAAATTTTATTATTATTAAGTTTAAATTTATTTATTATGGGTAACTAAGTTGCATGTTCACTGTTTGTGTTGTGCATAATGTCATAAAACATTACATGTTTTTGTATCACTAAGTTTAAGGAAACTTGACCAGAGATTGCAATAACCACATCTTTATAAACTGTCCTGTAATCTTGAATTAATCTAAGATTACATTTCAATCTATCATAAAAAAAAAAAAAAAACCAACAGTAGAACAGTATGCGACACAATCAAGCTTTTAAATAAAACTATCACTTGTTTATAACTATAGTTGTTTTGACGTTATACTGTTTGTTAAAGATTATGAGATAGATTGGAAATTTGAGAATTAATGTAGTCAACGTGTTTATAAAAATTAAACTCATTATCAACTATTACACCCAAATATCTGAAGTGATAACACTCCATCAGCTGTGAACCATTTTGCACACTAGAGAAATTTTAACTGGATTTCTTTTCTTGGTAGTAGTAATATTTATAAACACAAATTCTATGGTTCGTTGTGAAATTGTTTATAAAATTAACAATTACAGCTATACGTATAATCTAAACTAGACTCAGACTGTAATATGTACTTGTAAATTTAAATTTGTAATGCTCATCAAAAACTGTTAAAAATTAAACCGCGCCTTATTGGCAGTTATGTATATCTTAAATTATCGTAGTACGATATTTTCTAATTTTATTTATTGTAAAATAATAACTACAATATATTTGAAAATTATTCGTAAATGCATGAATTATGTTTATATTTTCTATTATTTATTAATATATAAAATTTATATTAAACGAGTTATATTTTTTATATTTTAAATAATTTCGATAAGTATATCGATAGTTAATTTTTGTTTTATCAGAAAAATATCGCCTGGCTTGTTACCTCCCGGATCACCGGGAATTTTTCGACGTAAAGTATCTGGAGAGGAAAGTTCAGTATTGTTACGCGAAGAAAGTGTATTGGATGTAAATTCTGAGCAACCTGAAAAAATTTCAAATATGTCAAGTAGTACGATTTCTGCTTCTGGATGGCCTAATTCGAAATTAGAATACGAATTAAAACAAGTAATCGGTTAGTTCCATACATGAACGATAATAATTTGTATTTTAGTTTTATAAAAACCATTTTAACTCAAAGCCTATAGATTAATAACGTTATTATACAGTGGCACTGCATTTTCTTAAATTATTATATATCGTTATTCTTTAGGAGTTGGAGCTACGGCTGTGGTTCATAGTGCATACTGTAAATTCAAGCAAGAAAAATGTGCTATTAAAAGAATCAATCTTGAAAAATGGAATACCAGCATGGACGAATTATTAGTAATACATCTATTATGATAAAATATGAATTATTTAAATTAATAAATAATTTTGAATTTAATAATTTTGTTACCCTGATTTATAAATTATTCTTAGAAAGAAATCCAGGTAATGTCTTCTTGCCATCATGAAAATGTTGTCACATACTATACCAGTTTTGTAGTGGAAGATGAGCTCTGGTTGATTTTACGTTTACTGGAAGGCGGTTCATTACTAGATGTTATAAAACACAAACTGAGAACGTCGAATTGCAAGCACGGTGTGTTCGATGAAGCTACTATAGCAACGGTCTTAAAAGAAGTTTTAAAAGGTTTGGAGTATTTTCACAATAATGGACAGATACATAGGTTAGTGAATTACTTTAATTTATAATTTAGTTAGTAGTTTTTTTTTATATATAATTATTTTATGTAATAATTAGCATATTAAGATAACTAGTTTTATAACAATGTGTACACCTTTAGAGATATTAAAGCCGGAAATATATTACTTGGGGATGATGGCTCGGTCCAGATAGCTGATTTTGGAGTTAGTGCTTGGTTAGCAACTGGTCGGGACTTATCAAGAAAGAAAGTGAGACATACATTTGTTGGAACGCCATGCTGGATGGCTCCTGAAGTTATGGAGCAGGTATAAAAAGAACGTTTTTTGTATATGCTTGAAAATGACGCGATTGTCGAAAAAGTTTGCGTTGATAAAATAATTTTTATGGTGATTAACTTTGTTTTTATTTTGTTTTGTTAATTTCATAAAATCACTACTCTCCAATACATCAACATTAAACGTTTATATATGCGCATATGAATGTATGTGTGTTTGAAGTAACTAATTGATTATTTAAGTACCGTATAAGTATGTTGTGTATATATGTTTATATGCCTGTATAAAATTCGTGCATTCTAATCTTATTTTCTCACTGATAAATGTATCGGTGTGATAGATGGCAGCAACCACAATTTAAATAATAGCATCTAATTTATGTCTTTATTTTCGCTGTTTATTCATCTTTGAAGCTTCAGACTTACAACTGTCATCGGTACGTAATTATATATCGTTTTATGGGTGACTGGTTATTATAGTTGGAATTTTTACAAATAAATTATAAATATTGTTGAATCTTCCACACTACTGTATGACACAATTAAATTTACCGATTATGAAAGGAGCAGACTGATAAAAACCTTTGATTGACGCATATTTATTAATTATTACGTCAGGGGAGATATTCAAGATGAATTTTGAAATTAAACGACATATCTTGATGTTTAGTGAGCAAACTTATACGAAATTATTAGACTAGAAATAAAAGTGAATACGAAATTATTAATTTTCTATAATGGTTCTGGTTCTTAGAAAGTAAGCAAAACCAAACATCTTTGCGACCAATAACTATTTAAAGTAGTATATAATCTTGAAATTACCGTAATACCGACAACGCTAGGACATTGTAATACTGACAAACCTTTTAGACGTGTATTAGTAATAAATATTAAAAGTATATTGATCGCTTCTAATTTCAGTTCAATGGAATCTGATTCTATCCATTTACTTATTTATAACGTTAAAGTCTTTTCCTATCAGTCGTTTCGGAATTGTTAACTATTGCCAAATTGAATAAATATATATAAGTTGTCTGATAAGTGTATAAAAATATTTTTCGATGGTTTCTCTAAAAATTAGATATGTACGTTCAATGAGATAAAACAAAAAGTGTGGCGTATGAATACTAATAAAACATGTTAATATACTATATATCGTCCTGAAAGTTTGATGTAAATATTACTTGCAAATTTAAATTAATGCAGTGTTTTCGAGAAACATGTGATTAAATATGTAACAAAGTATAGAAATAGTTTTTATTTTCATTACAGACATTTTGACTTGAGTTTTTGTCATAATGATTAGTTTTTTAAATAAATAAAATAAAAATACAATTAAATAATATTTCGTTTATTGTGATTTTTCACATTCATTTTACAACTATTAAGTATTTCAATCATTTGTATTGTATATTGCTAATCATTCAACAATAAGTAATCTATTTATGAGATTCGTTTTTGATCAAGAAATTTTTTCAAATTAATATGATTCCATAAATATAATCAACAAAACATTAATAATTGTAACCTTCATTGCTTATCTAATAATTTATTATTTTAATTTTCAATATTTTCAAAAATATGCTTTTATTTTGTAGAAATATATTTATTTGTGCATAAATTTATTATTGAAATATTTAAATGCAATAATTGTGCTCTCGTTGAAATTTAATAAATAAAAAAAAAACAAATTAGCAAAATAACACCTTTAAAATAAAAGTATAAAAATTCAGAACAATACAAATTGTTTGAAAATACTGGGTTAAACTGTCATAGTTCCATATGTGTATCATTACACCCAACATAAACATTAAAATTTTATTTTTTAAAAATTGAAGTTCAATTTGTTCCGTGTGTTATGAAGTTAGTTCATAAATAGTTTCGAAGTATGTTCTATATCCGCGTAATGTAAAAAAGAATTATAAAATTCAAATCAATGTTTTTCGATTTAGAAAAAATCTAGTTTCAAATAATTAGTGCTGAATTACATGAATTTGTGTACGATATATGTTATATTTTTGTATATTAAATATGCGTCGTGAACATAGTATGCACATTTAAAAGCTCGTATCATTATTTTTTATTATTTTAATGAATTGTGTTTTCAACAGAATAAAGTTTGGTAACCTATATTGTATAAATTTCAGTAATGTGATATTTACAAAATCAATTAGTAATAAAAAAACTGATGTTATGTGTCCGTGATGAGTCGTATCGACGAAATAAATAAACACTTGCTAATCGTTTTTGATATTGATTTCCGTTTTAAAACGAGTCATTTATTCAGGATACTTTATAGCCATGAACATTCATCTGAATTTATAATTAAGAGCACAAAATAAATTGTAACTTAATTCAAGGTACAAAATTTAATTTACCAATAGGATCACGGATACGATTTTAAAGTGGATATATGGTCTCTGGGTATTACCGCAATAGAAATGGCTACGGGTACAGCTCCTTACCATAAGTATCCTCCGATGAAAGTACTTATGTTGACATTACAAAATGATCCGCCGACCTTGGATACTGGAGCCGAAGAAAAAGATCAGTATAAATCATATGGAAAAACTTTCAGGAAAATGATTGTCGACTGCTTGCAAAAGGATCCAACAAAAAGGTACAGATCGCTTCCTATTATTTTAGTAGAATATACTATGTGTGATATTTAATGTGAATGTTGTGTTAGACTTTTAATCGCTAACTTTATATTACAGCATTACAGGAATGAGAGGTATTAAATATTAAAGTAACGAGTAAATTTAAATTAAATGAAATGATGTAGTATAAAACTAGAACCAAGTTTAAAAATCAATCGGTGAAAGTGCATCAATTTAATTGATTTGGTTTAAGCGTTACTTCAAAACAAGCTCCCAATTTTGTTTCCTCGGAATGAATTATCTAATGTATATCGAGTGTGTGTGTGTATATTAATATTCAACTATGTATATATAATTCTGTAATTACGTTTATTCGTACAGGCTTATTTTACAACAACATTTAATTTTTTGTTTGAACATGTTTGTTAATTTCGTAGCTTTTTGTAATTATAAAAATAATAATTTTGTTAATTATAAAACTTCGTATTACATATTACCTTTTAATTTCTAGTCCAGTAATGTTAATATACCCGAATTTTACTTTTTCAGACCATCTGCGTGTGAATTACTTAAACATGCTTTTTTTAAAAAAGCTAAAGACAAAAAATATTTGCAACAAACGTTAGTTGCCATTGGTCCAAGTCTCGAAACACGCGTGCAAAAGGTAAATATAAAATTTTTAAATAATTTTATCGAATTTTTCTGCATCAAAAAGAAAAAAAAATCAAATTAATTTGACACATACTTCCCGTTAAAAAAAAATATTATGTTCGTATGTACGTTGATTTGTCTTATATTTTATTAATATAGTGACTAGTTAATTTTTTTTAAATAAATAACCTGTAAGAGATATTACTAAATTTCTTTTGAAAGATTAATCGTTAGGAGAATGGAAATATAGTTCCAATTTTTATCTAGTGTTTATTTTTTTCTTTAAAGAATTCTAATACATAATGATCACGTTTTTTTCGGTATCAGTTTTCATTTTCAAGTTAAAAAAATTGAGAGTTTATATCGAAGAAAAATGTGAACAAAACCCATGAAAGTTTAAAAATATATTAACATGTCGGTATTTTTAGAATCAGTGAAATTCGACACTTTATTTATTCCGTTTCATTAATTTTTTACTTTGTGTATAAAGATTATTGAATTTAGGTTTAAGTGAATTCTTTATAGTCGTTAATTTAAAGTTGGAAGTATGTTTTAAATGATCATGTTTATCTTTATATTGAAAAAGTTTTCACGCTATATCTGTGTACTTATTTTATGAAAACGAATAAAACATCTCTCTCACCGTAAATAGCACAGCATTTTTCTGTAAACAAATCATTTTCAAAATTCGACGTAAACATGATAATTAAATTAGTTTAAATAAATTGGTACAAGTTAATTTGCATGTACATTCTTTAAATTCCGTTCTATATCGCAATATCCTCCATTGTCATTGTATCATATTTCATTTAAATATTTTAATATTTTTAAAAAGTGTTTCAATAATATTAATATGCTTTTGGTGAATTACTTTTTTTTTTTTACCTGTTTTGTTTATGTACCTTTAAAATTTAACCAATATTAACGAATTATTATACTGTTCCATTATTATGTTATTAAAAATTATCTGTAAAATTTTATTTAGGTAATTTTTTTTTAATGTCTGTTCCATTTAACTACAAAGATTTTTATTATCTGAGTTTTTTATCTTATTTCATAACTTCTGTATTAATAAATAAATACCTTATACCATGTTGTATAGGCTTCAAAAAAACAACCTGGATCGGGTCGATTACATAGAACTTTAACCGGTGAATGGGAATGGTCTTCGGACGAAGAAAAAGATATACATTCATCAGATGAAGAGGTATATATTTAATTAATTATGTGTTATTTAAAGTGCAAAAGCACATGAATTACTTATTTTTTTATTTATATATGAACTACTGAAATAATCTACTTTTGTACTTTTTATATCAATATCGACTAACGTGTAATCAAGTAATTAATGAAAAAGATTTATATTTGGTTTATTGATAAATATAAATATGTTTTTAATTGATTAACAGGCTGAGGAAAAACCATTAAATAATTTGGTTAAAGATGATTCTTCCGACAGCGATGGAGAGCATAGTCGTCCTCAAAAATTTAACAAAGCTTCCGTTGCAGTTCCTTCGACATCAAGTGAAAATTTTATACCCAACAAACCTCAAATTTTTGGTGATCAACAAGTTCCTCATATGATGGATAATGGGTCTGCTACGATGAGAACTGAAAACCTGCCGTTTAATGCGACCACATCGCAGTTATCTCCTGCCGGTGTGACTATGAAACAAGCTTTTTCATCTCATAATGTACCCCCGGACTATGTTGCCCCACCGCCTCGAAATATGACCAATGAACCAACTTATCCGCATTACACCCGAGATACTATAGAATCTTTTGTAAAACCTTTGCAACAAATATTTTCTACAACTTACAATGTGTCAACTCAACAGGTTATATCATCTTGTCCAAGAGGATTGCATAGATCTTCATCTGTAACTTTGACTATGGGACAAAGTGTTCAGAATATTCCAACAGAGCAACATATTCCATCTTGTCCTTATGCCGCTATGGAACGAGAATCACAATCTTCACAAGCTAACGTTCAACTAAACCAACAAACGTTCACTACCAATGATTTCATTTGCAATGATTGTTTGGAAAGTGGCATGCGACTGTCTGACATTCCAGTTCAGAGTGTGCCGTTTGATAATGTATCTTCACGACCATATTTCCCGAATGATAATGTACCTTCAAGACCATATTTTTCTAATGATAATGTACCTTCAAGACCTTATTTCTCGAATGATAATGTACCTTCAAGACCCTATTTCTCGAATGATAATGTACCTTCAAGACCCTATTTCTCGAATGATAATGTACCTTCAAGACCCTATTTCTCGAACGATAATGTACCTTCAAGACCCTATTTCTCGAATGAGAATGTACCTTCAAGACCATATTTCCCGAATGATAATATTTACAGTGAACACAATTCATCTTTGTCGAATATTCCAGTAAGACAAAGTGTTCCTCCTTCAAATGTTCGTGCCGGGCAATATTTACCGGCTTCAAACTTTCCTATGGGCCAAGAGTTTTCATCAAATGTTCCTGTTACACAGAATTTACCACAGTCTTACACCCCTATCGGATATAGTTTACCTTCGTCGAATATTCCAATGGAACGAGATTTGCCTTTATCAAATGTTCCCATAGGAGAGAGAATACCTTCTTCACAAGTACCCATGAGGCAAAGTTTACAACAGCCATATATTCCGGTGGGACAGTCCCTGTCTCCTTCGTATGGCCCAACAGAGCGAAATTTACCACTTTCAGATGACTATACAACAACAAGTTTACAACAGTCAGATGTGCCAGTAGAACAACCATTATCGTACAGTAATGTTCCGATGGAAAAAAATGTCCCATCTACAAATATTACGTCAGATAGTAGTGCAACAGACCAAACAACTTCGTCTACCAATGTTTACGGGTCACATATAAATAATGACGCTGAAATTTCAAATAATCAGGGAATAACAACAAAAAATTTAACAGATTCCAATGTTCTAGACTGCGCTCCAGTTCAAAATTCATCGTCTCCTAGTACTTCCGCAACACAAACGAATAACAATTCTGGAGGTTCGCAGAATAATCAGAAAGCCGCAACAATATCTTTGGTTCTCAGAATGAGGTATATATATATATATATATATATATATATATATATATATATATATATATGGTGTGTGGGTTGTGTTGTGTGAACATATGTACGCATAGACACGTATGCGTTAATAATTTAAAAAGGAATTTTTAATTTTTTGTATAAATTATTTAATTGTATTCGGTTCTTAAATTTAATATTTTCGTGTGTGGATAAACGACATTATATATATATATATATATATTATAATAATAAATTTATCATTTATTTTACTGCATGCTATCATTATTATTACGTCGAGGTCATACTAGTATTTCCACTGGATATTTAACATTACCTTCTTCCTTATGAAGTTACTAAGAATATTCATTTTTAATGAAACGGCTTAAATATTAATTTATTACTAAGACCCTGAATTTATGTTTACACGCGTATAATTCTGTGCAATTTATCAAATTAACGAAGTTTATTATTTCTTATTTTTATTATATTAGATATATTTAAGCTTGAATTTAATTCTATTGTGTGAAATATTTTTCATAATTGGCTACATCCCATTTAGTACTTTTATTTAATTTTGATGAAGGATCTCTAACGCGTATACACATGTTAATATTATGACTTAGCGAATGATGTTTGTTATGTTTGACACATGAAGCATCAAATTTGTTGCCGACATTTTTATTTATCGCTTATTGCAAAAATATTTCATTTATGATTTCATATTCATCATTTAAGGTTTGAATTACTATGAGCGAAATAATTTATTTCCACTTTATCCGTTAATAATAATTTTTGTATATTCGTTAAGTGGTTTTTTTTTTACTTTATTATTATGTTTATAGAAACCCTCAGAATTTGTTAAATGATATTAGATTTGAGTTTTTGTTGGGCAAAGATACTGCAGAAGGCATAGCATCTGAATTAATAAGTGCCGAGCTGATCGACACTAGAGATATTGTGGTAATTGCTGCTAATTTGCAGAAGATAATTGATAATAGACAACTAAAGACTGTCACATTTCGACTAGTATGTATAAACATTATATTATATAATTAATATTGGTCCACGGTATACGTTTCATCGTTTATTTTCTCGTGTAATTTATCTTTGACATTTGATTTAGATTAGTAGATATAAACATTTTGTTTACTTGTACTAATTATAACTATGTGTAATTATTATGTAAGTAAAAACTACAGATAATGAAATTAATTATTTCCTTATAACGTGTTTACATATTTTGAATGTATTTCGTATAAATTGATTTTAAGTGTACTGACATTATTTTACGGTTATTATTTGACGGGTAAAATATAATTAGCGTTTCCGCAAAAAAACTATTTAAATGAATTCGAACGTGTTTCGAGAAAAAGCACCAAAATAGTCACATTATTAAAAGTTCATATTAAATATGTGTACACCGTGTGCATAATGCTCATTATGGAGAATGACGACTGAATTGCGTATATATATTTATTTTTAAAAAAAATCGAAAACCACTTTTTAACTTTAATCTTATTGAACATGTATGAAGTGGAATTGAAGTAAATTTGAAAACATTTTTTTTTCTCTCAAAATAAATTTTATTTGTTTATCACTTAATATATGTCATCTTTTATTTTTAATTAATAACTATTAATAATTCTGGTAAATACCATTCTCCCTTTTTTCCAGCCTGTCGTATAAATTCGAATTTTCTCCAATTATATTATGCAATATCCGGAAAGTTCTTATTCACTCACTGGGAACGGCCTATATTAGCACATCACTGCTAAGTCATCAGCATATAGAAAATATCCTATATTGTTAAAGAAAAGTTGTTCGTTTATGAATAGATTGAACAGATTTAACATCAAGTTATTCCCTTGTAGATTCCTGTTTCTCTTTTCTCCATCTAGGCAGATGAAGAATTGTCAGTTCAAGTGGTTTCTCAGCGGTAGTTGTAAATATGAAGTCCCCGTCCAGTTTGCATAGCGTTGATCGATGAATGTTTCATAAACCGTAGTTAGATTTCATTTTATTTCCCAGTCTTCGTTTAAATAAATATTGTTGAGAGATATAAATAAATGTTGCTGAGAGATATAAATAAATATTGTTGAGAGATATAAATAAATATTGTTGAGAGATATTATGGTTACAGGTAAGATTTAAAAAAAATATATATTAAACTCCCTGAAATAAATAATTTTAATTACTTTCTTTGCTCTTAGCATCAAAATGATTTTTCGTTTCGCTTTAAAATCTTCACTGTTTCTTATCATTAAGCGGATAATGTGACAGAATTTTATAAGAACGATATTATCTCATTTTATTAGTTTTAAATGTATTTTTTCAACCTATGGATTATTTGATATTCCTTTTTCTAATTTTAAGTACAATTTAAAACTTAAAAATAAGTATCGAAGATCATTCGAATTTGAGGCCTGACATACAGTTTACATTGAAACACTTATTTGGGTTTTAGAGTTTGTGTTTTTATTAAATGATATATTTTTATATGTTTAAAATAAAAGTAATCAGAAATGCTAAGGTGAAGTCAAATGTTTGTTTACTATATTACAGAGTTCCAGTTATAATACTACGGAAACGCCAAATGATAAAACATTAGTTGGATTTGCTCAGATATCTGTTATTGAATAAGCAGAACGTATGGTTGTGTACAGTATTCTTTATTATACAACATCGTTATACTCATAAGTAAGATTGTTGAACAATTTATTTAATATTTTTAAGTATTTATTAGCATGCGAGTCTTATTAAAAAACAATCTAAAATTAAATGATAAAAGTTAGGCTTAGTCCCGATGTTTTAATTTTCAAGAATTATAAATTTTGTTTATATCAATTTTAATGCGTTGGAAACATACTTTATAATAATCTTACTTTGACTATGATACATTTGTGCTTTAGTGAAATATTAATTCTTGTATTTTGTAAAAAAAAAAAAAAATAGGAGGGGATATATACAATTTATTCGTTTATATGTTTATTTTGATCTATCACAAATTGTATGACACACACACACACATACTATATATATTATATATCAAACTATTAATTTTATGTTGTTTATTTACATTTAAAAATTATGTTATATAAATATTCATGAGATTTATTCATTACTTTGTACAGTATTTTGTATACATATATATGTACGATGAATGCACACGCGTATTATTATTATATTGTTTTCATTCGAACTGAATTTTTAGAATTATTAATAATTTTATATTATATTGCGTTGAAATGTATTTATTCATGTTCAAACATACGTTACGAAATGAACGTTATTAATCTCATATAACAATAAAATCGAATATCTGTTTTTAATAAATTAATGATATTCTCAAAGGAAATCGCAGTAAACAACTTTTTTAATCTTCAAATTAATGAATATGATTACATCTGAATATATCAACCGTTTTTTAGCTTTCTTTGTTTGTTCTTTTCTTTCAATTAACATTTTTACTTGGCTATTGTCTGTCTTCTTTCCTGAAAATAAGTTGCTTAATTTAAAAACTAAACTTTAATGTAAAATTTCGTCAAATAGTTGAGCAGTGTCAACAAATATGGCATGACATACACCCTACATACGACCATTTAAAATCGATGAATTTGATCGATCGTGACATGTTTTTATCTAAACTCAAACTATAAATTGTCTCCAACAAGCGGGGATAAACTTTTTATTAAAAACTTCTGAGAGCTTTGATTTTAATGATACTAGTAGATAGGTCCATATAACAGGATTTTCTTAACTGGTTTCCTGGCTTCTTGGTATGAACACCAGTCGTAAACAAGCGTTAAAGGTATACGTTAACAGAATAATGTTGTTACACGATATTTGTTTCAGGATTGCTGAAGGGATTTCATCTTTATCAGAGACCCTTCTTAAAATTAATGTTTTCAATTTTTTTTTTTTACGAGTATTTAATGCCTCGTGGCTATTACTCGATGTATATGATTATTAATTAAAATACATATAATTAAACATCATTAATAATATTTGTATTGATTAGGAAGGCTGTAAGAATTTCTAGGTTGTAGACGTATAGCTGAGCTCATCTCCTTAGTACGATGTTGAGCGTATTTCCGGCAGGTCTTCAGTATATGATGGACGGTTAACGGTGCTTTATATTTATCGTATACAGGTGGTGGCTGGTTACCAAGAAGGTACGAGTGGGTGATTTGTGTATGTCCAAGGTACACTCTACCGCTGTTTCCAATCTCGGTAGACAAATTTTTCCAACGAGTTTTGGCCATGCCATCAGATCCTTCTTGATGCAACCCAAAATACTGGGCTGACTATGGAAGGATCGACTCCATGATCGCAGTATACTCTGGACAGAGTCTAGAGCATAGTCCGCACCCGTATGTATTGGAAGGCGAATTTGCGACGGCCAACGGGCCGCCCGGTGTACGGCATCGTGTGATGAAATATTACGATGACTAGGAATCCAAGCAAAGGTGATCTTTGTGTTTCGTTTATACAGCTCCACTAACGAGAAAAGAATATGATCAACAGATGATACTTCAGAGTTTGTGGCTTTTTATATATTTTAGTGCAGACATAGAGTCTGAGAAAATTACATAGTCGTTCCGTGGGAGATCGGCGATTTGGAGTATACATTGAAGAATCGCAACTAGCTCAGCCGGAAGGACTGACAGCATTATCGGAAGATTGAAGGACTGAATTTTGTTTCAGATGGAATATGCACCACCTACATGAAACTGAGTTTTTGATGGTGTAGCATGTAATGGCTTAAGGTACTCGGAGCAACATCCGTTGTAAGGTTGCGTGTATTACATGGTTTGGTTTGCATTTATTATCGGCTGTAGCAAGATCCCAACAAATCTCTGGCTTGAATTTACTCCATGGCGGAAGAACTGTTGGTATAATTTTAGTAGCAATCTTATGTGGAGTAAATGGTTTAATACAATCATTAGATCGATAAATCGGAGTATGTGCTTTATTATAAAACTAGAACTCGTGAAAAAATGGTGCGTAAACTACAAGTTTTCCCGTAATTCTTCATGTCAGTTATCAGATTTATATCGAATAATGTTACTTTTCACTAACTAATGATATATTTTTATATACAACTGAATTTTAGCCTAGTCAGACCACTAGGACAAAATGTGAATATCAATATTAGAAAGGAATTTGATGATCATGTCTATATAAAGTAACTACATCATGCAGTGATAGAAAATTAATAAGTTGAATACTTGTACGCATGAAATCCGAGAAAGATGTATAAGGATAAATAAACACACGAGTGGAAAACTTACTTACAACATAATCGGTCATAGAATGCGGCCTTATGCGGTAGAATCCAAGCAATTCTAAAAATAGTCAATCATGCTAAATTAACTGAATAGTATAGAAGACAATAAGGATTGAAATGATAAAATTTAAAATCACGAAGTTATTGATAAATATTTTATGAAAAAAAAAAAATACATCAAATTTGTGTTAATTTTTAATGCATAATAAAACATATTTAGATTTTCATACATTTTTGGTAAATAATATACGTAAAAATATCAGATAGATTGAAATGAATACATAAAAAAAGAATTCAAATTAACAAATTTGAAATAATTATATATTTTTTTAAATGTACGAATGATAGAAAATGGGTAGAGAGAAATTTTGAAAAATAAAATGAAGAAGTCTATAGTCATATATATTACATATCTATCTGTGGAAATATAAAAAGAACGGTTAACAAATTATCAAATATTTGCTTCATCGTCGTAAAGAAATTTTTTTAAACGAAAATCTAATTGAAGAAATGTACGCATCATTAAACATTTACTTTGTTTGTTAGAAAATTGAGAAAGTTATTAAGTTAAAATTTGTAATATATATATATATATATATATAATGAGTAAAATAATTTATTCGATCGTTCGTCTAATATTGATATCCCAGTATGGTTTTTATTCCAAACGATAATATCAACAGTAGTGATTACGCTAGAGGAGATAATGTAAATTAACTATTACATACTCAACAGTCCATAAAACCATTTTCCCCAAAGTAAGTATATGAAAATCTACAAAAATGTACGCTAAAAAAGGCACCCTGGTTTTGAAAAAAATCGCGGAGAAAATTTTTAACATTTTTAATTCAATATTACAGTATAAAAAATCTGTGATAATCATGATACATAAGGAAGGAAAGCCACATACTTCATGTGTTCTAGTATTGTCCAAGTTCATTTTCAAAAGTTCATCTTCAACCGTTTAGATTCGATTATAAAAACACAAAACATAATTTCGAATCATCAATTCGGCTTTTGAATTGATCACTCAACATTAAAACAGTGTCATAGATTAGTTGATGCGATATTATCGGCGTTAGAAACAAGTAATGTATGCTCACTTGATATGACGTAGGTGTTTGACCGAGTCTGACATCAGGAACTGTTATTTAAACTAAAAGAATTCTTAACCCCGGACTTTCATAAATTATTCGTATCATATTTAACTGGCAGAACGTTTCTCATGAGAATAAATAATGTTTTTTCCAAATATTACAACATTCTAGCTTTGGTACCACAAGGTAATCTACTTTATCCGGTATTTTACATATTGAATCAGACAATATTGGTGATATTTGCCGACGACATAACCATTGCTAATCCAAATATATAGCTCTAACTAAGGAAACAATTTTTGCACGAACCACATTGTTGTATTCTCTTCTTAACAAGAAATCATTTTTGATCTTCACTTCAAAAAGAAAAATGTGTTTAACTTTGATAGCACCAATCTGGAAATTTGGAATTGAATTATATGGAACTGCATGCAAATACAACACTGAGAATATGGCAACAGTCGAAAATACTTTGTATTATCACATCTACGCCAAAATAAGTATCTAATTGACCTAAATATGTCATATTTTAATGAAGTTCATACAAATCGATATAAAAAGTATTTGATGAGTAAAAAAGAGTAAGAACATGTATCACATGCTTTATTAGAAAGTAAACTCTTAATCTAAATGTAACATAACATAATCGAACGACTTACAACGTAATAAGCTAAACAGTGCCGCCACTATTAATACATAAAATTATGTTTGTATGCAGTTTGTTACACTTAACACAACTCAAACTTTGTACACAATAATTTATATATATTATAAACAATAGTAAATTATAAAATATTTATACACCTAAGCCCATTAAATCACGAATTTGAACAAATGCCAACTTTGGCAATGATTTCGTTAACTCGTCAGCCTTTTGCTGTTTAGTATTAATAGATTTAACTTCTATAATACCTTTCTCGATATAATCACGAATGAAATATGAATATCCCAAGGTAACACCGTAATAAAAGGTTCTACAGTCACTTTAGAATAAATAATCAATTCCATCTCAGCCGTTAAACGATTATTTCGGATCGTCCGGTTTGTTTGGGGACGCAGTTATACAATAGATTCGTATTTTTCAGGTAAGTTGCTTAATAATTTTGTACATTTACTTTCTACAATTGGTTCATTTCCAACCACCTTCATTTGACGTATTAATTCATCAAAACGTGTTATTTCAGTTTCTAAATCTGTATCAGGTTTTACATTAAATTCACTGTATTTTCTTTCTAATAACAATTTATTACATAAATTCGTTTTTTCATACCTTGTGTTCAATGTGAACCACATATCATACGCAGTTGTACAATCTTTTATGTCTTCAAGCACATTATCAGTCAAACAGGCGACTATTATTGTTTGAGCCAAAATATCTTCTTTATTATCCATTTTGTCTGTTTTCTTCTCTATATAGCCATGTACAGTTTTGGATTTCAACGTCAGTTGTACTCTAAATTTCCACAAACTAAAACGTAGAATTATTTCCATTAAACGGTACAATACCAAACTTTTCAACACTAGTTGAATTCGACATCATGATTCTGTCATATCTCGTTATTAATATGCGAACCGTCGAAGATAAATTTAATATATAATGCTAATTAAAATTAACATTATAATACATAAAATAAAATTTAAAAACTTAAAAAAATAACCACGGATTGCTACCATGATGAATAAAAAGGAGTAAGAAAGTGTATCACATGCTTTATTAGAAAGTAAACTTTTTTTTTTTTTCTAAATCCCTGCTATAATCTACGCCTAGTCTGTCTAGGCTATCAGTAGTTGTTATTATAGGTGATTACAATTTAGTCACTTATAGCCCCATCCATTGATGTTGTAGCTAGTTAGTGTTCACATAATGGCTTTTCATCATAGCGTGTCATTAACTAAAGTAAATCTAGTGCCCTCGTCCATTGTAGCTGGCGAACCTCCTCCATATTATCCAGTAGGATAATTGCTGTCCAGTTGGTATGTTTATCCAACCTATCAGCATGCTTCTTAGCTGCATTTTTAATGACATTTTGCACATATGGTACAGCTAAATCACGGTGTAATATCTCGTTGCTTATGTACCAAAGGACATCTGCAAGTGTTCTCAGAGTTTTATTCTGGAATGTTTGTATTATTTTTACATTACTTTTTGCGCTACATCCCCACAACTGGCACCCATATGACCATATTGGCATGAGTATCTGTTTATAAAGTATCGCCTTATTATTTAAGGTGAGTTTCGATTTTCTTCCTATTAGCCAATACATTCGCCTTACTTTCATATTGAGTTCTATTCTTTTAGTTACAATATGGTTACCATGTTAACCTGCTATCCAGATATAGTCCAAGGTACTTCACTTCGGTTTTAAACGGAACGATGTTTTTGTTCATAATAATATTTTTTGTAGTAATTTTTCTATTTGTAAGTGTCACATGAGTCGATTTTACTTCATTAATTTTAATTTTCCATTTCTCACGCCAAGAGGTGATGAGATTTACACTTGTCTGTAATATTTTGTTTGCTTCATTAGGACAACTGCTTGAACATAAGCGGCCGTATCATCAGCAAATGTAGCAACTAGCGCGTTTTCAGATTTAGGTAAATCAGCAGTATAAAGCAGGTAAAGCAACGGACCCAAAACATTCCCCTGAGGTACTCCAGCATTAGCAGGATGTATTTCAGATACTTCATCGTCATACTTCACTCAAAAGTACCTTTTGCTCAGGTAGGATTCGAATAGTTTGCAATAATGGTAAGGAAATATTTTCCCGATTTTATGCAACAATCCCGTGTGCCAAACTTTATCGAATGTCTGGCTTATGTCCAGGAATACTGAGTCGCATATTCTTCTTTCCTCAAGATCGTTTTCTATTTTGTGCGTTATTCTATGCACCTGCTGTATAGTGGAGTGTTTTGATCTAAACCCATATTAGTGATCTGGAATAACTTTATTGTCCTCTACTATTGGTATTATGCGTCTATAAATTAGTTTCTCATATAGCTTGGATAATACTGGATATAAAGAGATAGGCCTGTATGACGTTATGTCAGTGGGTGGCTTACCAATTTTATTAATCATTATTACCTGTGAAAATTTTAATTGTTCCGGGTAATAGCTTAATCTAATTATCGCATTAAATATGTATGTTATCATTGCTATTCCTTTACTTGGAAGCTCTTTTAGTACTCTAGCTGTTATGAGATCATAACCAGGAAATTTTGTTGGATTCAATTTTTTTATTACAGCTTTTATTTCTCTCGGAGAAGTAAGTTTAATTCGAGGATACATGTTCATATTATAAGCTTCTGTTAATGAACTTCTTTTGCGTGTTGTGTGAGGCTGAAATACTTTAGCCAAATATTTAGCGAATGCATTAGCTTTATCTTTATTATTATGTGCCCATTATTAATATCCACTTCAGTCTTAAGAGGTATATGCAAATTTGTATTTTTATCGATTGTTTCTCTGAATAACTCCCAATCAGTGTTGGCAGTGTTTATTTTTGGAGTTGTTTTTCTAACTATAATTATTTAATGCCATAATAACTAGCGAGTGATCCGATGAGAGATTGTAGTCTGAATTTTGATATAGGATGTAGATAATCCTCGAGTTATGAAAAAAATCAAGCAGGTCTGGCTTTTTATTTTTATCAGTCGGCCAATATGTCGGCGAGCCAATTGTTATTATATCACATTTATTTCGATCTATAGCTTTTTGTAGTTCTCTACCCTTCCGTGTGATAAGCCGTGACCCCCATTAAGTGTTTTCAGCATTATAATCTTCTCCTATGATATACGTGTCTCCTAATGTCTGCAGATATTCTTTAAATTGATATTGGAGGATGTCTCGGCAGACAGTATACAGCAGAGATAACTATGTTTTTATTTTCGGATGTTACTTGTATACTGGTCGCCTGTATGTAATCTTTCTGGTATTTAAATATTTCGTGGTGTTTTATATTATTTTTAATTAGAATGACTGAACCACCATGTGCTCTACCATCTGGATGTGGAGTATTATACGTAGTATATCCTGCTATGTGGAAGTAGGTTTTATTAGTCAAATGAGATTCAGAGATTAAGAATGCATCAATTTTATTTTGCGATAAGAACAATTCGATTTCTCGTTTATGATTTAGAATACCATTTGCATTCCAGGTTGCGATCTTTGAGTGATTCATTTATTATTAACCATAGATGACATTCTGTAGCAAGTTATTTATCATCTGAGTTTGTTGATTCATTACTTTAAAAAATAAATCTTTAATTTCTTTCATAAAATTAGTCAAAATTGATTCGTTGTTACTGTTATTTTGATCTGATTTAGTGTTGTTAACAATATGTTACATTTTGGTTAGATGCAGCTGATGCATATGACGTTCTTTTGTTTTGGGAATTTGCCGCTAAAGATGGGAATTCAGTTTCATTTATTATATTATAGGTTGTGCTATTATTTTGAAGATTTTTAAATTTTTTATTTGTATCATCGTTTTCATTTCCTTTAGCGATTGATTTATTCCTTCTTTTTACTATTTCCTGGTATATGACACAGCTTTTAAAGTTCGCTGTGTGATTACTTTTGCATAGAGCATAAGTAGCCGGTAATTTTTTTATCCTTATCACACTTATATGATTCATGTCCTTGTCCACATTTAATACATCTATATGTGCAAGTACAATATGATTTTTGGTATGGCCGTAAAGTTGACACCTCATGCACTGTACAACTGTGTCTTTTTTCCTTGGTTGTTCAAATTTTACTCTAGCATTCAGTAAGTATTGAATATTATAAACATCACTGTTCACTAGGTTTGATATCTAAGAAAAATAGAGGTAGAGGATGCTTATCAACTCTTTAATATTAAATATGTTTCTTGTACGATGCCCCTTTTCACTTAATGCTCTAGCGATATCTCTGTAGGTACTGAAGGATGTATATTTCGTAGAACCACTCTGAAGGCACAGTCTTGCTTTAGTTGGTATGTGTGATACATCGCGTGTTTCGCTTTAAACGTTTTAATTAAGTGAGCAACCTCTTTTGTTAGTATTTGTATTATCCCACTCCCATTAATAGTTTTGTAGCTATAATTTAAGGCGTCTACATTTTCTTCAATTTTTCGTTTGAGCATCGAAAAATCTCTGACTGTATAGATAAATATTGGTGGCGGTTTAGTTTCTGACGATTTAGTTTGAGATTCTTTTGTTTGACGAGTTATTTCATCGTCAGCCATTTTACTTAATACTGAGAATCTATTTTTTGTCTTGAATTCGCATCGTTATCACTAGTATTAAACAAACACATAGGGACTGAAGTAGCAGCGACGTCAATAGCCATGTTTTCCATAGCATCTGTACTTAGTAGGTTTGTGTTGTTTGCAGTACTGGCTGATGGGAATGCATTGGAACTTTGAGTAGTCTTATCTGTTATAGTTTTATCACTATGACACACACACAGAGGTGATCAGATAGTCGACATTAAACCTTCCTCATCAACCGATGTGTTAGGTTGGGGTATACACAAAACCTACATGTATCTGCACTACAGAAAACGCGAACGCAATTATATATATTTATTTACACACGCAAAGAATTTTACTACCATAATACTACAGCGCATGCGATAATTATCGTAATACGATGAACAAAAGAATGCGAACAACGATAACTGATTAACGATATGATATATTTATTGATACTGTCTTGGTGCATAATTCTCGGTTTCCCTCTGTATTAGAGTATTTGGTTCAAAGTGATGTGTATTCTATTTGCACATGGTTAAATAAAAACAATTTAATCTTGAATTTGAATAAAACTAAATATATGATTTATACGTACCAGCCTTATTACATTGAAAACACTTTTAATATAAATATCAATAATGTGGTACTTGAACGTGTTTATGAAATTAAGTATCTCGGGGTGGTTCTTGATTGCAAATTAACTTAGCATAAACACACCGAGTTCCTTTCTAATAAATTAAGAAAATTAAATTATCATTTTTATTATCTGAAGCAATTTTTTTCATCTACACAGTTATTTCGTTTGTATACTTCTTTGTACCAACCAGTTTTGTGCTATGGACTTATGCATTGAGGTGGAGCTGGAAAGGTATATATGAATGTCATACAATCACTTCAAAACATGTTACTTAACACCATTGGTAATGGTAAGCAACCCTGTTGGAAAACTCGTCCTCTCACCGTTCGTGAATTATATGAAATACTTGTTTTCGTCTTTAAAAATTTTAAACTTTTTTCGATTGAGTTGCATGGTGGTAAAACAATGTTATCCTCACACGAGTTAGCAAAGTTGCCTAAATTTAATAAATTTCATACCCGAATCCAAGCGGTTTATATGGGTGCCATTAACTCTTTGCCGAGTCAATTAAAAATTGATCTTAAAAATTATAAACGACGGCGTAAGTCGTTAGTTGCATTTGTAATGTGTAAATAGGTAACGAGCTTTTCATATAATAATTGAAGTTGCTAGCTGGTTTAAAAGTATTCGCTTGGAATTGCTAGATTGATGATTTTATTTTGTAAATTAATTTTTCATTTGTAAATTAAGTTCTACTTCAATTGTTTATCATTATTAATTATTATATGATTATGAGTTATTTCCTGTTATGCCTTTATGTATACACGGCTTTTAGTATTTATGTGTATATTTCTATGTTGTATATTTACTTTCGCGCGTTAGGTATATTCCTGCTGATTTGTAATTATAGTTTAACCCTTAGTTTATTTGATTGGCGGTGTCTGGGTGTTTGTGTGTGTTTACTTATATGTCTAAATGGATTTCGTTGTTTTTTAAAGAATATTTCGGTTAAGAAATTGTATTATTTCACTGAATGTTACGTTTTTTTAGTGCGATGGAACGGAAGTTAAATTTATCTTTATTTGTATAATACGTCATTCGCGCAATATGCGCATAGTCGTGATTTACACGTTATATATATTTTCTTTGTAATCTTGTATTTTACTTTGAAATAAATTTGAATTTGAATTTGAATATTTACACACGAAAAATATCATAATACAACGAACAAAACAATGCGGACAACGATTACCTCGCACAAATGTAACATTCAAAAAATAAAGTAAACTTAAACTTAATCTAATGTAACATAACATAATCAAACGACCTAATAAGCTAAACAGTGCCGTCACTATTAATGCATAAAATTATGTTTGTATGCAGAGTTTGTTACACTTAACAGTATTTTAATAAAGTATAAACCCCGAATATCCGAGAAATACATTCAAGTAAACTTGCTGACAATCTGAATCAATAAAAAAAAATACCTGACAGGAAATAGCAATAGGCCATTAAAATATTAAGTAATAAAATAACAAATAAAAATGTGTGATTTAATACTGTAAAGAAAACTATTTGATCTAGCTTACAATGACTAAATAAGATAGAAATTTTGACTGAGCTCATAACTATAGAGGCATTTTCAATAGAGAGAAATACTTATAAAAGAGAAATTGGTAATTACGTCATAACAAAATAAATAAATAAAATCTGTGTCGATAAGTCTAATAAGGAAAATAACCACAATTTCAAATATTTGACAATTTTTAGTAAATAATGAAAGTATAAGTATTGACCGAGGAAGTAGCATTATTTAGTAATATAGTACATTATGAATGATTTCGTCGCAACTAAGGGAGATGTTCTGCTAAAAGTGAGAAAAGAAACTATTATTATGGAAAATGATAAAAAGTAAGATTTATTTTTGAAAAATGTATAAGGCATTAATAAAATGATTTGTGGTTGTTGGAAACGCGAAATGAGGTAATAAATAGACCAAAGAATTTAAAACTCAGTTCGAGTCTTAATTTGCCCATTAAAGAAAAAAAAGTGAAAACAAAATTATTAAAAATAAAAATGAGAAGCAATTAAAATATGGAAAGTCAAGGAAAGTCAAAATTATACTTATTTTAAAAACAAAATCAATCTAAATGTCTAATATATTTTAATGTCTTCAATAATAATCTAAATACAATTAAAATTTAAAAATAAATTTTATAGCGTGATAAAAATGTTAAACGTTCATCAAAATCTATGGAAACGAAACGCGTGAGAATACTTTTTTATTGTAGGATGCAGATAGACAAAGGAAAAAGTAGCTTGTTTACATTTTGCCTGGTTTCACAATAATTCAAGAGTCGTAAAATACAAACAGCTGCTAGTTTATTTTCATTTCATTGTTGTGTGCTTTTAATTATGTTTGAAACGAATTAGATTAACCCCAAAAACAAAAAAATGGGATTCGTCCCTGTAGTTACTAATTTACGATCTAAATTTAATTCTCTTAGTTCCTTTTAAAAAAGTAATATGCTGTATTCCTTACACTAGTCAAGTTTATGATGTCAATTTTAACTGAATTAAATACATGATATTTTGCTAACAGTTTTATGTATGGTGAGTAGAGTACTGTCGATTCATATAAATTTATCGGTATATTTTAAATTTCTGTAATTTACTTTCAACGTATGAGTATATGATTCATGTTATTTACTTATATAAATGTCATTTGAAGTATATAAGGTTGCTTATATGCATTCATGGAAAGTAAGTACAGTGGGTTTTTTATTTATTGTTCCCACAAAGTAAAGTTTTAATCTGATATAGATATACTTTTTATATACACGTATATTTATTTAAAGCGTCGTGGATATCTTATGAAAAATTCCACGCTTGTTCATTACTCATTTTCACTTTGTATGCGCAAATTTACGAATACATATTTATTTGGCACAATTTCAGTATCTGTGGCATAATGCAAGCAAGTTACCAGGCGTTTACAACAGAATCCGATGATGAATCGGATGTTGGACATTCTAGCACTGTTAAAATTCATATTCCTCCGACTAGTCGTGGTATGTGCTCTTATTCGTGTAATACATTTTTCTTCATGAAATACTGCATTTTAACTATTTATTTTCAGTTGTCTAATTTTAATTTTCCTTCAATTTAATCGGATTCTAAGTAGAAAAGTAAATTTAAAATCATTAAATATATGTGTATTTAATTTGTCAATACTTTTTTTCTCGACTTATTCGGATCGAATTTTGGTATAAATTTTTGTTTATTTTCATTATTAAATAATAGGTGTACATATTTAATGAAACATACTTTATACAGACCATTTTATGTATTTTTACGTACGAGTTTTTGCTATACATTTTTATTGCACGAATTTAAAATTCGTATTTGTTTAAATTTAATATTTTTTTAGTTTCACGCTGGAGTCATATAGAAGATTTAGATTCGTTTTTTACAAGAATATATATATACCACCAACGAGACGGATTTGTTTGTATTTTATTGCGAGGATTATTCGATTTATTTAAAGTCGCATATGCAGTAATCCTGTGTGTATTTTTGATCTACTTTGTAAATTATCATGTGATTTTTCAGTAAGTTTATTATATGTTTCCGCTTAATACAATTATATATATTATGATTCCTTTTTTTCTATTTCTAGTAGTATTTAAGCGTCAGAATAATCGTATCATTAAAAATTTTTCAGGGATGATGCACGTAAAAGTAATACGACTGGAGGTATAGACGTCAAAAAGATATCCTTATCCGATGCTATTTGTCCACTATACGAATGTTTTCCTCGTATAAGTAGTTTAGCATGGACGTGTATTATTGTTATATCTATATTTTGGACATTCAGATTAATCAAATTGTTATATAATTTATACTACTTTTGGGATATTAAAAGATTTTACAATATTGCCTTACAAATTCCAGATGTAAGTATATTAAGAAAAGTGCGTACGCTATGAAATTTTGTGTAAAGTTTAGTTTTATAAATATTTTATATTAAAAAAAATTACGCTTTTAGCGAAAAAGTCATATTTTAAAAATCAGAATACACGCTATAAACTAAATAGCATTAAAGTATATATTTTTCACACAAGTTTGTAAAGAAAAAAAAGGAAATTTGTACAATAACTAGTTTAAAAATAATTTTTTTAAATGTGCTTTAGAATTTTAGATTGTTTTTTTTTTTATCGTAATTATGTTAGAATTGAAACGATTTTTCATACAAGTTTTGATACACGTTCACACAATTTATTTTCTTATATTAAAAAAAAATACAGGATGAATTATGTAATATTACTTGGTACGAAATACAAAAAAAAGTATGCGAAGTACAGCGTGAACAACAAATGTGTATTCGTAAATTAGACCTGACAGAATTAGATATCTATCATCGTATACTGAGGTAAATTTATTTAAAATTGCTAATTTTCCGCATATAGAACGTTATCCGAGCGAACTCGGTAAATTAATTAAATTTATACGTAATCTCGTTGTTTGCAGATCAAAGAATTATATGGTGGCTATGATTAATAAATCTTTATTGCCTATACATCATTATATACCGTTCATTGGTTCTGTTAGTTATTTAAGTCACGGATTAAAATATAACATCGAGATATTATTATTTTGTAAGTACGCTTAATTTTATTTATTCAATTTTTAATTACGTTATTAATGCTATTTATTTAAAGTTTATATAATTTTGAGAAGAAAACGTATCAACACGTTTAAAAAAAAAAGTAAAAATCGACAACACCACGTCGTTTTCAAAATTTAATGAAACACCGCGAAAATAATTTTGAAATTTTTATACGTAAATACGTTTTATGACCGGTGTCTCATAAAACGATCGTTAGAGTATTTTTCTATTTATAAACTCGCAATATAGAATTATACATATAGCACTCGTGTAATAAATACATTTCTGCGATTTAGTCTTATTATTTAAATATATAATTTAATGTAAATATTAAATATAAGAAAGTTCTTAATTCATGTTGATAATATTAGTTAGATTTTAATTTTTAATTTTGTTTCGATTGTAATTATATTTTTTTATTACTCATTGTACAACGATTTAAATCTAGCGAACCGTGGTTTCTACTAAAATTTTAATATAAAATACGTACATCATCATAGGAATCACACTAATTGTTCCCGCTGGTAACAAATTATTGTTATATAAAATATAACCTGTGTATGTTACACAGATCAAACGTAATATATATATATGTGATATTTGGTGTTTCGTTTATTCGTTGTTAAATACAAAAACCGTGATATTTCTATATGAATTACTTTTGATAATAATTCTCCTTCTTCATAGTCCCAACCGATCTCGGTTATAGCTAACCATCCAGCGAAGCCTCAACCATATAATGATAATGTCCTCTATCATATGTAGAGTGTACCAAACATGTTTCGCCCTGTTCATGTTTTAATATCAAAACTAGGTACGTCTTTTCGTCCAACTTTCCTTTCACCTTTTATTCTTCTCATCAGAACAGTTTGTAACGCGGAATATTTTCTCCCACGAATCATGTGTCCAAAATATTTTAGTTTTCGAATTTTTATCATTCATGACCTTTCTTCATAGTAGTGAGTATCTCTTCGTTAGTCTTCTTAGCAGTCCAGGATATTATCAAAATTCGTCTGTAACACTATAATTCAAAAGCTTGCAATCGACTCGTGGTGGTTTTCTTCAAAGTCCACGTCTCACAGACGTACAATAAAATAGACCAGATATAACACTTCAGAATTCGAACCCTTAATTCCAAATTAAGATCATGTCGTGTTAAGATTTTCTTCATCTGGTTGAATGCATTCCTCGCCTGTTCAATCCGACTTCTGACTTCAGTTTCAGATCCATCCGTAATGTTCAATAGCGTACCTAAGTATTTAAACGATTCAACTTTCTCCAAGCATAGCCTATTAATATGTATTCTAGGGCTGGTATTATTTCCAATGACTATTATCTTTGTTTCCTTTGCGTTTAAAGATATTCCATATTTTTTACTAATCTTATCTACTTGTTCTATAATCAGTTTTAAGTCTTTAGCACTACTAGCTATTAAAACTGCGTCGTCCGCATAACGAATATTATTGATGTATTTTCCACCTATTCTGATGCCTATTGTGCTTTCTTCCAGAGCTTCTTTAACGATTTGTTCTGCATAAACGTTGAACACTATTGTTGATAGGACACAGCCTTGTCTCGTTCTGGGTAAGATACAGGTTTTAAATTATTCTACGGTCTGCTGGATCTAATCCAATGTAAATATCTCGAACAGCTTTTGTTGCCGGACTTTATCAAAGGCTTTCTCAAAATCGATGAAACATATAAATAGGGGTTGTTGAAATTTCGTACGTTCATGCTGAAGATTGCTTCTCGAGTACCCATTCCTGGTCTAAAACCAACTTGTTCTGGGCTCAAGTTCTCTTCTCATCTTTTTTCAATTCTTTTCGTAATAATATTTTCAGAGTGTGACTCATTAGACTAATCATTCTAAAAAATGACAATAATTTGGATTTGGAAATAACAGTAAAATAACAATAGGAAAAATTTAAAAAAAAAAAACAAAAGAATTAGCTCAAATTTAGTTTAACTTAAATTAACCATCGTATGTCGTAAATCTATATCATATATGATTTTTTTTACACAAATAAAACAAAACCGTGGAGTGTCCTGGCAATTTTTATTATTATTATTACTTTAGCAATAAAACATATCGAGTGAAATTGATTTGACAAAATACTAATTTATAATGGGTTATTTTTTGCATGTTTTGATATATAATACGTTACAAATCATTCTTCTTATTTCTTTTAATGTGTGGCGTGTTCTGCCGCCTTGGCCAGAGGTATAGATAAAATAGATTTTGAATGATTTCGGGTAAATTAGTAACCTTGAGGAAAAAAAGGAGGTTCAATTTTTTTTATGGTCACACAAGATTCCATAAGTCGTTGATCTGCTCGCTCAGAATTTGTCAAAAGGTTGTTAGATTTAACGAAACATCGCGATGGAACGTTTATTTTTTCATTTCCAGAATAAAAATCAACTCTTTTGGAGGCAAGGTTGTTTTTGCGATTAAGTGCCTCTGATGAAAAGTTCGAATTGTTCGACTGAAGATATATAAACTTTACAAAATATGAATTTATCGTAGTTAAGTTTGTGCTGATTTAGTTATCCAATTTGTTATTGGTGGGTTTTTATGAAAAATTTTCCTATCAAGTGTTTGAAATTTCCTCAAAATTATGCGGTTGTGGAGTATTTATATTTCGTAGGAATTAATTGAACATCTCTTCAACATTTGTAACTGAAGGGAATTCCCAATCCGTTTTGCGGCGATTATATTTGGTTTCTTGAGATGGGAAGTTTAAGATTATGATCATTTCCAGATAGATCATCGTGATTTTAGACGTCAAGGTTGTTGAGGGTGGAAAGGATAATTATGATCAACATCGATCATGATATATTTGGAAAATTAAAGTACGTTGGAAGATGCAGTAGAACGATGTTATAGCTGGAAATAGTTTCTTCACTGATTTTGTCTTTAGAATTTTAGTATGATCCTCCTAAAGATGGAGAATTAGTATTTTAGACGTGTCGAGATGAGTTTGTTTGGATAAATTATATGATTTTTTCAACAACCTGTAAAGGTTTATTTAGATAAAGTTGTAAAATTGGGGGAGTTTTTAATGGCTAGGCTCATTCTTCTAAGTGTCCAGTTTGATGAACAATTTAAGGATATGGTGATTAGTTTGAAAGATATAAAATTTCGTTATTTTTAAGCTGAGTTTCCTGAAGACCAATTACTATTTGATCGCAATGTTAAAAAAAAAACAAAACAAAAAAAAACTATTTTTTATTAATGATTTTGGTGTCGGTTAATTTTATATTTCTTCTAATATTAGACAATTTTAATTACTTTGTCCGAAATTCCATTTGTATTAATATGATCTATCACGAATAAAACAATGAGTGAACTCAAGATGTACTTTGAATCTTGAACCACAACACTTTCATATTCGTCATCTTTAATTTTCCACATTACCATGTTCTTCTTGTCATCGTTTTAATTAGATTTAAACTTTCCATATTACAGTATTATCAAGAGGTAGTTTTTCTTTTGATTGTTCCTACGATTGATTTTTTCTTCCAATAATTCCATTCTTCTAATTTCCAATGTTTATGGCGATCTATTTATTATTTTGAGAAAACCTATTTCGGATTTGAGCCGACTTGTTGTTACAACATATTTTGCATATGTGGCTTCTATCGTGTTTTTCAACCATTTATCGTTCGGAATAAAAATATTGAATATTTTTACATGATTTTATCGACGTTTTTTTTTTTTTTATTATACTATTTTAACGCGGTAAATGACAATGACCAAGTTGTTTTTAAAGAAATAGCATAAAGAGATAATTATTACATAAATCTTACTTGGGGGGGGGGAATATGTTTAAGTAAACATTATTACATTTTACGGAATTTATCTAACGTATTTATGGAACAAATATTTAAATGTTTTTCGTTCGAATTTTCGGTTGTGGTTGTGTGGTATATTTAATATTCTGACTCGGTATGAATTATATATAATAATATGATACAAATAATGCGCTTGTAGTTGGCTTATTCATTTTATTTTTCTCGATTATCGAATAATAATTCTATTACAATTGTCCATTTTTTTTTCAGCGGGTACTTGGGGATTTTTCGAAAATTGGAATTTAAAAGAAGACTATAAAAAACTGAATAAACGGCACGAATTAGCGTCGAGATTACAGAACACTATAACCTGGTTCGCTCTAGCAAATTTGATTTTCGGCGTGTTTATTTTCGCTTGGCAACTGTTATATTTTTTCTTTAATTACGCCGAAGTACGTATTTTTCATCAAATGCTTATAATGTTTGAATATTTTTTTATTATATATATTTTTTTTCAATCTATAAGAATATTCTATTTGATTTTTTTTTTTTTAAAAACTATTTGTCCAATTAATATAAAAATGTTATACAGTATCGTACAAGTCGAATAGTGTGTTTCGTAAAACAGGTAATCGAATTCAATACAGATTTCTTTCATTAAGTACAATATGCATGCTGCTTATACGTACAATAACCGCTTGTTGTATTATATCAGATTCCTGTAGGAAGGAATTAAGAAATTTCGCGTTTTTCCAAAATTGAATCTTCGATTACGTAGTGCTTTGGTTTCCTTTTTCAATATAAACTATTTGAATTTGTAGACTAAGTGCGAAATTTTCAAATATAAATAATTAAATTCGTCTGAAGTGTATATTTATTTTGAAATTTTACATTATTATTATAATATACGTATTTTTTTAAAGGTATTGAAAAGAGAACCCGGATTGTTGGGTTTGCGATGTTGGTCACTTTATGGTCGATTGTATTTACGTCATTTTAACGAATTAGATCATGAATTAGATTCGCGTTTAAAGAGGGCTTATAGTCCAGCATCGAAATACATGAATACATTTTCGTCACCGGCGTTAATTATTTTTGCTCAGTACGTACGCATTCGTATGCTAACTAAATTATATTTGAAATGTATTATATATATATATCGCTGAAAATTATCGTTTTACAAAATTGGATTTAACATTAAATGTTTATTGTATAACTGGATTAAAAACGGTCAATTGATTTTTTTTGTTTTGTTTTAAACTGTAATTATGAATATTTTTAAAATGTCGACAATGTGGTACGTGAAATTTTATTTTTTATTTTTTGTTTGACGTGAAATATCTCTTAATTTTAAACGTATTTATTCAAACATACGTTAAAAATTATCTATAGTTTATCCTAGAAGCAGTATTATATAATAAACGCTTGTATAAAATTTATAATGTCAAAATTTTATAACGCGTGACTGAAAGAGTTAATAGAATTGTGTGTTCAAATTTCACAGAAATATCTCGTTTGTAGCGGGCTCGATTTTAGCAGTTCTTATCGCGTTAACATTAATTGATGAAGATGTTTTATTAGTGGAACATGTTCTGACAATAATGACTGTTTTGGGTGCTGTGTTCGCTTTATGCAGGTAATGTTTAATATTGTTGCGCAGTTTAAACTATAAAGAAGTGTATGAACGCCATACTTTGCCCTGCTTACGTAAATGCATCCGCGGTGGTAACTGAATTTATATAATAGCGACGTCGCATATATTATTACGATTATTATTATGGTTAATATTATTATTGCCACTCTTAAGGAAATTTGAAATGTAAACTTATGTGTGCATATACATATATAAAACAATACTTTACTGGCGGTTTTCTCTTATACTCATTTCTCCAGGTAGGATGCCACGTGGGACGGCTAACAATCGATAAATAAGAGATAAATTTATTGAATTTTACCAAATAAAATAAAATTCAGTCGCGTTTCGAAATCTTTATGTATGTATATATATATATATATATATATATATATATATATATATATATATATATATATATATATTTATCGTGATTTTAAATGAAAAATATAAACGAAATTAAGATTTTGTCGAATATTAATTTCATATACGCGTCAGATACTCTTATGGTCTGAGGAAACTTTCCTGCAGTTATAATGATATCTGGAAAAATAGAAGCGTCTGTAAATGTAACGACTGAATTTCAAAGTATAAGATTGATGAACTAGGTTTGCTCCAGTTCGCTTATTTATTTATTTTTTAATTTATTTTCGGCAAAATGTCGGTCTCTTTATATGCTTTGAATATTTAATTCTCTCTTCTTTTTATTGCTTAATGCATTTTATTGTTTAAACGGACAGTTTAACGAATAAGAAAGTTCCGTCATTTTGTATTTTCCGCGAATATTGCAACGATGTAGCGAGTCCATTATCGAAGACGTGCCAGACGTCGCAGACTTTCTTCACCTATTTACCATAAATTTATATTTACATACTATTTTCCTTATTCCTCGCGTGAGTAAAATAATGCTACATATAATAAATAAACGTATGTACGGACTAATGGATATTCAAATTGAAATCGAACAAAGTAGGCTTGCAGAAAGCATGTGGAACAAGGGAACAAATAATGAATTCAAGATTAATAATAGAAAAGACGCGTGAATATGAGATACCGCCACCTAGGTTAACGTATGCGTGCCCTGTCTGGTATTCGGTGTGTCTAATAGCATCTACAAACAATTGCGATTGGTGCAAAATCGTTTAATATTAACTTTAATTTTAATATTTTAATTTATAATTTCTGATATCTTCTTATCCTGTAACAAATGGGGTTGTTACACACCTTAGAAATATATTCTAATTACTCATAAATACGAAATATATACGAACATGATATATTTTGACATTGTGATAACTACTATTATTATATATTTTTCATTTAAATTCGGATATATATATATATATATAAGAGCGAACGATAATGAATCGGCAAAGGTGATTCACAAACAGACGTAAAATCGAATTTTTATAATTGATCAAAACAGATTAGAAGTAATTATTGAAATAATTTTAATATGCTTCAATGCGAAATATTTCGTATATAAAATCGCACTATGATGATGCTGGGAGTAATGGATTTTAATATTTCCTCATTTAATATGAAATGCTATTTTTATATTTTATAGAAGTTTGATACCGAATGAAAATGTTTATTTGTGTCCTGAAACATTACTAGTAGAAATATTAGCGGAAGTACATTATCTGCCTGATAATTGGCGAGGACAAGCTCATACTTCTCAAGTCCGGGATCAGTTTTCTCAGTTTTTCCAGTTTAAAGCTGTGAGTAGTTTTATTATAATCAGCATGCTATATATATATATATATATATATATATATATATATATATATATATATATATATATTATAATTCAACGCACATTATATTATGCATTAAATTGATTTGTGAAGTAAACTATTTTTCTTTTATTTTAAAAATTCAAGTACGTGAATTCCTACTAAATTTGTATAATATTTATATAGTTGAAAGTATTTTAGTATAAACATAATCAGCGATGACATGTTATAATAAGCTATATATAAACAACTCCAACAACAAAAAAGAGAATTAAAATCACTAAAAAATTTCCTTTATGAAAAATCAAAAAGCTTTTCGACAATTACGTCATTATCAAGCATATACAATAAACGTTGCATATAAATTAACTGTAATATTTATATAACAACAACATTTGATATACAACTGTCCAGAGGTAATTTACTATTGAATTTATTTTTTACAATAACATTTACTTATAAAACCGATTTTAAAATTAATTCTTCATCAAAATTAAGTCATGTTATTTAATAAATTATTACTACTTCTATGTTTTATAATTTGTAAACTTTTTTAATAATTTTCTTTTTTAAAATTTATATTCTATGCGTAAAATTATTATTTATTATATTTTCCATGTTTTGTTTTATAAACAACAAAAAAGAAGTTAAATTCGCTAAAATGTTTCTTTATGAAAAATCACAAAACTTTTCGGTTGTTAGGCCATTATCAAATGAATTTTTAAAAAGATAAAAAATACAAAATGAAAAAATATTAATTTAAAGTTACGATCACAAAATTCGATAAAGTGTAAAACTGTATTAAGAAAACAATCAGATTTAAGGAACATTTAAATTCATATGTAAACAATTATAAAAAATCATTATTTAGAAAACATCGTATAGAATTAAAACACGAAACATATAATAATCAATAAAATTTTACATACAGAAAAACGTTTTAAAAAAAGAAAACTAGTACAAAAATGGAAATAATAGAAAGAGAAAAATATAATTTATTAAATTCAATGATAAATTTTGATGAAGAATTAATCCTGAGAAGTATATTGTAAATTTCATTTTTATATTGAACAAGTATTTTTTAATTTTTTATTATTTTTATTTTACTGGCTGTTGGTTTTTGTTTATTTATAAATTTTATATTGGACAACTATTTTCTTCTGCTTTCTTCGAATTGGCCAGTTATGGACCACGTAAAATATCTCTTCATGATGGCTGTTTGTTACTCTTCTTTACACTCCAGTATTTTTTCATCGTTTCGCTGTGTTTTTACTTCCTTTCATCATTTAATAACACGTTTTTCTTCACTTTTTCTTGAAAGCTCTGGAAATTATTAACTTTGCTTCTGGACTTGCTCCTATTCATAATGTCTTCTTATGTGACGACGTTAATTTACTCGAGATCTTTCTTAACTTCCCGGAACCAGGTAATTTGCGTCCTAAGGTTTTTATCATAGTATTCGAAAATTCTTGTTAAGCTGCTCAAAATATTTCGCTAATTCTGTGCAGTTATCTTTATCATTTATGATTAACATTCCCGTATTGTCAGCGGTTCATATTTTTGTAAATTTTGGTAAATTTCTAGTATTATTTCTCTGAAAGTTTTCTTTTATTTGAACTAGCTGTTCTCTTTCATATTGTCTTTTCGCTGCTCTAATAATTTTGGAAGTCAGTAATCATTAATCGTTAAAAGCTATGTAGTCTTTATTCTTTCCAGAGGAATGCCATTTGTTCCATGATTTTATCCTTTTTTCTAATGATTCTTCACAAGCCTGGTTCCACCAGTTCTGCTTCTTGGTTTTTGGAACCACCACACCGCTGTCTTCGAAGCAGCACTGACTAAACTTTTCCTAATATCATCCCAATCTGTTGAATTTATGTTTAATTTAGTGTGAAATTCTTTCTTATTACGCTTTAGTCGTTTTGAGTCAAATTTTATTATATGTTTCCGGTAATTTTTTCGTACTGTTTATGGTATGAACCTTATTTTAAATGTGGTTAGATAACGGTCCGTTTTAATATTAACTTCTTTTCTAATCTTCGCATTCATGATCTCTTTCTGATTATTATCTGATATAGCCACTTGATCTCCTTCCTCTTCACGACTTTCCTTCTATTTTTCCCTATAACGCAACCATAAAGACGCCACCTTCTCTGATTTTGTGCTCAATATGTTTACATTTTCGATGTATTATGTCCTGTACCAACATAGGTTTTTCCAGTCCACTTTTCTCCAGCACATATCTGTTAGTCTTCCTTTATGGAATTCGCCATATTCTTCTGAGTATATGCATTTCAAAGGCTTCTAATCGTTTCACGCTTTCCGCATTTCTCGTGGATTCACGTACTTAAATATTTTACCTTAATAAATATTAATTCAGATCGTATTACTCGCATTAATTTCGTAAATATTTGAAACCCAATTGTCCTCATATTGTTACGCACTTTTGTTACATTTGTTGGGGGAATTGGGTAGATAAAAAGTTATTAAAATTAATTTAAACTATTATTTTTAACCGATAAAAAGTAAATGTTATGACTTTTTCGTAATACTGAAAATTCGTAAATGAGAGATTTAAAGAACGATAAACCGATATATAGATTAGAAAAAATTAACATAGACAATAAAAATCTATTAAAGATCTTAATTGATTGTTAACAACAAACATTAATAAGGAAGAAGCACACAACGAGGATTTTTTTTTATTAAAATAAACAACAAAAAAGAAGTTAAAATCACTAAAATTTTCTTTATGAAAAATCACAAAACTTTTCGGCTGTTAGCCCATTGTTTCGGTATAATTATTTTTATTTTTATAAACGTTCCGAAGTGTAGAATTACAATATATTTGTTTTTGTTTTCCTCGATGGTAATCATTTTAGGTAGAATTATTATGCGAATTGATATCTCCAATAGTAACGCCTTTAATTTTTTATTTCAAACTTCGTCCGCATTCTTTGGAAATCATCGATTTTTATAGGAATTTCACGGTAACGGTAGTCGGCGTAGGCGATGTTTGTTCGTTTTCATTAATGGATATGAGAAAACACGGAAATCCCGCTTGGCAAACCGCGGGTCATCAAACTGGCGTAGAAAATAACAAGCAAACGCAGGTATTTCATTCATTACGTAATGTATCATCGTCAATTTAGAAAATTGAAACAAAATTTATCCAACCTTCAATACTACTTAATATCGAAGTTATGTTTACTTTTTATGTCGAAATTGTAATATAAACGTTAGGTATAGAAATTTGTTCGTATTTGAAATATAATTCTATTTTTTCGTTTTATCAATGAAAGAACTACCCCGTGGAATCTTGATCGTAGAACGATTGTTATACGTTCTAAACTGTTATTAATCACAGATTCATTTACTAAATACTGATTCATTTATAATAATATGCACGTATAATTTCGTAGTATACTGAAGATACCCACGGCTTCGCCGGTGTAATTATTTAATACAATGTCGCTATCTCTTTTTTTTATTACACGGACGCAACTATTCCAGGAAGGGTCGTTTTAATACAATATCGTTGTCTCTTTCTTTTATATATATATATATCGTCCGTTATTTCGTCGACAACCCTAACGCAACAAAACGTGGTTTGAATAGCTGGTGTTGGTAGTGAAGGTACATCCGAATGCCTGATAAATTTTAAACAATTTTACATATCGATGTTTTCTACTTTTTAAAACTTTAAATTATTGTAATGTCTGTCCTATTTGTGATATCAATGCCAAACCAAAGCTTAGAACGAAACCGATAATATAGGCTTATAAGCTACGCGAATTTCATCAAGTTAAATCGTAACAGACAGATGAAAATTTTGTAAAATAGATTTTCTGTTTACGTGTTATAAAAATAGCTCCCTAGCAGTGATTATAATGAAAATATTCGCAAATCACAGACACCACTGTTTTATATATTAGTATCTTCTTCTTCTTCAGTGACTAAACTGAATTTTGAACTAAAATTGTCTTCGTTCTGTCCTTCTTTTTAGAGGGTTGCATAACTTGTTGCTCTCGTGTCATTTATTAATTGATCAGTATATCTATTCCGTTCCTCTATATCGTTTTCCTTCCATTTTTCCTTCAATTAGTTGTACGAAACTTGGATTATGTCTACGATCGCAGTTTTCGCTAATAAATTTAAAACGACTTTAAATTATGAGATGTAATACCTTATTTTTATTTTATAATTCATTACGAATTTGGTTTTTATTTATATCCGTATTTTTTCGGCGTAATAATAGAAAATATTGTTTTCACGTGAATTTTTTGAACTTATAGCCTCCATTTAAAAATAATCTAAACCGCCCCTATATTCTTCGTATGTGAAAATTGATACGTTATTATACGATTTATGCTTAACTTTAGTAACAATGCAAAATTGAATACTTATACGTAACTTTAATAATAATACTAAATAAAGTACTTGTGGACATTCGTAGATCTCACAAAAGCATTCGATACGGTCAGTCATGATAAGCCGCTAGCAAGGATTGAAGAAATCGGTATAAAAGGTATATAGTGTCGAAGCATGGTTCGAAAGTTATCTAAAGGACAGGAAAACAGTAGTTAGTATAAATAATATACGAGGTGAATATATGCCAATGAATATAGGAATTCCGCATGGTAGTAATCTGACACCGTTACTGTTTATTATATAGACAAACGGCCTACAAAAAAAGTTGACTAACAGCAAGGTTTTCGCTTTTGCGGACGATATTAATGACAGTTCACAGGAAAACTGAAGTGGCAGAAAAGTATACGAATACGGATTTATTAGAAGTAAGCGACAGTTAATACAACAAAAACGAAATGTATGCTGATGAAATTGACGAGCGATAATGATCTGTATAAGCCAAAAATTAAAATGTACACTAACAAGTGCGCATATTATTATTGATCGGAGAAACATAGATGTTCAAATTTGGGTTGTAACATAATAGAACTGGTAAGTGAATACAAATATGTAGGTGTAACAATAGATAGACACTTGAGGTGGAACTTACAAATACAAAAATTGGAAAATAAATTGAAATCAATAATACCAACACTATATACATTAAGAAATTATTTAAGTCAGGAGACAATGAGAATGATATAATTCGCGTTAGTCGAATCCAGATTAAGATATGGCATAGAAGCATGGGGATCGGCGTCTAAATATTACATGGGAAAAATTGATCGTTTGCAAAGGAAAAGTTTGAACCTAATAAACCAGTATAAATGTAGAAATCAGAACTAAAAGATCTGTTACGTCATCATAATGTATTAAATATAGCGGGACTGTATTTGTTTACCAAAGTTTGGAATTATTTAATAAAAAATAAAAGTATCGATTTAAACGAAAACACACAAAGGAAAACGAATAAGTTTATATGTTCGGTAGCACGTTTAAGGTTTGGTGAACCCACTAATATAATAAATACGTGATGATGATTAAATAATATACCGGAAGAAATATTGAAAGAAAAAAAAGATTGGGAAACTAAAACAGCAGCTGATAAAAGAGTGGTTACAAGATATGGATAATATAAACAATATAATAAGAAACAACAAATTGTGAATTCGAAGTGGTGCGACAAGTGAGAGCAGTAAGTTAATATAGCGTCTGCTACTACTAATGAGGTAATGACAATATGGTAAATAAAAATAGTTACTGTGAGAGTGTAATTGGGAATGTGTGAGTACTATAACTGTAACTTTGTGTATATGTGGGTATTTGGATTTTATAAATTAAAAATAACGATGTATGTATGTAATAATAGTTTAGACGTACATATTGTAAAATGGTGTAGATCCGTCGACAAGCGTATGACGGGACATATATTATCTAAGTACAGAATGGGGTATATGAGTGTGTGTGATTAGGTTTACTTATTGTATTTTTATTTTATAATAAATATACGCTTTTTGAAAAAAAAAAACCGTAACTTTAATTATAATGCTAAATTTGACACTCGATTTTTAGAATTCATTTTATGCGTAACTTTAGTAACAATGCGAAATTTAGTACTTACGCGTAACATTAGAAATAATGCTAAATTTGGCACCTGATTTTTAGAATTCATTTTATGCGTAACTTTAATAATAATACGGAATTTAGTGCTTAGGCTTTAATTTAATAATAATAATGCTGAATTTTGTACTCGATTTTTAGAATTTCTAAAATCAGACGCGAAACTTTCCTTTTTAAACGGAGTTCCTGGAAATAAATTTGCCGAGTAAACATATACATATATTTTTTTTTATTGTTTAGAATTTTGATTATTTCTAAATAGAATTTCAACTATTTCTTACCTGATTAATTTATCTTGATTCTATTAAATAATAATGTTCATCCGTTTTTATGACTACACACACGTTTTTTTACAATGATTTTGAAATACTATTACGAAGTTACGCTAAACTACGATTTGGTTAATTCTTTTAATTTCAAACTGAATTGTAGGGTTATTATTCTGTTAATGATTTTCTAGGCCGAAGATGGAAAAACTGAATTATCGTTAATACATTTTATATCGAATAATCCTACTTGGCAACCACCAGAAGCGGCTCAACATTTTATGGAAGAAATTAAAGAGCAAGCGGAACAACATTACGGTGCTGCAGTATTGAATAACAGACATTCTGAAGCGTTATCTTCTGTTACTAACGAGGTATAATCTGTATTTAAAAAAAAAAAACCCAAGACATTTATTTTTAAATTATCCTGTAAACGCGAGGATGATTAAAATTTTAAACAGCTCGTGAATTTGTGTTTTTAAAATAAATTGATCTCGCGTATTATCGATTTCTTTCTCAATAATTGTTGAAGTGTCTATCGAATAAATCGTGCGTAGGATCTAACGATTGTGTCGAATTTTACTCGCGTGCTAATATAAAATGTAAAAATAAAATTCTAAAAACCGTCTGTATAGCGCGAAAGTTTCGAAGATTTTAGCGTTTGTGCATATTTGAAAATTAACCAAAATGAAGTTTATTATTTGTTCTGGAAGCTTTTACGTTTTCGTAGTTTTCGAAAAGTTTTTAATTCGAGATGTTTAATTTTTCTTCGTCCGCCTCAAAATCCACCTATTGCTTTTTAACCGAGTCAGCCCATTTTGTACCATTTTTTCGACTTTTGTATACACCGAACATCATTTGTACTAGCGTGAATCTTTCGAATAAAAACGTCGAAAAATTTTCAAAACAGAATCTGAATAAGAAATTCGTCCCAAATTTTCAAAGATTCGTATTTACGACGTAACTCGACAAAGAATAACGCTAAATGGAGACTAGAAATAGGATGCAGATTTTACAAGTTTTTCCAATCATAATCAAAAAATCGAAGTTTCATGTTTTGTTTTTTTTTTTTTTTTAAATTCTGCGGAATTCTTTTAATAGTTAAATGTAAACAAAATGTAGAAGCCGAGATGAAGCTGATCAACCGTTTTGTGGGACATAATTAAACATTTAAATACAATTTTAAGCTTTATAAACTGACATGGTTTACACCGAAAAAAATTATGAATGTACAGCATAAAGCTTAAAATTGCATTTAAATTTTAAAATTGACATGGTTTTCGCCGAAAAGAATTGCGAAAAATCTAAATTAATTTTTTTTCGTTCAAATAATGGAATTAGATTTTGGATATGTTATTCTGCACACATGAAGCAAATAATTGCGGTGTGGTAAATGCCAAAAAATCAAACGTGATAATATATTCTCTTCACTAATATATCCCTAGGCGGAAACCTCAGTAAAAGTAAGGTGGACTAACGTTAATATGTTGTATTTAAGTATTTCTGTGTACGGGTTTGAAAGCATTTAAATATATAATTTGGACGATTGTAAACATGTAAACAACATAATATTTCTGATTGAATCGCTTGGAAAAATTTCATAAAACACAATTTTTGTTTCTGGAGCAAATTTGCATTAAAATTGAAAATGAACTGTTTGGGTAGAAATTGTAGTTCCAGCAATATGTGAAACGCTCTGATAGTACCGAGCTAGTAATATCGGTTACTATCATAAGTGTATGATCGGTGTATGCGAGATACTCATAGTCAAATACGTAGAATTTGCTTGCTAGTTACGATGACTAAAAATCACTGGATAGCGCTGACCAGTGAGCAAAATTATAATACACGCGCTCTTCTATGTTCAAAAGACAGAAGTTGCTTAGTAGGTTTTCTTCTGTTCGGAGCTAGTACGATTATTGCCTAACAATTGGAGCATGACAGTTGAAGTCGTTAGTGAGCAATAAAGGAGATATTAAGTTAATAAAACGGCATCGTTTACAGGTTCTTCCGGGTATGGTAGAAGGAACAAAGGATAAACGTTTGAGCTAATTAAATATTAATGTATAGATTTAGTTCAGTATTCAAGGTTCCGAATTGTCAATAGAATGACATCGTAGGTTTTTTAGGCGAAGAAGGCGATTTATTATTTTGCCGTTGGAAGAAGAATAATTTCCCAGTAAATTGCGACGAACACTTGCAACCCTTTGAAGCAATAAACTTATAGCTAGATTAATGGATAAATAAAAATCTCGTTTAATTATTAATCTCTTTGTGCAACACTACAACTAAATTCCGCCAAAGACTCCGTGATTTACGCAAAAGAATTAACATGATTAACTGTTACATTGTATCAGCATGTGTACTTTAAGTAAATGTACAAAACCCTATTAATTCGGAAGAACAAATATTTGATTAAGATTTTATTTTTCCGAGCATATTTTTTTAAGCATAGCTCGTTTTGCTTAAAACCTCAAATCTATAATTGAGTACATTTTCTAATGTAAGAAAATAAAATCGTTATTAATCCGTTAATGTTAGATTTTTATATATAAAAATATTAATTTTTTTATTTTTCAGTTAAGTGTAATCCTGTCTCAATACAGGGGTTATTTCCAACCGAATCAAAAGATTACATCAAAATATGGAAGCCAAATTCATAAGCCGGGGATAAAATATAGGTAAAATATGAATGCGATTTATCAAATAAAGTTTGTCGGTATGTTTTAAGGTTTTTTGTATATAATATTTATTTAAAAAAAATTTTATTATCTATTTAGTTCAACGTACTTTGGACCAGTAGATTCGGTTGTTTTTTCTCAACGAAATAGTAATAAATCGTCATCGTGTTTTAAAGATTCCGCTGATTTAAGTATGAGTATTAATACTTTGTATTTGCATTCAATGCATCACAAGTAAGTTTCTTAAAGTATTTCAATTAATTATATAAATTATCGGTGTAAGCTCGTTGTTTAAACAAATCTGATATTTTTTTACCTTAAATAATAACTGGAAAATTCGAATGTTGGCTTTAAACTTCTTAAGCAAACCCGATTTTTGCTAAATAATAATAATTATGCAAAGTTTTTAATGTAATGATTCTATTTTTAATTTTATTACCTCTGAATATATTTCGGTAAAAATAATGAACAGTAGGTCGTAATTGGAAAGGGTCGAGTTAGATATTAAATTTACATTATAATTTTACGTTTTAGCAATTAAATAATCGTGTTCTACAATAAAACAACGATAAATTTGAAAAAAAAAAAGCAATAATCTATGCGGTAACCTGTAGCTACTATTGACTATATTCGATCACTACCCGGTCGTGAGGCTTGTAACGCTTGAGCCTTTTTAAATATCAGTAGACGAAAGTGCCACTAAGATGAAACCGTTTTTTGCGTTTTAAAGAGTAATCATGTATTATTTCCTTTATCGTTTAGATAAATCAACGAGCATATTAGCATAATTCTTTATATTTCACGATTTAGTACATTCCCGTAATTGTATCACATAAGTCCATATTATGATAGTTTTTTTATACACCCGGAGCTTGTTCTTTAGGTTCATTTTGAAACGACGTTCGATCAGTCAATTTCACGTGTTTTTTTTTCTCGTATTTTTGTGCTCGATGTCCTCTTTGTTAATTTTGAGTTCATACGTCTCAGTACAGTTTCTCACTTCCCGATCGTTAATATGAACTATTCTAGGAAAGTTAAAAAAAAAAAAAGGAACGAGTTGGTTAAATTATTTCATTATTTCGAAAATTTTAAGTTCGTTCGCGTATTGTAATTTAATTGTGCCGAAAAAGAAAAATAACGGATAAATATTTAATTCAAACGTTTAATTACAGAAAACTAAATAGAACGGAAGAAGCGAAAAATGACGGAGCGACGAAAACAGCCTCATCTTCGGAAACGGTGCCGAATGTTAAACAGCCTAGCATCAACGCTACTACGTCGTCGACGGTGATGCCGTCTACCAGTTCGGAAAGCAACCTGTGCGAAGGTACACCGTTACTGCGTAGCGTTTCTAAAACTTCGTGACGCGTTTCATTTAATCGAATAATAAATTGTATCGATTTTTCATCGTCGTGATTATGATTGAAGCGAGCTTATTTCGAGCATACGGTAATCGGTTTATTTTGACATAAATTCGGTTTTTTATCGATAACTCGGTTACGTATTTGAGGTGGACGAATATTGACGTATAGTCTAATAGTTTATTCTTTGTGGAACTATCTGTTTTTTTTTTTTAACTTTAATTTTTATTATTTTTTTTTTGGCTTTTTTAAACTTATATTAAAAACGTAAATCGGTTAATTAACTTATTTAAGTATATTTGTAGGAAAAAAACATTCTGTCCTTTAAACCGACATCTATCACGATCATTCTAATCGCTCAATTTTTTAAAAATTTTTTTTACGTTTTAAAAATGCACATACACGAATAAATTGAACGAATAAGAACTATATGACACAAACTCCTAGTACGCGTTAGCAAAGACTGTTACGAATTAGCAACTTATGATATAAAAGCGTATAAATACGAACAAATATACTTATTTACAAATTTACAATAATGAGACGAATACAATCGGTTTCAAATTAACGGAAAATAATATCGTATCGGCAATTCCGAATTAATTGATAGTATTTCAATTTATTGTCGACGAGTGAAACGCCGTTTCGTTTTCAAGTGTGCTGCAAATGAACACGATAAATAAATAAATATGATCGAAGTATTAAAAATAAAGGAAGAATTTATAACTAAACGAATCAAATATAATTAATTAACGATGTTTAGATGAAAGACAAAAAAATATATATAAATCGCAAATACGTAAATGTGTATATAAAAAGTGTTTTGATTTATAGTACATTCGATATCATTAAAGTTTACCGCTTGTCGTTCGAACGAAAACTTATTCAATTATGAACAATTCATTACTTTACTACGTAACTCCGAGGTAAAATTTCTCCGTCTTTAATATGCGATAATGATAATGAATTAAATTTAGTTATGCGAGAGTATATTGAACAAATTAAAAATAATCAATATTATATGCATAAGGTAATCGAAATAAATGAACAATTATTAATTTTCGTTATACTAAATTAAATATGTCTTACGATATTACATTCCTTCATTTTCATATTTTCCGGGTTTCGCTAATTTGTTCGCTCGCATTTTTAAACAAATCGACGACTTTGTTAAATTTATCCGTACGTCTATCCATCTGTTTGATTTTTTCCTTCCAGTCGTCCTTTTCAGTGTTTCCTTGGAACAATATATATATTTTTTTAAACCTATATCGGTCCACTGCTGGACGTAGGTCTCCCCAATCAATAACTTGGGGAGAAAATAGTCTAATCTCCAGTGCGGGCTATGCAAATTGGAAGATACCAACAACACACAACACACTGAGCCGGCGGTCACCCATTCAAGTATCGCTTAACTTCGGCAATTAGACGGAAAGCCGCCGTACTCAACGCGCTATCCCGTCGGCTGTGTATATATATATATATATATGTGTGTGTGTGTGTGTGTTTGCATTGTACGTGTCAAATCAGGATGCAAGCACTCGCTTAGTTTTTAGTTTGTTTTTTTTTTTTGTTATATATGAAAGGGTCGTCACACCCAACTAGGAAGAAAGTGAATTTATAAAATCGATATTTTTATCGTATTTATGATTGGGCCTAGAATTTTAGAATTTATATGATGTTTGACTAAGTACCTGTCTATTTTCATGGCCTGTAAGTTTTAAAAAATTACAATAAATTAGAAAATTTTCTTGAAAAAGAAAGGGAAGTGAACTTATAAAGGTCGTAGAATTTAAATGGTAATTTGACTAAGTACATCTTCCTACTTCTCTGGTCTGTAGATTTAAAAATAATAATAATTTTATATAAAAAAAACACGCACAATATTAACGAATTTAAAAATAGTAATAATATAAACGTAAAATTATATTTGTGATCGGCACAAAAATTAGGTTAGCATACGAATTTCGTTAAACAAAAAAAAAAAAAAGTTAAATTTAGCTATATAAGGATATACTTATAGCGTAAGAAAAAAATGATGTTCGTTTAAAAAAAAAATTAAGCAAAACAAAATATTACAAAACATAATTAAGTTTGTTATTTTTCGTTTTCACGTTTGTTTACGATATCTTATTCAAACAAAGACGTTCAACTTTCTTCAAAATCGAAAATGAAAATTACATCATTCGTTTTTATCGATTCCGATGTTTATAAATAGGGCATTTAATTTTTTATTTATTTGAAAACAAACTATCAAAAACTTTACAAATAGCGATATATTAGGTGACTATTTCTATATTTATAGCGATTATTCACATTGATTTTTGTTTCTGTCTATGGCCAAGTTTAAAAAAAAAAATAAAAGTTCTTACATATTTTAGAAATGTAATTTTGGATTACTCGCTGATATTATTCATCAATCATTAATTCTCATAGAATATAGTGTTATCTATTTTCAGAAAATAAACTCTCAACTGTGGCATATGGATAATATACACACAACACCTTTCATTCGTAGTTTCCGTTAAAATCGGCTTATTTTGACGCGAAATTTTATTTATTGTCAAGTAAATTGCGCTCTATGTTATTATTCGTTTAGAATATAAAGTCGCCTATTAAAATGCTGTTCTGCCAGGCTATCGTGTGACAAATTAATGAATCGTAAAATGGTGAAGTAGAATTTTCCGTTAACTAAGATTTGTATCTTATTAGATGTAGTCAAAGTAAATTTCATCGTGTAAATAAGTATTTTCTATATTTGCGATAATTTTTTATCGTGAATAAAAATTTCAATTTCAAATATTAGATTTTAATTTTTGTCAGTAGAAAGCGCAGTGAAAAATCGCTGAAAGTTATGTTCACATTTATTTATAAAATTGATTGTATTCTGACAATATTTCAAATATTTCGGTTTTAATACTGAAAAAACTAGTTTTTTTTTTTAAACTAGTGTTAATATATTTAATGTATTTTGTAAATATATTTCTCGAATTTCTTTTGATGAAGTAACATTTTATGTTTAAGATTTATACGTTTTAGTGTGTAGTTTCTACAATTGGCTGTGTTTTATGCGGATTAATAACCTATCGATATGTCAGTTTAAATTATTCTATAAATAAAACTACGAATTGACAATTTATATTTACTACGGCTATTTAAGGTTTATTTTTAATTCGACTAAAAATTTCGTTTAATATTTTAAATATTTTATTAAAAATTTTTATTCGCGACTATTTTAAATGTTGCAGAAATATTAACTAAAAACTTGCCGTGTTACCCCTTTGTTACTAACGTTTTTAAATTTATGTTCGATTTTACTATTTCTACTTCCTAATTGTATAGTACAACGAAACCAATTATATTAAATTTACGATCGAAACAATTTTATTAAATATATAATTCCGTCGAGTGTGCGATCGGTTCAAAATAAATTCTTTATAGTTAATTATAATGTTTAAAAATATTTCATTTTTGTATTTATAGTCTTAGCGGGTAAACTAAATGTTTTTTGTAATATGCATGGGTGTATTAAACGTTTATGTAGTGAATTGCTCCGTTAAATATATTTACCTTTTTCGTGCGTTCATGTTTTATATGCATACGTGTAGAAAAAAATATATTTCGTAAGGTAATTTTTCGTTTAACGAACAAGTCAAAATCGACGTAACGAATAAATTTGCGGTTAAAATAATACGTTATACAGTTTAACCTCGAGGTTTTTTTTTAAAAAACTATTTTTTACATCATACCGGCAATATTTGCTATCGTGTAAGGAAGTTTGGTATTAATGACTAGAATAAAACATTAGGTTGCATGGAAGAAATATATGAGTGTGTGTGAAAAATATAAGATATATTAATGATCAATTCGAAAGATGACATTTTATTGTTTAAATTAAATATCCAAATTAAGTTATTATGAAAATTATCTGAAAGATCGACTGTTTGTATTCTGCGAACATTCGGATTACCACTGTCTTCGAAATGATCAGAATATACGCTTGCACCGTTCAATGTATATGTTACTCTCATTCTTAAGATCGTTGTGCAACTTTAAATTGAAGATATAAGCTACCGCAAAGGTGGTGGTGCGAAAGGTGACGTATTTTTCGATGATTAATTTCACAACGTTGAATCGGAGCAATTATTATAAGACGAACATTACTCTCGGGTGCTAAATCTCAGGTCGATCTCCGTTCGAATAGAAAATGTAATGATTGTTCTTCTGGCTTGTAACACATGCAGCCGTCGTGTAAGCCTCTCATTAATGTACACACCAAGATAACGTACAGAACTCGATTGCGGAATTTCGGTGGTATTAATTTTCAAAGCTACGGACACCTGATTTTCCTGTTGGTAAATACATTGTGTTCGACGCTAGCTTTGTTCCAACTAAATAAACCAGTCGATTTAGTCATTTCGGATACACTAGATTTGCGTATGTCACATCTCAGTTGAGCAATGACGTAAATATATAATATTGTATCGCTAAAAGTTGTAGTAGTTGATATATCTGCCGAATAGAATATGAGGTTTTTTATTATCGTATCAATTACGCGCTTATTTAGAGATATCCTGCATTATAAATTCACGTTCGACAGCCAGTCTTCCGCGCCTTCTTCTAGTGAATGTAGCCCAATCAGTCATTTATTAAAGCTATTTACGTTACACGAATTTATAAAGTGTGACATCGTTCGGATCTCGCCACAGCTGCACAGCTCCGTTTCCGACAGTTTCCATTTGTTCAGAATATGAGGTGACCCGAGTAGTTGGCCTTATGACAATAGAATTTTGTGTTGAATTTTGACAACGAATGTGTTTTGTCGGAGAATTCAGAAGTTGTCTTAATTTTATAAAATTGCGCGGTATCTAGAAAAATCGCGGAGCATATTTCATAATCTTCGATAATGAGCGAAGTAAATTAATCGATGACGTCCGTTTACGGCTTGCCTGATGTTTGGATCATTATTGTTATCGATTGTCGGTGACTTTGATGGCAGATGTAAGAATTCCGCCGGTAAAATTGCCAAATCCAGAACATGTTCGTAAACGTACATTATGTAGCTATTCCAAGTATGTGCTGGAGAATGTGGTTCATTTAACGTTACTTCATACACATATTTTGAATGAAATATGTACCAAGAAGTTCTGTGAAAGCGTTCGATTTTTCTTTATATTTTTAACAAGTTAATTTCTTTTGAAATAAATACCAAACAAATAAAATTTAAATACTGGAAATTTTATCGCAACCTCTAACTAGTAAAACATTTAATAAATCTATTCCATAATCCTGTAAGTTTGATATATATATATATATATAGTGAACATCGTTTATAACGGCCTTGAAGGAATTAAATCCGTCGTTAATCCGGTATGTGGTTGAAAAAAATGTTTACATACATATATGCGTAGTATGTGTATGCATTATGTATCGTAAAAAAATAATACAATGCGGTACAGTGTACATATTTTATTTTATGTGTATTGTACGCTATTACGTGCATATTTACTATATTATATAACTTTTAAAAAACTAAAAATAATCAATCGTACATAAGTTTGTTTAACGTGGAGTAAAGTAGTTTTCTGTTTATTGCATTTTTTTTTTTTATAAAATTCTTGGGCAAGTTTTTTTCTATACTCCTTTCACCATCGGTGGTCTAAATACGTCTTGATTATAAAATAAAATGTTTCGTATAGTTTGAGCACAACTAAGAACCTCAGGTATCATCCGTGATTTCTTCATTGTCCTTGTTTCGTGAATTTGTCACTTTATCGAGGAGATTTTTTCATCTGTAATTTTACATTTGGTTACCAACTCGCGATCAAATTCAATGTAATATTTTAAGGTTTCTTTAGATTAAATGGTTAGTGGTAATTTAAGAGACTCGACCAACGTTCAAAACTTGGTTACATTTGTCCTGCGTGTTTTAAGCAATTTGCAATTGTTGTGAATGAAACATCACGTCAAGCTTTTCCCGCAATTACTATTGTATTTAAAACATAGATTTTTGTTTCTTTATTTTCTTTAATGTTTTGAAGAAATTTCGTGATTAAGCGCTTACGATGTTTGTTTTTCAGATTTTGAATACCTGATACATTGACTGGAGAACAGACATTTGGTGGTTAAAATACAATTTTGATAAACTTCAAATTTTCGCATCTGACGTGAACGGGACTTGTCTATCAATAGAATAATTTTTCTTTATTCAATTACTGGTCCAAAATTTGTTGAAAAGTGATTCTTCAACTGGTAACGTTTTAACGACTTTAAAGCAACGTGGTTTTTTATATTTCCCAATCACGATAAGTTTACGTTTTTCAGATCTATTCTCATGTTGGCTGCTAGTAAAATTGTAATCTTTAGACATCTTTCTCCTTTAAAATGTATAGTCCTATCAGGTGTGGAAAAAAGGCCAGTTTCATTCGCATCGAATATGTCAGAATCATAATTTTCACGGTTGGACATACTTGTAAGTCATTCATTAGTTAATCCAAGAGGAATGTTGGCAGCTTTGACGCTAAGTTGTTTAAAAACAATATTACGTCGAAAGCGAAATCTCGTGTATCGCGAAATAGTATTTTCTGCAATATGGTGCGGGGAAATTACACAAACCGGTTTCTTAATGTGACGTAGAAGCGATCGTCGCTATATCGGATCTTTTTGTTTATTGGGACAACGTTAAGATATCCGATCCGTCGTTATAAACATGGCCCGTTATAATCGTTAAAAATAACGTTACAAATGTTTCATGGATCACCGGACCTGAGATTTTTGTCGCTAAAGCCGATATTTCGTTATAAACGATACCCACTGTATATATTGAAATTTTTATGAATACAAATGACACTTGACAATTTTTTCCTTATGATATTTTTATACCAGACTTCTAAAGACACTAGTTCATCACAAAAAAAAAAAATTAAGTTACGGTGAAATATAATTAAATTGATAAGCAATGTTGTGTACCAGACTAATAACGAATAAACTCAAAATTCTTTGGAATGATAAAACATATAGTAGATCTGTGTTGGGAAAATTAACAGAAATATGGAGGGATCACAATATATAGAAACATGTAGAAACAAAACTACCAAAATTCCTAGTTTTCGGCTTTGGCTTACGGACCGAAACGTGAACTATAAATGTGATTTAGAAAAGAAGATTGAGGCTTCCAAAATGAAATGTTATCGGAAACTTTCTTTGTACCTGAGACGTTGCATAGAACTAGAAACGATCGGTTGATACAGTTAGAGGAAGAACGTTATCACTTTTTGGTTATATAATTCGGAAGAAACACTAATTATTCGGGATAAGGTAGACACGGTCGAAGGAAACAAGGAAGAGCGGCAAATCGATCATTGATAAAATAACGGAACCAGCCTGTAGACACTAGATTTATGTAAAAAATTGAAGATCGTTGATGTTTAATTTTTAATAAATCAAGTCATCCGACTACGATGTAGAAAGTGAAAGTAATGTTATCTCGAAACTAATCATTAACGTAGCTGGTGAAAACGATTGACAAAGTTCAGAATGGCCTGATCGACTAAATTCGCAGTTCAAGATAATTTAAAAGACTCGAGTTTCAGCATCAATAGTTGTAATTTCTGCGCCGCTATTAACATTTATTATATTGGTTAATAATCCTACTCTCGGTTGAAAATATTTGAAACGGTCCTCTTCAAGATAATAATGAATAACGGTCGCGTACATTAAAGGATTTGCGTCAACTTATGAAACAATGTTAAATTATTCGATAATAAAAAATCTACATTTCGCAGCTAAAGATCGCAGTAGACGAAATGAAAATCTTGATCAATAGGTAATATTGTAGGTATAGTAGTGCAATTATCGCTAAACACTATAAGATTGCTTTTTATAAATGGCAATTTCTTATCGCGTACTAAGAAATGATGTTAGAGACTTCGAGTGTATAAAAATAGTTTCGATATCGTAAGACGCGTTTCTGTATTTCCCGATCTGAAGAAAATAGTATTTAGCTAAAATACCTCGGTTTGCGTCTTGATAAAAAACTTACCGAACGTCAACACATTAGTAATCAAATTAAAGGTATGCGGAAGCGATGTGGTTTGCTCTATCGTCTTTTTAGAAAACAGTCAAAGCTATCGATTGAGAACAAACTTTATTGTACAACTCAGTCATAAAACCTATGTGGTACTGCTAAGCCAACTAACATCCGGTGCTTAGTCAATGGAATCTAAAATCTTACGTCAGATTATAGAAGCTCCTCGGTTCGTGTCAAATCAATCTATACGTTTCGACTTGCGGATACCAATTGTTTCAGAAGTAGCCAAAAAAGAGATAAGCTCTTTTTAAGCTGACTAAAAAATGCAACTAATCCACCTATTCTACAACTGACAACTCATAATATGGCACACGCTTCATCACTTCGATCGAAAAGAAACTGGCCGAGAGATAACCTTAAAACTTCCTACTCCTCTTATTCCTGCTAGATATATCCTAAGTTGTGGTCAGTGGACCGTCAACAGTGTTTGATTTTTTTCTTCTTTTCCTTCATCGTATTTACTTATCGCACTATATGCAGATTGTACATAAAAAAGGAAAATTAAAAAAAAATCCTGAAAATTTACAGAATTCAGATCAGTATAGTCATTTCAATTATCTTTTATGAGGTACCTTGAACAGAAGAAAAAAGAAAAGTAGAGCGACGGGAACGAAATACAATTTGAATGAATCGGGATAACGAAACAAATTCCACGTGATGCAAAAGGACTATTCAAAAGTATAAATTTAATGTTTTCCATACTGATAAAATATGTTTAGATACTGATGAAGAAATTTTAAAATTTTTGACAGACACAGGAGAGCATAAATCGACCGCATGCGAAATAGTAATAACAATAATAATCAGTAGCAAAAAATAAGAATAAAACCCGATCATGTTCATTTCTCTACAAATTAATGTTTAGAATTTGTTTATAGGTATTTAAAACGCTATTAGACATAAATATTTATTGCAAATTAACATTTTTAATAAGTAAAATTTGTTTTATTTCTGGGAAAGAACTATGAAGTTGAAAATATCTTAAACTATACGTGTACAGGTACTTAAATTACTGATTGTGAGAGAATTTGAAAATGTTTTTGCATTTTAGTCCACACTACTGGATTTAAATTCCGTGTTAGCTATATCAGGGAATACACTCGTAGATTAGAATTTCACTCGAGAAATATGATAGTGGATTTACAGGATAATTTATTGAAAGTTCGGTAATTGGTGTGACAAAAATCTTTATAATTTGTCGTGGGCTAGGTTACTTTTCAGGCCGTGTTCCTAAAATAAGAAAAATTACTGAATAACAATTATAAACTAGCTGCAACAACCGGACAGTTTAATATTTTATCCGAGTATATGCGGATTTATGAAGTATATATTAAAATAACGTTTTAAAACAACAGTAATTTATTGTTACTTTTCAATAAATATATTTACACTTTGTTATAATTATCGGGTATGTTCTATTTATTATATATGTTTTCAGTCATTTTCTGAAATATTTCACTATAGTAATTATTTGAAACAGTTATATAATGTTTCGGCGGGAAAAAGTGTTTATGTCGGTTACGTTAGGAGTCAAATTATTTAAATAGTTTAGCGTTGAATTAATTATGTGCTATGAAACGTACAAAAGAGAATTATTTATAATAAATAATAAGTCAAATTAAAATATGCTTAAATTTTAACAATACGACTTATTTGTTCAAAATAAAACATATAACTAGTGACAAACTATTTTCCCAATTTTACAATATTAAACATGTGCATATCATTTTAAAGGTAATATATTTAAACATTACGGCAAAGAACGTACGCACTGTATATTTTAAATGGTTCTGAATACAAAAGGTGTTTTTTGTTTTGAAAAATTGATAAAAACAATTAAATCAATGTATACAACTAACATGATAAAATTCAGAAATCGAAAACGTATCGATAATATCCAGAACTTGTGAATAAGGTTTTAATGTTCGTTAACGTTCTAAATTTAAATGCACAATGTATTTCATGAAATTACTTTATAAATGGTAAGATTTGTTTGTATTTTGTGTTTAATATTGCTCGATGTAGTTTTGTTGCGTTAGTTTAGATCTATGTCGAAATAAACAATACTATGTTGACTTGATAAGTATCTATTTTGATGTTACTAGTATATACAACTAGTACGTTTGTTGTTTTTCTCAGGCGCCTGGAAGGCTGTTGTTTTTATTGCGGTAATGACGTACTGTGCGTTTTCCTGTATTCACATATGGTTTTATAATTCGCGTTTGTTAAAATCTTGCAGTTAAAAGATAGTAATATATATCGTAATTAAAAATCCAGTAAGTATATCTCAGTCGTACAAGATTAATTCTATGTTGAATTTTGGTATATATACATATATATATATATATATATATATATATATATATATATATATATATATATAAGGTCGAGTTATACAAAACGTAAAATATATAACGTATCTTTACAGATTAAATATGTATATATTTAACTTATCTATTTTAATTGCAAATTTGTTAGAATAGAGATAATGAAAGCAAAGTGTTTTTGGAATGTTTCAATTTTGTTTCAAAATAAATTCTTTTTATTCATAAAAATTATTCTTTCCAAATGGTACAAAATTGATGTCTTTTATATAAATATCAGTACAGTAAAACCTGTGTGATACATATTTGTGTTTGCATATGTACCTTATTGAGATAAACTACCTTTCAGAAAATGGCTGCAACCAAGGAAGACACGAGAGAAGAAGAAGATGAAGATGATGACGTTGAGGATTTAGTTTCCGCTATAAATTATAATACGATTACATCTATGGCAGCTTTGAAAGAAATGCTTGGTACTGATAGCCGTACAAATCACGAGGATGTTTCTTGGTTTCAACATTATTTTTTACGACACGTTAATCGTTTACCATCCAGAAGTCAGTATGCTGGTCGTCGATTGTCAGAATGTAAAGAGGAAGACGAAGGACAAGATGGAGAACAAAAAATCGAATCTGCGGTAAAAAAAGTCGAAGAACCAGTCAAAGTACGTAAAATGACGATTAAACGATCTGGTCGTTCAGAACCTACATCACCTTCTTATTCTGTGCCTTCTAGTCCACGAAAAGCTCAATCTCAAGAAACACTGCCAATGTCTCCAAAATTGAATCGCGGGACATCGCCTCATTTTGATAAACATTTTTTCGAAGCTGGGCTTATTGAAATAAAATCTCAAGCATCATCTACGTCAACGCTCGATTATGATTCGAATGATGAAGTTTGGGTAAAAAGAACAGATTCTTATGAATCTGATTGTCGAAAAAGAAGAAAGGTAAGTTTTTACAGAATTCGCTTACATTAGAATAACATATTGTTGTTAATTCATCTTGCACAAATCAATTATTATTAACTTGGTTTGCGGTGTTTTTTTTAATATGTTTATATTTTAATACCCTACTGAACAGAGGATTCCATTTAACAAGTCCTGTAGAAGTATGATTACACTTACATAGAAATTTATTAAAGTTTTAGATTATAATTACAACATAGAACATAAATTGTTTTCACCAAAATCTAACAATATAACTGAGATATACAATGCAATGCAATAATTTACGGATTCATATTATTCTGCGCGAAAGTATATATTATTTAATAACTAAAAAACGTTTATATAAATCCCAGTCGCATGAATCACCTTGACTAGAACTGGAATTTCTTTTCATCATAACAATTATCGACCTGATTTCAGCTTGTTATACGTTCTTCTCCAGTTGATTAATATTGGTTTTTCTGATATTTCAATATTAAATTTATTTGCTGTTACATATCCCTGTTATTTGCGCTCGTGTAATTAAGTTGGCGAATTTACTATGTTATTCATTTTGACAATTGAGAGTGTTTGATTATATAAATCTTCGTAAATCAACATTTGCGATTGAAATATTTTCAATTTTATACAGAAGTGTCGAAATGTGATAATTTAGAATTTTACGCTTGAATATTCTGAGAATGTGTGTGTATATATTTATGTATTATAAATATTTAGTCAAGGAATAAAACGAAATATTTATTCCCAAAAATTTCATTTGAAATTTGAAAGCTTCTTGTTGAAAAATCGTTTCGTAGTTTTATGACTACGATGAAAATTGCCTTTGATTTTCTTTTATTTTGAATATGGACATATTATGTAATATTATAGAGGATTATAATTTACAAATTATTTTAAAAAATAAATTGTTATGCAAAATGATCAATGCCATTTATTGTGTTAGTCATTTACTAGATTTCTTTACATATCACTTAAAATGTAGGTCAATGTTGTTTGTATGCACGTTCTGTATTTTATGTGTTTTTTTTTTATTTGATATTATATTATTGAGTTCTTCGCGGATTTCTCCATTGCCATTTACAGATCTATTTAAATATGTTTTTAAAATTAGATTTGGTGTGTATTCTTTTTGGTGAGGAGTAATGCTTTTAAATTAGTTTCACGTTTTTTTTATATATATATATATATAACCGTGTTCATTACATATCTGTATAATTAATTTTTCTTTTGATTATACAAGTGTATTATTAATATACATATGTGTGTGTGTGTGTGTGTGGCTATTTCTGTCAGAGAAAAATAAGATTAAAAATTAATTTACATTATTTACTTATTTGTTATCATCATTTTCACATATTTAATATTATAGTTATTTAATTTGCGTTCTTGGTATTATCGTTTACTTTATTTTTATACAGCCATTCTATTAAAGGGAAGCTTATTGTTATGTCGGGTAGTGATAATAATACATGTTTTTATAAATTAAGGATACATTAATTTCAAGTATGAAATCTTAGTACTTAACGATGAACGTTAAGGTGCTCATTGTGAATAAAGCGGTGCTGTTTGATCTTAAAAACAAAGAGTTGCTTTATCTCTGACGACGAAACATTATCTTCAAATTTTATGAATTATTACTAACCAACAACTGTAAATATAAATGTTTAAATTTTATACGTGCCCAAACTTAAGTTATGAAACAAATTAAAATAAATTAAAAAAAAAAAAAACAATATTGCATTTATTCGAATAATGATAAATAATTCCATTTACTTTTTTGTTTAAAAACGAGGAGAAAAAATGCAGTTTATTCTCTGTTGTGTATAATTCGTAATACGATATTAACATTAATGGTGAATTTTAAATGAAACCAAATTTTTTAATAAAAGTAAGTTAATTCTGGTGATTTACGTTATATAATAAATTTTACCAATTAAAACGTGGTTTCCAGGATAAATAACGGGGTCGAGTTTTTAGGAGCAATTAACGTACTCCCTCCCCCGTATAGTTTATAAAATTGAAGCTGGTTTTGGTTTGGCGACTGCCTCTTATGCTATAGAAATCAATTATTTTGAGATATTTAAGTCGCTATCTTAAATGAGACTAGACTCGCAATTATCTGTTATTTGTTTATAAATAAATCGTATTTATTAGATTACGATCATTACATACTACCGATGAAGGAAAACACGCGATATACGTATTGAATTACAATAGTGAGCAATATCGTGGAATGCGGAATTTCGTGAAATATAAATATATTTAAAATGAGAAAAGCGTACGCAGATTAGTACAAGATGACTAAATTTGGTTTTTGGTAGTTAAAAGATATATTTAGTCTCCATCTTTGAAAAGTCTTGAAAATATAGTCTAAACAATGAATCGCTAGTAAGCATGTCTCAGTTGTATGGAATGAATATGAAGTTCCCCACGTACTAACATACGAAGGTAATATATAAAAAGTACGATCACCAACGATAAACCATAGTTTAGACTGCAGTAATTTTTTTTTGAGACGAGCGGCGTACGCTTTGATTTAAAAAAAAAATTCAATTAAAATTTAGTGTCTATATTTTATTTTAAAATTTCAGTGAATTTCGTTTATACTTAGATGTTATGTCGACACTATTATTCCATTTTTGTTTATAAATAAATATGTACATTATATATACATATATATATGTGTGTGTGTGTGTGTGCGTGTGTGAATTATACTTTAAGTACTTAAACTATCGTCCTTTCCATTTCGCGTACTTTTGTTATTATTAATTTGATGATGATGAAGAAGATTATTACTATTATTATTTTGACGTAATAAAGGTAGTTGGTGCTCATGTTATATTTTAAATTTATTTACCTTTTTAAAAACGATCAACATTATATACATAATATAAATATTTAAATATCTATTTAGCTTGTCTGTGTTCCAGAGCAATATTTTTAGCACTATTTTCAGTTTAGATGACTAATATATAAAATTTCCATAACTATATTATGTATGGTATAGTAAATAATAAATATATGCATATAGATGTGTGATAAAAGGAAGACCGCTAACTCGTTGAGATGACGACATAGTGAAAATCGCAGGTAGAAAGAATTGAATTAGAAGGTGCAGAAGCTGAGAACGTCAACGTGCAGTAGTGAATTGATATATTTTAAATCGTAATCGTAAATTGTATATACATATATATATATATATATATATATATATATATATATATATATATATATATATATATATTCAGAATTTGCGGAGAAGCAGATCATTAATAAAATACATTTGCCAGATGACGTAGTTAAAGTAGCAAGGATAAATAGATCAAATTGGGATAGAAGCAGTTGGAAGGAACTGGGGAAAGCATACGTTCTGCGTTGATTTGATACGACGTATATTTTCGTATCTTTAAGTCTTGTATGTTTTTTCGATTTTCAATTATGTAATCACAATTTCTGGTAAGTTGGTTCCCAATATTGTTTTATTCGTTGCCAGTTCCAAGTTATTATTCGAACTGTTAATTTAATTAGTCGCAATATTTTCAATTTTGTATTTTCTGCGTGATCTTGCCGGAATTCTTATACCTTGAAGTAGCTCTTCGTACAGTGTTCATTTTCAAAGTCTACTGTCCTCTGTTGATCCATTCAAATCAAATGCGTTGCAGCTAACAATTTTACCACGAAATTATATGCATTGCGATGAAGAACTTTACGATTTGATGATACAATGTCAATTCCCTGGTGTAATTAATGTTATTCACAGCTATTTAATAGATTATTTTACGTTACCATCAATGAGTCAAGGTCTACTATGACAACATGTTCAGCGAGGTTTCCTCAAGGTAGTATTTTGGGTCCTTTTCTGTTTACTTTGTTCTTATCTGATTTCCCTAATTTGCCTGGTGTTTAGATTACTCTTTACGCGAACGACACAGCTCTTTGTACTTCTTATATACCTAAAGCAATTACTCATAAGTTACAGACAGGGATAAATAGAATCTCGAATAGCTAATCGATTTAAACTGCAATAAAACTGAAGCTATATTTTTCACCCGCGGGCATCTCATATTATCTACCGAAATTAGAGTTGGTTCCACCGTAGCGAGCTGGTCAGAACATGTTACCTTGGGGTTAACGTTGACATTTTTCGAATCATGCTACGGTGAAAGCTAACAAAAGCATATCTGCCATATATCCACTAATTAACAGAAACTCATTTATTGATGTTAATAATAAATTAATTCTTTATAAAACACTTATTCGTCCTGCAATCACATGCTGTTGTCCAGCTTAGAGTTTTGTTTCAAATACTAATTTTAACAAATTACAATTATTTCAAAACGGATGTCTCAGATGTGTACTAAATGTCCCTAGATACTATAGAATCGTTGACACACATACTACCTTAAATATGCCTTATATTAAGGATCATATACTAAATTTAACTCGTAAGTTCCTGATTGCTTAGTCCACGGTAATAATCATTTAATTTCTACCATAGGTGATTACTAGCTAGCTTCAAATTATGTATAGTAAATATAAACATAGAAGAGGCTCAAACATTTCCTTTTGTAACCTTATACGGCACTTGCGATTTATTATTTCTTCTATATTTGCATATTGTGTAACGTGTAGTTCTTTTGTTTTATTTTTTATTATTAACTTTTTCTTTTTCGCGGTACAGTTTATATATATATATATATATATATATATATATATATATATATATTTATAGTAAAATATGGGTCGAAGAAAAAATACCGCAGGATTTTAAAGAAGCGGCAATAATACCAATCTTTAAAAACAAAGGTGACAAAGCAGATTGCACTAACTATAGAGGTATAGCTCTTTTATGTACGCAAGCAAAGTATTTAGTAAAATTTTATTAGGAAGACTTAAGACTCTAGTTGACCCACTGATACCAGAAAACCAATGTGGTTTTCGACAAAATCGGAGTGTGGTCGATATGATATTTTCACTACGGCAGATAATTGAAAAAAATAGAGAACAAGCATCTACGCTATATATGGCATTCGTAGATGTTAAAAAAGCTTTCGATTCCGTAAATAGAGAAGCTTTACGGATGTGCCTTAAGGCAGTAGGCTGTCCGCCGAAAATACTATGTCTTCTTAAACATCTACATGATCAAACTAAAGCTGCCATAATATCTGATGCAGGCTTAACTACATTTATAGACATAAACACCGGAGTTAAACAAGGCTGCATTTTAGCGCCTACGCTTTTTAACTTTTATATGGGTATGGTGCAAAAGGCCTTCATACAGCACGCGGCTAATATCGGTATTAAGATACGGTTCCGTTTTGATGGTGGTTTATATAATCTCACCAGATTTATTTCACATAAGACCTTCAAATTGACAAGCTTACAATATGCAGACGATTGTGTAATGATTGCAGATGAAGCTGACGAGCTGAAAGAAGCTATACAAATTTTAGAAAAGGTGTATAAGGACTTTGGATTAAGTATAAATTTCGATAAAACTGAAATCATACAAGTTTGCGACGACGTGGTGTCCAATATAGAAATAAATGGAAACAAAGTCCGTTCGGTTGAAGCGTTTAAATACCTAGGTAGCGTGGTTAACAAAACCGCATCGCTGGATGATGAAATCTCATCAAGGTTAAAACAGGCAAACGTTGCTTATAGTAAGTTACAGCGAAGGGTTTTCGATAACAAAAATATATTATCCGATACTAAACTAGCTGTATATAAAGCAGTTGTCATTCCAGTACTTCTATACGCGAGTGAAACATGGCCAATAATGAAAAATCAGATTAAAAAATTAGATACACGTCATCAGAGATTCTTACGTAGAATTCTTAAAATACACTGGACTGATCGAATAACAAACGAAGAAGTATTGGCCCGAGCAGATTGCCGCACAGTTGATCGAATGCTAGTCGGTAAACGCCTAAATTGGACGGGACATGTACTTAGGATGGAAGATTACCGAATACCTAGAAGAATGATGTATGGCGTTCTGGCAAATGGTAAACGTCCGCTCGGTAGACCACGGCTAAGATTCAAAGACGTAATCTCCGGAGACCTAAAACGTTTAGGCATTCAACCATTAAAAGATAAGTGGGAAAACATCGCCCATAACCGTACAGCATGGTCCGATCTAGTACTAAAATCAATCAATATCAAACGTAAAAGAAGAAAGCCCTCAGTTAAGAAGAATATCACACAACAAAATGTAACGTGTCAATTATGTAGCTTTAAAACAACGCACCGCATTGGATTACTTTCTCATATGCGACATAAACACGGATAATACGAAGGACTCATACTCGGTCACGAGTGAGGATAGATGATGATGATATATATATTTTACTCTCATTATGTTATAGGTATAAATTTTTATTTTCTATATTGCGCGTCTTATTATTTAAAATTTTGACTATAAATTGTGTTGAAGTATACGTTGTTGTTGTTTACGATCTGATACAAAATCATCCATTCAACATTCATCAGGCTTCGCGAAAATCGTTGTTGAAAGAAAAGCGTTCTAAGAACTTGATTAAATTTCCAATAATACCTGTTTTTCGTTTCCATCGAGAAGAGTTGAATGTGTAATTCGATTGGTGATAAATATGATTAAATGTTTGTTGTAAAATATTTCTTAACTTAATTTGTGCCGCTGACGTACGAACTTTAATTAATTTCGAAATATAATTTTTTGCCGTTGATGAAATAAAAATTCCGCGATATTGGAAATACGAAACCCGTTCTATTTGTTTCGACTTTAATTATAAACTAATGCCATCTTTTCTTCTATGTGCAGCGGCAAATTGTGATAGAATCTATTTATTTATTCCGATATGTATTTTTTGTATAAATAAAACGATTGTTTGACTTGTGAATTATTATTATTATTATTGTTATTTTAGAAGGGGGAGGCCTGAAATATTTTAAATTGCATACTGACATTCCATGTCTTTCACTCTGGCCACCTCTTTTGCGAATTTACGAAATTTCCGTCATACCTAGCGACACGAAAAACCGTTACGAAGAAAATAATCATTTTATAATTTAGCTTTATCAATTTTTTTTTTTTTTAGTATTGTCTGAGTATTTTTGGCGACCTCGCACGTGTGCGTGCCCACAGGCATTTCATGTCTTATAGTCTCGCGGACGTAGCATTGGGCGAGCCATTTTTTTTTTTGTTTTAAATTACAATTTTTCAACTTTATATTCGTCTGCGGAGTTTGTTGATCAGTTATCGGCGTCTAATATAAATACAATCGATTCATATTTCATCTTAATCGAATTAATCTTTCTTTTTTCATTTTTTTTATTTTTAAGGTTAAATTTTTAAATATTTCCGTTCGTAAATTAGTTCATCGAAAATTACTATCTTTTGAACAACTTAACCTTTATAAAATTCGAATGTATATTTCGTAGGCAATTCGTCAAGTCAGTCGTTACGAGGCCTCTAAATGGTTGACAATGAAAAAGTAATTATTTTTTTTTTTCGAATAATATTCGTATTTGTTATCATTTTTGTTAGATTGTTTTTTTATTTTCATTGGTTTTTTTTTTTTTTAGTTTGTTAATTTCATTTTAAAAACTACGTTCAAATTTTCATTCGGAACGCGGCTTCGTTCGCCTCCCTGTTTGATTTATTATACTTTACCCATCCAGCTGGATGCGAACCAAAATTTCCGGTTGTATCTCGAATAGTTTATTTTTCTTATTCCGATTTCTTTGCTTACCGTAAAATCTATCGATTTCGACTGTACGAATTATTTACAAATAATTTTCTTTTTAGAAAATCGCGTTACTTACGTAGTAAATATTTATTCGAAGTAGAAATAACTGTACGCGTGCCAACGGTTTTATTTATCTATTATTTCGCATAATCGAACTCGTGTCGATTAATCTCATACGACCGGCGACTGTTAAAATAGAAAATTGACCTGTAATCGGAGTAGAATACGAAATTATTGTTTATAGTATCGTCTCTGTTCCGGTTTATTTAATCGAAATGGTAAATAAGTAAATTGAACGATTTTAATAAAGTTGTATTTCGATATCTAGCAATTTATTTTTCGATTATCGATAAAAGTGATAAATAAATTCGCTCTTTCCGATGTAAACGTTAACGATATATTTAACTTTAAAATTAAGAATCTTATGTCGCAGACACGATAATTAACGTTGAATTTAAAATCATTCTGTGTCGACTGGACGCCGTTCGAAAAAAATTAGCGAGCGATTGTAATAGAAATATTTCGGTTACAGAGACGTTTAATTTTTTATTAAAATAAAATCGTTAGTTCGGCTGTATCGTTTGTATTGCGAAACGAAACGAGGAAAATTCTATTTTTGGCCTGACCAAACAAGTTACGTTAGAACGACTAAATTAAACTACGCCATAATTTCAACTAGAAATTCTTTTTTCCCCGATTTCGGCCAACTATGGAAAAACCGATGATCGTGAGATTTTCTTTTTCCTTCTCCAATGTTCTTTCATCTTCAAGCTGTGCTGCGTTTTTCTTTCTTCCGTCCACACGTTACTATTCATTTCTGATATCATCTTTTTTGGTTTCTATAAACCACGTGTAAGTTTATTCTTTGGATTGCTTTCAAAGTATTCAAATATGACTTCCGTTTGTCTACGTGGTTCCAATCTTTTTAGGTTATTCTTCTTTTTCTCATTGTATATCTTTTCAATTTTCACATATATTTCCTTGTTGCTTTTTAATACCCGTTGTCCATCTTTAATGTTCGGTGGTCCCGGAATTTTTCTCACAATTTTTCGTTCCTTCTTCTCTATGATCTCGATTTCTTTTCTTGTGTTCATATTCAGACATTCTGCGCGTATATACATTGCGGTTTAATTACAATAATGCCGTATCTTCGTATGTATAGATAATTAATTATTTTTATATATTTCTCCGGTTACATTGAATGCTTGTTCCATCTTATGTACTCTGGTCAGATTCGCTTCTTTATCTAAACCATTTGGTTGGATTATTTCACCAAGATATTTAAATTTGGTGACTTTTTTAACCTTTCCGTATTTCGAATTCATTATTATTATTATTTTTTAGATAATTTACTTTGTAGTTACGATAAAACAATATCCTTCGTCATTCTTAAATATTTTTGCGCATTGTATTCCGGTTTGTTATTTTGCTTCGGTAACGTTGTAATGTGCGATTTTAAAAAATATATATCCATTTAATAGAAATGAGAAATTTATCGTAAAAGAGAGAAGAAATTAAAATTCAGAAATTTACCGTGACTGTGTCGAGGAAGAAAATCAGATTTTTGTCCTGGAATACTATATATTACTGTGTAAACAAAAAACACTGTAGTTGATTTTTACATACGGACGTCAATTCTGCTATGTAAACTAGGTAATATTGCACAGATACAACGTTTCCAAAATAAAATCCTGAGAACAATTACAAATGTCGCTGGTACATCGGCAGTCGTACATTGCATACAAGAGTGTATAATCGATGAAAACATATTGCGGAATAACAGTGGTCGAAAAATAGAACACCACACATATCTTGTAACATTGCTGAATAATTACAATGAAGTCGGGCGTTTGAAGCAAAAAAAAAAACAAAACTAAATAAGGCTCTATCATAGATCAATACGAATGATGAAGCTTGTATCGTTGGATAGAAGTTTTCACGAATTATAATCACGTCTGCACATTTGCTAAAAAAGCAATTATATATATCTCGATCACGATATGCCTTTATCTATTCACTCCTACATGAAGGCTTTCCCCAACGTATTCGACCATTTCTGTTTTGCATTTTTCCTGAACCAGTTTTCGTCAGCCACTTTCTCCGTATAATCCTACCACCGCGTCATAGGTCTACTCGTTTTTTTTTCTTTCTTTTAGCCGTAACAGACGAAAGTCAAAAATTACCTCCGTTTTTTCATAAATTTATTTTTTGACATGAAAAAATAAATAATTAATCGTTGTCGTCTAATAATTTAATATTACTAAGTGTATTTTACTTTTTGATTTTGGTGGGAAACTAACTTTTCCCTCTCCTCATTCTCGGTATTTTGACAGATATCGAGTGAAAAATTGTACATTGGGTTTATTTTATTACTAATATATTTGTTCCCCCTTTTTATAAAGTTTTATTCATGTAAATGTTATCGAATATTAGTTCTAACGAAATATGCGACTTCGTAAGGATATTTGAATCTGAGAATGTATATATTTAAAGTTGATTATAATATCATCATCTGGTGCAACAGTCCGTAGACTGGTTCGCCCCTATGCTTGCCTTTTTCCACTCGTATCGGTTATTGGTCATTCTTTTCATTTCCGAGTAACTGGACAGGTTGTCTATCCACCTTAATCGCGTCTACCACTTATTCATTATCCTTCAGTGCAATCCTTCATGTCGTAACACGTGCTCCGTCCAACATAGTTTCCGGTTTTTTTATCTAGTTCAGTACTTTTCGCTTTTCATTAACCCGTTTCAAAACTTCTTGGTTTTTTGTTTTCCCCGTCCAGCTTATTTTCTCCATCCACTTCCAGCACCACATTTTAAATGCTTCTATCCTGTCCTCTTCTCGTTTTGTACACGTCCATGTTTCCGACCCATAAAATGCTACTGGCCACACACATGTTTTTATTAATATATGGTTAATAAAAAGATAAATTTGGACGTTTATAATTGATAGTGTATTTGAATGAGTGTTATATATATATATATATATATATAACAGATGACTGTTGGAATGTTAATTTGTTATTATTAGTTTTAGTATCATTAAATCATATTTACGTATCGTGTACATCAACTATGGCCAGAACGACGAGACAGAATGGAAGCTTAGTAAAAACCGGACTTGTGGAATAAAATAAATAAGTTGAAGAGTGAACAATACTTTCCCTTTTAGGATGACGTGGAAGAGAAGAAGAAGGCAAGGTGAGAAACTACTTTTCAAAAGAGTACTAAGAACATTCAATGTGATTATGGTGAATGGTGAGGGTGACAACGCAGATGGCTCATTAAGGGACTTCAGTTCCTTTTACTAGATATCCGTGGATGAACCGTATATGATACTACATCATCCTCCCTACGTGAAAGATAGTGACACTGTCTTAATCGAAGCTTATTCGTTCGTGATGTTTGCTGTCATTTTTTTTTTTTGTCGGAAAACTTTTAATTTGGGATCTGACATCGACGAAGTCGCAAACAGTCTTATTCGTAGTCGTATCTGCCAATGCATTTTCTCGAATACACCGATGCGAGGAGTAATCCGGAGCAACGTCACTATCGAATCTGGTCTAAACCTGGTTTTGTTCGATTATTTTTGGACACTATATTTTGAAGGAATGTTAATGTTCGTTCTGGTCTGCTGAACCTTGTTTTGTTGTATTATTTTTGTATACTAGATGTTTAATTTATGGATTTCTTCTTTTATTTTATGTTATTTTTTTACTCATTTCTTTCTCATATTTTCGTACATTATTAAAATAGAATCCTTAAGTAAAAAATGAAAAAAACCCGACCTATTAATCTCCGAGTAACACCTTGTTACTTGAACAATAATAACCGACCGGAACCTTATTAACAGCGAAACAAAATTCTCAATTATTTATTATTTTTAAATGATATAAAACTAGCCGTTTTTTAATACGTTATCCGAGTAGATTGCGTTGTTTTCTAGCCGAAAATGTATTTGTCCACTTTTTGTGTGTGTGTCTGTGAACAGTGTTATCGGGTAGTAAACGTTTCGGTTGAGTTGCGTTACTTCTTATTAATAAGTAGGTTACCGTCTCACGCGTATTATCTGTTAGAATTATTTGTCCTAAATCGATTCTTATGCGGTAACTTCAATTATCTAACGTAGTTCTGTTTATTTCACTGCGGTAAATATGTTATTCTATCTGCGTTTTTAATTTTTATATCCGAAACCGTTCTGAACGTATTTTTTGTTTGTTTTGTTCATTAAATACATTTCTATTTCTTCATTTCTTCTTGTCATATTTTTATTTCTATTAATTCATTGTATACATCGCGACCATGTCTTTAATGTATGGATTTGTTAGACAACGTCCCGTACAATCGTTCGACTTTGGAAATTGTGTATAAACAGATGTAAGATTTAAAGTTAAAAATTTTCTCCAATAACGATGAATTTTGTCATTAAGTATTTATTAGTGAAAATGAGAGTATATATATATATATATATATATATATATATCATCTTCAGTCGTAATCTCCCTAAGGGATGTCGTGACCATTTTCATGCTACAGCCTCTTCAATTTTTCTTCTCCATTTTATCCGGTTTGCAGCTTCCCGTTTACAATCAGCCATTGACTTTGCAAGTGCTTTTGTGATCGTGTCTGTCCATTTGATGTGTAATCTACCAGGCGGACGCGTTCCTTGTATTTTCCCTTCAATTACTAATCGTTGCATGGAGTCATCGCTTCGCATGATATGTCCGAAAAATCGTAATATTCTGAAAAGAACATCGCTGGACAATCTACGCTTAATGTTGAGCTTGCGTAATATAGAAACGTTTGTTTGCTTTGCTGTGTCCAGGATATTCGTAACATACGCCTCCAAATCCACATTTCGAAATTATCGATACGTTGCCTATCTTTGGCTTTCAGCGTCCATGTTTCCGCCGCGTATGTGAATACAGAAAACACCAAACGCTGCACCAATTTCTTTTTTACCGCATTTTTAATTGATGCGTCGCGCCATATTATGTTTAATTTGATCATGGCATTTCGAGCCAACTGGATCCGTCTTTTTATTTCATCCGTTGAAGTGCCTTTATCATCAATAAGGGATCCCAAATATATATACTTGTGTAATGTTTCGTAACCATCGATTTGTGTTTCAGCCTCCGGTATTAAGTTTCCCCGATCAACCACCATTAGTTTTGTTTTATCTTTATTTATATTTAATCCATATTTGGCACTTATCTTATTTAGTCGATCGAGTATTATTCTCATGTCATCAATTGAGCTGGTTATAAGCGTTGTATCATCCGCAAAGCGTAGGTTATTAATGATTCTTCCACCAATGGAAACACCAACGCTGCAATCGTTCAAAACCTGTCTCATAATATATTCACCGTATAGATTGAAAAGTACCGGTGATAAGACGCTACCTTGTCTTACACCTTTTTTCGTCTTAAATTCTTTTGATTCTATATGGCCTTCAATACGCACCGTGTTTATATTATGTTCGTATAGTTGATTTATTAAATACACTAGATGCCTTGGTATTCCCATTTCAATAAGTGCAGGCCACAATTTTTCCCAAAGAACATTGTCGAATGCCTTTGAATAATCAACAAAGCGTAACACTAACGGAATATTATGTTCTCTGGTTTTTTCAATCAACAGTCTTATGTTTAAAACTTGTTCGCGAGTTCCTTTTCCCTTTACGAATCCTGCTTGCTCATCTGGAATCTGCCTGGATGAGAATTCCGCTAATCGATTATTTATAATTCGTAGCATTATTTTACTGGTGTGCGGTATTAATGAAATAGTTCTGTAATTTTGGCAATTTGTAACTTGTCCTTTCTTAAATAGAGGTATGTAGACCGTCTTACACCATTCTTGTGGGCAATCTCCGGTTCGCCAAATTTCTTCACATATTTCGTGTATTTTCTTAATTCCTGTAGTACCCATTTGTTTAATTATTTCCGCCGGTATTCCATCGCAACCTGTAGCTTTATTCAATTTTAAATATTTTATGGCCTCTTCTATTTCTGATTTAAGTATATTCGGCTCAAGTTCGGACAACGGATTTGGTATTATTGGTTCCTCTGTATATGTATTATCCGTATAGTTCCTGACAGTATTGCCTCCAGACTTCTGCTATATCCAGTTTTTCTGTTTTAATACATCCTTGTTTGTTTTGAATTGCCCAACATCTCATCTTGAATTCTCTTGTAATCAAAGCAATCTTTTTATATAAATCTCTGGGTTAATTTTTTTCTGCATGTATCTGAATATCTTGACAAATAGCTGCATAGTAATTATTTTTATCTTTGCGGCAAAATTTACGAATTTCTGACGATAAACGAGTTACTTCCTGTTCATTTGCGTGAGTACTGTTTCTGAGTTTTCTCCTTTTCACAATTAATTGGATTATCTCGGATGATATCCACGGTTTACGTTTCATTTCTTCTTCATGTGGGTTGAGTTTCTCGTACTGCCAAAATAGTTTTAGTTTTAAAATTACGCCATAGAAGGTCAACTTCCCGAATTTGCGTGTCTGTATTGTCGTCTGGTCCATATTCTTCAAATTTTTGCTTAAAATTTTGCGGATGTGTAATTTTCACCCTGGATCTTGATAATGCTTGCAATTTGCTTTTCAATCTCAACCGAATTGTCATAACTAATGGTCTATGATCCGAACCACATTCTGCTCCAGGATAGGCTATGACATTATCACAAGATGTTTTCCATCTTTCTTGTATCATGATGTAATCAAACTGATTTCTACATCGATCACCAGGAGCTTCCCATGTACATAACCGTCGTATATGATGTTTAAACATTGTGTTCATTATGCTGAGATTATTTTCAACCGCGAATTGAAGTAGCCTTTCACCTCGTTCGTTTCTGTTGCCTATTCCAAATTTTCCGACTGTTCTTCGTAACTGTACGTCAAATGAACTACCAATTTTAGCATTCATATCCCCCATTACGACTGTGATTTCTCTATTTGATATATCATTCATAAGTTCTTCTACTTCTTTGTAAAATAATTCAATTGTTTCATTGTCCGCTGCGCAAGTAGGTGCGTATACTTGAATAATATTAATAGGAACCGGTCTCCCCTCTAGCCTGATAGCTATGGCTCTGCCATTCTTTGTTTTATAACCAGTAACCATCTTACTGAATTTGTTTGATACCCATATAGCAACACCACTAAAACTTGTTGTATCTGTACTCGAACAATAAAGTGTTCCATTTTCTGTAACAAAATGTCCAGATTGTCGATAATGTGTTTCCGCTAAACCGCATCTTTCAATTCCTAACCTTTTTATCTCCATACAATACGAAGCTTACCGGTGTGTAAAAGTCCTCCAACATTCCAAGTAGCTATTTTAGTTTTTACTTTTGCGAAATTCCCAGTCATATTTTTTCCATAAAGTGGCTGGTTTGCCCCACTCACAAGGCCGGTTGCATACTTCTCATTCCGACCCCGGAAATCGGAACGCCGGTTGCTAGCCGAATCGCATGGCAAAACATTATTGAGAACTGTAGATTTCATAATGATGTTCGTGGAAGAATACTGCAGTGGTTTCCCGTTGCCTTCTGCAGGATTTTCTGTCAGGGTTTACTCCCTTAGCCTTTGGATAAACATCCTTACCGCAAGGCAGCGGTCTGCTACTGAGAAGGTAGCGATTTAAGGTTTTTACGGCGACCTTAACCCGCCGAGGGAGAGACAGTCATAGGATTTTTGCAGACTTTTAGTGGACAGGTCCTCAAGCTGTCCATCTGCATCCTCGTGTCTCCTTGCCCTGTCACTACTGGAATCGTCTGCCAGAGACTTTCCACCAGTAGCCGCTCTTGGTTCGCGACTGCTTATTCGACTGTCTTATTCGCAGCTAACCTACATATCTGTAGGCCGTTCCACTATCCACCACCTGTGGACGTGCCCCATACCGGTTAGAGCTCCGGTCCCCGGAAAGTACAAAGTACCCCCGGGGGATATATATATATATATATATATATAGAGAGAGAGAGAGAGAGAGAGAGAGAGAATTTCTCATCCATTCGAACTACTTTTTTCAGTTTAGTTTTTTTTTAATGATTTCCTTTTTTAAGCGATTTTAGAAGCAGCAAAAGACTCAATACCAAAGAAAACTTGTTTCTTCAGGAATAAAATTAACCCTTGACGGAACTGTAGTTGCAAACTGGCTCTGAAAAACCGACGAAAAGCCCTAAGAACATTAAGAACCAACCCAACATTAAGACACCATATTAATTATCAAAAATTTAAGAGCTAAAGCTAAGTTTATTTTCAAACGGGCAAAACGAAAGTCATGGGCTGAATTTATATCATCTATAAATTCTACAACATCGGCTCAACAATATGGAATAAAATTCGCACAATGAACAGTTCATATGAAAATAGATTTTGTAGCATTTTTATTAAAAATTAAAATAAATAACAAATTTCCTTAGAACTATCCGTTCTCATCCTTTTTTTTTTTTTGAGATATTTTTTTACACAGTAGGAAGGAACAGGTAATTCCATCTCGTCTTCACATTGATCACACTGTATAGACTCGTGGCTACATTATAAATAAAACAGATCAACTATTGTGCGCTCGTTGCGCCTTTAACACTTCGACATTTATTTCTTGAGTGTCCATAATACTTCACATACCGACCTCAAAATTTTAATTACAATTCACTACAAAATGTTTTTAGTCGATTGCCCAGTTGCAGTACAAGCAGTTCTTCAATTTCCCCGAAGTATAGATATGATCAACTTTATATAATATCCAATAATTACTTTCGGGTGCTCCGGCCATAGCAGCAATACACGCCTCCCTCTAAAAACACCGTAAAAACACTTGAAATTATAGATTATTTTCTCCATCACTCGTAATATCGGAATAAAGGAATCAAACCATTTTTTTCAAAACTGCAGTATACATACCAATGAATTAAACAGAAATTGACAACTTTATGTTCATCTATACCAGTTACAAACATCGTCCTATTAAACATAATTTGTTATAATGTACACTATTATTATATTCGTAATATATTCAATTATTATTATTTGTAATTGTATGGTTTTTAAGCAATTTTAATATTTATTTATACCTCTTGTACGTTTTATCCTTTATCACACGCTTCGAAGCCAGTTTATTTTGTATTTTTTTCTCCTTTTATTTATTTATTTATTTATGTATTGTTTTAACTTCTATGTTGTTACAATTTTTTCTTTGTATCGGACATTTTTTTATTTTTTTTATTTTTTATATCTATATATATATTTGTATAATTATAAATATATTTTTTTTTAGTGTTTGGGGATTTTTAAGCCTCCCGCTTATCATACTTGCGTTTAAACGTTATTTTAATATTAATACTGCGATCGAGGTGGGACTCATGCCGGAACGCCACTATGTAAATACTTGCGTGTACACATTAAAATTTGACATTTCTTTTTTCAAGTTAAGTCGTCGACAAGCGTTCTTTCTGTCATTACTAAACTAATCTGGTCGAAACGGTACAAATTTTTTCCCTCCATATTTTTATCTCCTTTCCTTTGTTATTTAGTATATTTCTTCTGTTGTTTTATTATGATTAAAACAGCGTAGTTTTTAATCGGTGATATATTTATTATTTAATATTTTAATGTCATTACAGATGTATATATATATTTAACAAAAAGGAATTGGAAATATACAATTGAAAACAATAAACACTAAGGAAACTATTCCAACATCTTTTATTTATTATTTTTAAACATTTTATTATTATTATTAAATAATTAATCGGAACAGAAACTTTTTTCTTCAAGTTGGAATTATTTTCATAATGTACGTTAATAAATTAATAAATGTTGGTAATTGCGTATAAACGAATGCAAGATTTAAAACTCAAAATTTTCTACAATAACGAAGAATTTTGTAATTAAGTATTTACTAGTAAGGATGAGAGTGTGTTTATATATATATGTATATATATAATCATCGTCATATTGTTCGCTGCCGAACGTCGTGACTAGCTATTGTACGTTTATTTTTACGTACAAAATTAGCTAGCATTCAAGGCACTATTTATATGTAACGCACATGCGCATGCATATGAATTGGGGTGCCACTGCCTGCTCAGTGATAATTAAGAATTAAATAAGGATGAAAACTTTCTATGTCGCGTGTTGGTTTCGAATCCCCGACCGTCAAGTTGACAGTCGAGCACTCTAGCAACTACGCCACCGCGACATTATTTATATATATATATATAATAAATTATTGATATGTACAATTTATTTTTCTGCGCGGCCGTGTATCAGAAATGAAAATTGAGCAATAACTATGTGCATTATAACAAAATAGACAAAAGATTTGAAGACCAAGTTCAATGAGCAAACATTTCTCCATGTCATCATAAGCGTGACTCCCACTAGTTTGTAGTCTTCATAAATAATCGTAAAATACTTGGAACTGCATCTGGATGCTAAACTAACTTGGAGAGCTCACATCGATGCAAAAGCTCACTAGATTACGCGCCTGAAATAAATTTCTTCGTATGATAACCAATGCTAGTTTGTTTCAACGAAACAAATCATTGCACGTCGATTTAAGAATTAAGTGGGTTAACGAGGTTATCGCCTATTTGGCTAACCGACATGATGAAACACTTTGTTATCATCCGAATCCAGAAGCCTCATTCTTAGCTACTGATCAACATGTAAGACGCCTCAAACATCTCAAACCCAATGAACTAGTGACATCATAAGTATTGATTAGTATGAGAATATATATATATAAATAGAAATGTCTCGCCAATGTGCTGTCATTATAACACGCAGTAATCTTATCCATTAATTATAATTATTACGTATTTAGAATTATTTCTAAAATTGTAATATTTATACAGCGTCTGCTGTCCTAAAAAAAATGCGTATATTTGCTTTGTATATATATATGAGTCTAATTACATGATACAAAATTATATGCATTTGTTCTAAATTAGCAACGGGACTTATTTTTTTAGTGACGAATAAAATCGTCTATAATTTCAGTTTGGTATTTCTAAACGTGAATTTTTTTAAGCTAAGTCGTCGACAAGTGTTGATTCCGTTACATTAAAATAATCTCGTGAAAATAGTAGGGGCGTTGTTATCTGTGCTTTGTAAATATTTGACAGCGGATATAGGCAATTGTGATTCGTCATTATGTTTGCATTGTTTAGTAGTGCCGAACAAAAATTTATTTTTCCCATATTTTTTTTTCTTTGATGCTTGTCCGTGTATTTGTTCTCTCTTTACAGCCCCGCGTTTTCTTCGCTATATATATATATATATATATATATATATATATATATATATATATATATCTTTATATATTTATATATATATATATCTTTTGTTTGTTAATTGGAATGTTATAAAATCACGGTTGTTCAATTATTGTACTACAAATAATACTGCGGTAGTAGTAGTAGTCGAAACAAATTCAAGACGAAATATCTTCCACGTTTAGTAAAAAGGAGCTAATGGGTGAGTTCACGATATTAATCATGAAGATGGTGTGGAATTACCTTTAAAAAAAAATATATTTAAATGTTTAAGATTAAAAAAGAAATAATAATGTACACCGGTCATGATGATTTATAAGTTAAAAAGAATAGGACAAAAAATTAAAGATCATAAACTGAAAATAAATTTTCGATACTACGAATACCGGGATCCGCTGCATAAAGTATTTTATTATCATAAAGCAATTAATTATTACGAGAAGACAGTGCATATCGTTCCATGTTACACTATATTGCGTCGCATATAGTGCACGCTAGTTTATTAACATACAATGGCAGCTAGTACCGACATTTAGCAATAATAATGATGAATTGTAAAAACATTCATATTCGGTTCTCTGTACAGCACTCTATTGATAATTTAACCCTCGGCCATAATTATCGTAGTTATTAATATTTTTCGTAATTCTGCCTACGTGTCTATGAATACACAACAGCATCGGTGACTACATAGACGAAAAATCAAAATTATTCCTGATTTCGATACTACCCAATTATTAACGGGGCACGGAAAATTTGGTCTTACCTATTTCATTTTCATTTAAGTAAGGATGACAAGTGTGAATGTGGCGCAGTAGAAACTGCAAACCATGTACTCTATTACGAATCACGCAAGATTATACAATAAAAATAATTTCAACTTACAAAACGAATACGCCGCTCGACAATTTCAATTATTCGCATATTACACCAGAAATTACAGACTTACTAAGATTATTTAGCACTTTACGGAAGATGAGCTCCAAATAAAATTATACGTATAGGCTGAATATATTTCTGCGTGCGTACATGTAATGTATGCATATGTATGTGCGTTTGTGTGAACTTTCTGTAAGTTGTGTATATATACATATATACAAATAATAAATTAGGAAAGAACTTATATATCAATTTATCCTTTGCTAGAGTATATTTTAAACTCGTTGTGAATTTGCAAATTAATTGATTTAAGAGTATCTTTGTTGATATCGCAACTGTTTATTTTTTTAACATTAAAGATTAAAGATATTTTCTTAATATGATGATCAATAGGTAAAATCCGTGCTATGGTCTGGATCGCGATGTTAGGAAATCAATTAGGAACTTCCGACAATTAGAGTTTACATTATACATTTGTTTTTTAGTCAAGACACCTGCGCAGTATGAGTACAATGATTTCACTAACTCTTTGTAGAGTATTACCTTCGATTTGTAGTCTAATCCTCATTGTTTTCCACCAAGAGACTTAAAGATGTAGTAATATTTATTGACCTTATTATTTATGTATTCTATGCGCTTATTGCACTTTAACTTATTGTCTATAATGAAACCTAAATATTTAATCTGGTCAGAAGATCTGATCGTACAATTATCAATTTTAATATTATCGTATAAAATTATGGTCAAAATTTTTACTACAACCAGATACCACCATGATTTGAGATTTATTAATCTTAAAATGGAGGTTTAAATCATTTACTATTACTCCGAGTTTATTAATAATATCATTGCAATTAGTGATATGAGAAGACAAAGTTAAAGTTCCGCATAAATATGCATTATAAACTAAAAGTAAATCATCAGCATAGCTGTATAAACGTAGGCCTGTATAAATATTATTTAACTTAAGAGCGAATATGAGAAAATAAAATATTCCACAAGACTGGTCCGAGAATCGACCCCTGAGGAACACCAAAATCATTCTTAGCAAATATAATATCCTTCTGATATGACCGCATTACTGACACATGTACATATGTATATATATGGATAATTCCCACATTTATGCATCTAGTACACCTAAATTATAGTTTAAATATTACCTAGTATAAGAAGTTATAAGCGCATGAATGTATACTTTCGACGACTCCCGCGAATATGTGAGTATACAAATGGTTACTATATTATGATATACTATTGAGTATTGTAAAAAGGAATAGTACACTGATTAAGCCTAAACTGACGGTGCAAGATATTGCACCTCTGCGAATGTAACAAACTGTAAAACATTAATTTGAATAATAAAATATTAATAATAATTAAAAAAAAGTCTACCTACGTAGATTATTGTCCGATTTCTTTAGATTCTGTTCATATAAATAATTTATCGTTTACAATCGGTATTTTCGAGTTGTTCAGGGAATTATTCTATAGAACTAAACGCTAATAACACGTCGCAGCTATCAACGGTCATCATAAAAATTTATCTTATATCTAAAAAAAAATAACTAGATTTTTCAGAACGTCGTTTTTTCTGATCTAGTAAGAAATCGATAATGTTATCTCTTTTTCGATGGTAGTAGTTATAAAATTAGTAATATTGTTAAAAAATACAATTATAATATTTATAATATAGTTGGTTTTTTGTATTTTTTTTTTAACGCAAATAATTTATCTAATAGAATTTGATTAATAACGGTGCATATAAACTTATTTTTAAATATTGTAGCAGTATATATAAATAGAGAAAACTACGCGGAATTTCAATGTTATACTTCGAGAACATGCATTGTGTTGTTAGAAAATAAAAAAAATTGGTCTTTCCAATTTTCCTAGTCTAGAGTCGTCCTCTCATTTTCACATCTTACACGCTTCCGTAGATAATCGGGCCATCGATACAATCAAAATTTTAAAAATAACCGAAATCTTTTCTAACTACTCACTCTCGATAGTTAACAAACAAATACTTGAATCTGAACCAGGGGTTCTTTTTTTTTACCAAAGGTTGAGTTTACACTTGTCAGTTTTATTATTTGTCACTTGATCTTGATGACGCTGTAGCCGGTGAAAGCATTTGGTTGTTTTTATATATAAACATAAATGATTGCGATACTGAATAAGGTGTTTTTATTTAATTTATTAAAAATAGATTTGTGCAGTACTGGCTAAACCAATATATATATATATATATATATATATATGTATATATATGTATATATATATATATATATATATATATATATATATATATATATATATATATATATATATGTATGTATATGTGTATATATATATATATATATATATATATATATATATATATATATGTATATGTATATGTATATGTATATATATATATATATATATATATATATATATATATATATATATATATATATATATATATATATATATATATATATATAGAGAGAGAGAGAGAGAGAGAGAGAGAGAGAGATTGATTGATAAATATGAAAAATATTGTTTTCCATATAAAGCGTAAAAAGTTGTTCTTTCTCCCTAGTAGAATACAGGACTTTATGAATTTTGTTCAACACGTGTTGTATGTTGTTATGGCGAAACGACGACTAAATAGCATGATTTATCAAACATATCGCAAAAATATATTTTCAAATTAATTTGTAATTAAAGAAGTAAAAATTAAAAAAAAATGATCACTGTATTTTTTGGTATACATAATTGTTAATACCTAAAGCGATGAATAATTTTTACATATATATATATATATATATATAAATCTGAGATCCGTATGATTTGAATGTCCGTCAAGCCTTATGTCGAAATTAATATTTCTCCAAAATCAGCGATAGTCAATATCAGAAAACTGGCACTAACAAGAAGAATGAAAATGTACTGGAAATTCGACCAAAAATCTATAAGTTGATATAGATTCCTTATGAAAAGGTTTTTTAATTCCTAATTTATCCACACCTGTCATCGGTTGATTCTTACTAAGTCGGAGTACTTAAATTAAGTTTTGCAATAATTTATGTTATGTTTTTAATTTTTAGGTCAACTCTATGCAGTTTCTAGAACAATTACAACAATTTATTACGTACGAGTTGTTAGTATTACGCACTTCTAGAACTTCGCTCTAGATCTCGGATAGATAATAGTCGCGTAAGGTTTTAAATATATGTTATTTATTAAAGAGCCATAACGTACATAATATTAAATAGATGAAATTTAAATATAATTTAATTTGTAAACTCGAATACATAATACATACATATATATATATATATGTGTGTGTGTGTGTATAAACAAAAAATTGATACCGTACATAATTTAAAATGAAACTCGGTAACCATGCGGTTAATTTTATTTTGTATGGACTACCTTAATCGTATAGCTTAAGTTTGTATACCATTTTTTTTTTTTTTTTTTTTTTTTAAATAAATAATAATTAAACGACGTATGTATTTTAACCTGTTCACTGCTGAACTTCCTAGAATATAGTCTGGTAATAATTAATTTTTGTTACCGTTGTTTATCAGTACTTGTTAATTTTCATCGTGGGCTAATTTCGCTTAATAGCCTGACCTCGTGTGCCTATATTTTACGATATAGTGTATGACATTTGTTAGGTTAGTAACTAGTAGCGCAATAGTTGCTATACGTCACGTAATGTAATTATGCGTCTTTTCATGTATCGAGAGTGTTTACGCTTTTTTGTCGTATTTAATTAGAGACGATGAAGTCTGTCTTGAAAGTTTTTTTTTTTTTTGTTTTCAATTATTGCTACGGGTGTTCTCCTACCTCCTATATCAGTTCCATACAATTGAAACGGCTCTTTATCCGGAACGTGTAGCGTTAATAATAATAATAATAATAATAATAATAATGCTATAAATTTAGTTTTATGTTAATCGGTTATTTAGAACGATACTCTCGATCCTCTCCTCTTTGGTTGCACAATTTTTCATCATCGTGGAACATAAGGCGTAGATTCTTACGCCGTCGTCATATTATATATATATATATATATATATATATATATATATATATATATATATATATATAAACTATTTTTAATTATTCGTATTTTGACTTTATCATCAATCGTATTATAATCATATTTGGTCTAACAGTTGTACATGTTATACTTTTTAGTAGTCTATCTTCTGTTTTATGTATAGGAGGCATAACTTTTTTTGATACACATATTCTCTACAAACTATGCGATGAAACCTTGCAAAGTGCCTTTGGTAATGATGTGAGCAAGAATGAACATTAGCAGTTTGCGCGATTTTCAAGCGAATTTTATTCCGCATCAGCTACTGTCTGCGATTCCCGAGTCATAATCGAAGAGCTCGTTCCGATATAGGTACACTGGATGTATCCAGTGTCAAACTGTAACCAAATATTCGACAAATTTAGATGAAAAATATAATGAAAGTTTCTCTGTGATCATTATACGTATTCAACGTTGTCGGATTAAAATTAAAAACTCGCCTAATAAATAACAAAATTCCAGTAAACTTTAATCATTTTTCACGTAATGCACGTATATTTTCAAATTTTGCCAACATTATTACACGAACGTCTACTGTTTATTGAAGAAAATTCCCTCAAAGATAATTTCTAATAAATAATAATTCTAAAAATTCCAGCCCCTGACTTATTTGAAAAATGGAAGATATTGTAATATTTATTATTCGACTCGATTTTCGTGTTAGTTTTAATTTTTGCGATCGAAAATAAAAATGGGCTAGTGTTGTCCATGGGTGAAACTTTCCAACTAAGTTCTAATTTTGATATAGGAAATGTATAATTAAGATTTAATTTCGATTTCAATTTCACCAGAATACATGAAACGCGATTGGTTTAACTCAATATCGATTGTTACATTTCTGATGATAGTTATTCCTCGACGACAACGTCGAGAAATGAACCCTCTCGGAGTCGAGCGGGGAAGAGTCGAATGAACGTAATTCGCGTAATAAATGTGCACATTGACTGATTAGTTTCGGACCAGAAATGTAAAATAAAGGCAATACTGAAGTGAACGAACCGCACGGAATCACACCGTGATAATTCATTTCACTATATTACTACGCGCTTGAATTGTTGAAACAAATTTATTTATATATATATATATGCATGTGTGTGTATATGTCCGTGTGTGTGTATTTTTTAATGTTTATTAATCAGCCATCGATGTTTATATTATTAAAATCTCGAGGAAAAAATAAATTCGTAGCAAGTGATCAAAAAAACATTGTAACCGATAAACGTGACATCATTATTTTATATTAGAAAATATTTTTTCTTTAGTAAATAAACGTGTAAAATAGTAGGTATATATAACAATTTAGTCACGATTTAATTGGAATAATTTCTCGCTTTTTTTTTATCTACATTTAGAATTATTATAACGAATGGTGATAATGATTAATAACGCAGTTTTCGTAAGTTCACAAGTTAATTAATACGTGATTTTATGGAATGGAGTTAATAAAGAAATTACATATATTTCCAGTTATTCATCAGTCGTGTTTAATGGAGATTTTAAATTTATTTTTTAGTGAAGTATTAAAAATAGAACCGATCGGACGGTCATTAATAGAGATTAACTAATCTTATTGATCGCCAAATTTCGTGAGGTTACATAGACGAAATTAATATTAAATTTCATTTAGTTTAAATTTGACGACGTGTATTCTTCGTACGTTTAAACAATTTGTAGAAGACGTCATCTTAATTATTTTCAGTAACCGGAAGATTGATAACGAGCCAGCTAAGCGATGTTCCCTGGGTAAGCTAGGTGTGAATTGGCTTGTCACAGACTTCGTTGATTTTCCTTTACTTCCCAGAAAGCTGGTACACATTTACAACCAAGGTTAGCATTTAGGTCGTACAAGTAGTGGAGCATGTGACAGAGTTACCGAGTCGAATTCAATTATATATATATATACATGTGTGTGTGTGTTGTAATAAAATGTAGCTCGTGGCTTAGCCTAGTCCTGATTCGAATTCTACTAGCGACGAGCATCATTCGTGGTAAAACCGTCTCTAGCCAGCTCAGCGCTGTTTGTTGGAAATCAGTTGTAAACTATCCCATATTAGTTTTCTTCTAATGTGTCCTGTGATTTGTCTTCAATTGATCTTACACCATCAGGTCATGTCCACTAGCAATTTTTGAGTTAATGAAATTCCACTTTTATATAAAAATAATATACAAATAACTTTTTTTATTGTTGCTTTAATTTAATATATAGAACTGTTCAATTTACATTATCCAAAAAGGTGATATACGTTCTATTCAAGGGAGTTGTTTTTCGTAGTTATCATTTTCATTAATGTTTTTAATTCATTTTTTTAAAATTTATTATTAATTTTTTCTATATGTTATATTTAGCTGTTGAAATGAAGTTTTTGCTGCGGTTCAAAATAATATAGTGCTTATAGAAATAATAATAATAGAAGAAGAAGAAGAAGCACTGTATTTCTTATTATTAAGTTACATGCACATAAGCATATTTACTTTTAAAAATGAACAATTTACCCGTACCGAAATATAAAACAAAAATTCTTCCCAGGCAAACAAAAAATAGAAAAGCTTATATTATCAAATGTATAAATTACAGGAAAATTTTTTATAAAAAACCTGTTCCAATATATTAGAATAAAATTATAACTTACTCTATCACAATATAATATCTTAAAAATATCTTAGTCTAACACTAGAACTAGAATTTAATAGCCGGCTTACTATAAACTGATATGTTTTATACGTCTGTGCTTGTACCTCTTATATCTGTGTCGCAGAGACTGGTAGTCGTAATCTCCTATCGAATGTATTAGTACATTATCAGATGAGCTGCAGTTGGCGAAAAATTTTTTCGCTGTATTTTTAATGATTTCCTGTATGTAAGGAAACGTTAAAATATCATGCATAGATTTAATTTTAGTAAATCTTGGTTTATTCAAGATAATTCTTAAACAATGATTTTGTAGTCTTTGCATCTGATTTATACTGCTATTGCTAGTATAGCTCCAGACCGGGCTCGCATACAATAATTTTGGTAGAATAACTTTTTTGTAAATGAGGAATTTGTTTTGCGCCGATAATGCAGACTTTTTGTTAAATATTGGAAATAGACAACCCAATTTGCGCGTCGTTCTATTTACACAATCATTAATATGCCTCGTAAATGTAAGTCGTCTATCCATAGTTATGCCTAAATATCTTACATTTTCCTATCGAGGTAATTGTTTTTGACTCGAACGAAGTGATTAAGTAGAGGCCTACGTCTAGTAAAAATGATTGATTCAGTTTTTTCATCATTGACTTTAATTTTCCATTTGTAGAAAAATGTTGATATTTTATCAATTGCACTTATTAGTCTGTTACTGATTGTGTCAATTCTATAAGAGGATACCATTAAAGAAGTATCATCAGCATAAAGGTTTATGTCTACTCCCGGAATGGTTGGCAAGTCATTCAAATAGAGTATAAAAAGGAAAGGACCTAGGATGCTCCCTTGAGGTACCCCAGCTTTAATAAATCTCATGTTAGATTTATGGTTTTTTATTTTCACGTAAAATTTCCTGTTCATTAAATAAGATTTAATAGTGAATACTAGATAAGGAGGAAATTCATATTTGATTAATTTATAGATAATTCCATCATGACAGGTTGTGTCAAATGCTTTTTCAATGTCCATCAAGACTACTCCTGTATGTTTATTCTGATTAAAATTATCGGTAATTTTATCGCAAATTTTAGCTAATTGAATTGTGGTACTGAGTTTTGGCCGAATCCCAAATTGTGAGTCAGATATGATAGATCGACTCACGCTGAAATCTCTTAATCTGACCAAGAGTACTTTCTCAAATATTTTACTTAAATTACTAAGTAAGCTCACTGGCCTTACATTTTGTACCAGAGAGGCATCCTTCCCCGGTTTTGGTATGGGTATCGTTACCGACAATATCCACGACAGAGGATAATACATGAGTTGAACATATTGACTAAGGCAACTATTGCTTTGAATGGTAGATTTTTAATCATTTTTATATTAATTTGGTCATGACCAACTGAGTTGTTTTGTCTAAGAGTAGAGATAATTCTTTTGATCTCTTTAGGTGTTGTAAAATTCCTAGGTAAAACTGTTGCAGAAGTATGAAGTGAATAATTGTTTATTGTCTGCTTAATTTTCCTTTCATGATATCTAGTTGACATGTGATCATTTTGGCCATAAATAGTGCTAAAGTGTTCAACTAAGATTTCTACATTATCTTCAGTTGCGTATGCAACCTTATCTGCACTGGTTGGGATTTTTATAGGTCGGTTTGACTCTTGCAGAAGTATTTATTTACTCTCCATAGACTATTATCAGCTGGTGATAGGTTTTTGAGGAACTTATCATATTGTTGATTTCTTTCAATGATTAATCTTATTTGTACTGCATTGTTTAATTTAGTGTACAATCTTTTATAATTAATAGTGTTTAAATTATGAGATCTCTGATGACATTTACGAACGTAATTTTTAATTTTAATAAGCATTTTTGTGCTATTTGAAATCGAATTTGCTCGTGATATTAATACAACCTGCGGGATAGCGTTATGGCTTTTGTTATGATAGAATTAAAGTAGGTAATATATTGATCTATAGATTTTGAATTAGGTAAGGTTTTTGGAATATTTATGTCTTTTTGTATGCATTGTTTGAATGTATTCCAGGCTCAGATGGTGTTTTAATTTGAAAGTTTAATCTGTTACGCATGTTTAGTAAAATATTTCCTGCTCTGTTGGCATTGTGACAGTTCCAAACTCTGCTTTTCGCATTTACATCTCCAATTATTAAAACATGCGTTGATGTATTTAATAATGACTGTCTGTCTCAAAAAAGGTAGGCTTAACTGGTGGTCTATAGGCAGCAAATATTAATATGGTTCTATTTCCTATTGGAAATTTAGCTCCTACTGCCTGCACCTGTTTCAAGCGCGGTACAGGCACTGTGGGGTGCAGTGCAGACTATTATGAACTATTATACTACTATTATTGATACTGTTATTATTCGTACTTACACTATATCTATTATTGTTAATATTATTATTATTATTATTGCGATTGTTTACGTTTGTTTCATGGCTGCTGATTAAGCCATTACTTACTACTACTTCAAAAATTCGGTTATAGACCGAACAAGTTGTTGAATTTGACGTATGATTATTACCACAATTAGCGCATTTTAATTTTTCGTTTTCGGTGCAGTCTTTAACCGAATGCTCACCGCTACGTCTTAAACATTTAATCTTTTTGTGACAATTGTAAGAAAGATGATTATAGGCCTGACACCTATAGCATTGAATGATTTTGTTTTTAGGTTTAAATTTTTCCGATGAAACTAGGCAATAGCAAATTTCTCTAATATTTAAAATATCTTTAATGTTCGTGTTTGCAGGAAACATTACTGTGAAAATCGGTAAATAAACTGTCTTATTTTCAGAATTTTTTTTAGAAAATTGTTTTATGTCCACAATCTGTATTTTAGTATCGATTTCTTCTTTAATTTCACTTAACGTTAATCGGTACCCCTTTTAAAATCGTTTTGACCGGTTTTCTAATATTTGGGATATGTGTGTAATATTCGATATTCATCTGTGTTAATATGTTTAATATTTTATCATAGTCTTCGATATCGTTCGCGTACAAGGCATATGAATTCTTATTTGTTTTTATTCTTACGTTATGTTTTAAATTATTATTTATTTTAGTTACAAAGCTTTTATGGCTTTCGGTTAAAGTGCACCGAAATATTATCGGCGGAATGGATACTTTACGGTTATCATTAATAAAATTAGTATAATTACGATTATTATTAAATAGGATGTTATTATAATAATAATAATAATAATGTTAGAAATGATTAAATAAGGAAATTGGTTTTGGTGATGTTTTCTTTTGTATTAAAATTACTTTATCGGTTGTGTTTTAAAGCGCAGCTGCATTGGAAAATGAGTTTCAAATTACGTAATTTCCTAACCGTTTCTTTAAAAATTAGGTCATTTATTCTTTCTTGTATATTATTAAATTAAAAGTAGTTTGATTGTTCGTTTTTGTACTATATTACGTAATTTGAAATATAAATGTTCTTTCAACGTTGTATAAACGATATAAATTATTTATTTATTATTAATGTTGATGTATTGGAGAGTAGTGATTTTATGAATTTAGCAAATTATTTATTATTGTTTCTTTGGAAATTTTTCTTTTCGTAAATAATAAAAAGTGCAAATTTTTATTTAATATTATACGTACTTACGAAAAAATTTTTTTTTTTTTTTTTTTTTGTTTTTTTTTGTCTAGTACTATGTACTGCTACTATGGCCAGAAGCACACGAAATTAAATATGAGATGTTAGATGAGATTGATCATATTTATAGTTTGAAGAAATTAAAGTGTTGTTTCCACAGCAGTTGGATCATCAGATAAAACTATTTTGAATGAATTACAACTGAAGTTTTGGGGACGGTGTACGGAATATTGTGGCAGTCAAAAAAAAGTGTTGGATTATTAAGACAATCACAAGTTAATTTAGTGATTATAGTAGAAATATGTTTTTTTTTTTGCATATAATCTGTTCGTTTGAACACTAAGTAGCATTGCTATACATATAGATTATGATGGAACGCTTTCCAATGGCTGTCATTCCTTGTTTATATATTGTTTACTGTAGTATATTGAATTATATAAATTGCTGTTTACGGACAGAATTCTAGTTCAATTAAGACGCTTCAATCGTCTGAATCGCACGATATTCTGCGAGAGATCAACTGCCAACGGATTCACGTGGTTTTTGAGTCGATAAAAGTGTCTTCAAAAAAAGGTTGCAATTACTTCTTTGACAGTTGAAATGCGGAGGCCCTTGTGTATGTCATCGTTGCGAACAAACCATGGTGCCGCTAAAATATCTCGCAAGACTTTCGACTGGAATCTTTGTATAGATTTTAAGTTTGAATTGCTTGCTGTTCCCAGATTTGAATACGTATGTTCACACAGGTTCTAAGATTGTTTTAATGCTTGTTGCGGTACGTAATGTTTAATTGCTTCCGTTTTTCAATAATATGATCCTTAAAGGTAAGCCATTGGTCGAGATGTAATCCAAGATATTTCACAACACCTGACTTTGGAATTATCTGACCATTCAGTTGGATCGGCAAAGTTTGCTTTTTTTCAATATAAACTGAACCTGTTTGAACTTTGATTCATTTAACGCGATTCTCCATTATTTAAGCCAATTTTCCATATGCGACAGATGATTTTTGAAGCTGTTTAGTGGCTGTATTTTTATTACGATGAGTTGATGAAATAGCTGTGTCATTAGCAAACATTGTATCGAATATGAAAGAAAATAATTAATTTTCATTTCGAATTGATATACAAAGTAAACAAATTTATTTATAAATATTTTAATTAAATAAAATTATTCGAAATTAATTTGAAAGTTATCGGAAATAAAATTATTTCTTTATTTTCTTCGACATAATGATGCTTCCAACCTTTTCGTAGCCCGTCATTGATTGAAAAAGCGTGTAAACATTCTTCTCTTAGTTCTGATTTTAATGTTGATTCACAGTTTATTTATTATATTTAGTTTTGTGTTAGAATCATAATATTGTCTCCATATCTTTCTGTACCTCGTAACAGATTTTAGATCACCGTCGAATACTTTCTAAAAAAAACGCAGTCTGCATAAACATTGAATAGAGTGAAGGAAATATGCAACTTTGTTTTACACTGTACGCAGCATGTACCGATTTCATTTTAACACCCTAGTGATGTTATAGCGCATTCCTGCAAATAGATTTTTTCTAACGTATACCAATGATACCACTTAAATAATAGAATGGTAAATGCGAAATGAGGTTGTCAATGTGGAATGTTGCTCATCAGTATGGAGCAATAGATTAGATGCAAACTAGATTGATGCTGTGTTAAATAAGTAACTGCGAATAATTATTTGAACTTTGAAACTGATTCCACTTCCATGGCTACCAGTGCTCGCTAATATTACTCCTACCAATGTAACTCTCACCAAAGACAAGAAACATCTTCAGACATACAGTTACCTAATAGAAGTTGAGTTTGAGATCAAGAAAATTATCTGGTACTCAAGACTTATTTAACGTGACGCCGATTATGGGACTAATAATAGTAACAACATCAAAGCGCGGAGTTAGTAGATGATCCCACTGAGCGAATAACTGGAATGATCTATTTTGGAAGCAACGGGGAATTCTCAATCGACTTAAAATGTACCAAGGTAAACGTGCGTATTAGAGATATCCGCAATCTAACTTATGAAACCGTCCGACGTAAAACAAGGGATTTTTGTTCAAAATTAATACTTAGCTTAACTGCTCTTTATTAATATTTTGTTTATATTCATTTTGTCTTTCTCATAGGTAATTCACGCATAATTTTATATTAATTCTCGAAAGTTATAATGAATTGACGCAGAGTTTATTTATTATATTTAAATGTTTTTTGTTATTCGCGAAAGTTAATCTGTCGGCTAATTAATAAGATTTTTTCTATGGGGTTTGTGGTTATTCTGATAATTTTAATTTTACAAGGATTGTGGACTAAAAAATACGTTTTTTTTTTATATTATAGAGGTCGAATGTATAAAAATTTTAAATCACAGCCATTAACGTAAATATAAATAACGTTCTACGTTATCGTGTTCAAGATGTCAATGCTGTAATTAACGGAAACACTATCATGCGCCAATAAAAAATTTGACAAATATTCGTAACGTTGATAAGAGGAACAATTTAAATCAATATTGATAACATTGTGCATAATATAATATAAATATATTTGGTAGTTAGAAATTTCTTTTGTTAATGTTATTTATTTCATTTTCAATCCTTGATTGTTTATTTTAATATTAAATGTTTCATAATTTTATTTTATTGTCACTTGCGAATTAATGAAAAAATAGTTCATTATTAATAGATGACATTTCGGCGAATAACAAGTAAACAAAATTAAATTTTGAATTTTTACACTTTATAATTATATCAGACAGAAAAAAGCACTAGAACGCAGGGTTTTTTTTACACGTGATAGAGAACAAAATTTCTGTACGAATAATATGTTAAATTTGCTTCGACCATTATTAATAAGTTTATGTATTCACGAATACTCATTGTTTATTTTTATAATCGGATCCTAAAAAATTGCTTCCGAACGTTATTTCTATATCCGATATTGGTAGCGCTCTCTGTTGTAGTCTTTCTATAAAACTTACACGTAGAAAGCACAATTTCTGTTAGAGAGCGCTAATAATAAAAACAAAAAAGTTCGGCGATTTGAAACAGGTCGAATTATATTTAAAATTGACGTCCGAATAAATAAGGTACCCAATCGACTTTGTATTTCGAGTATTCGTCAGCTATAGCTATTTCGGTGTTATTTAGGTTGTGTGAAAGTTTCTTTGAGAACGATTTCGTTGTGATCTTCGCAAAAATCGCACATTTTTTGATAACAAATTTTGTTTTCTTTTTTTATACCAATCGATAATGTTAAATTAGTAAATTTTAATTTCTTTAACTGGTAAGCTAAAATTTTCAACCATAGAACGGATACGTAATGCTTAGTAGAATAGTTTAAAATTTCAGGAAATGCATCCATGTGTTCGTTATCGATAATGCCATCCGAATCTTTTATATGAACTTTGAAAATAAAACCCAAACATTTCTCACCATGTACGGTTATCTTCAGTGGTGAAGAATCGATCAAAACGCTTCCAAGCAGAGAACATCAGATTTATTTACTTTTATTTAATTTCATTTGTGAAGCAAAAACACGATGTAGCTATTTATTGTGCTATGTCCATTAATCTAAAAATAATTATTAAAATTTTGTTTTAATAAAAAAAATAATGCTTGAAAAATGAACCATCAAAGATTTATGCAATATTTTTTATAAAAACCAGTAAGTTAGGTTCGATCAGGCCCGGATCAACTCAGGACTGATTACTTATCAGAATTTCTCTATAACGGAAAAACCATAAACCCCAAGACGTTGAACATAACCCAACTCGTCATTAAAAACCACAAATTAAAACCGTAAAAACTTTTCTTTTTAATTATTCAAAACACTAAAAATTAAAAGTAAATCATGTAATTATTATTTACGCTCATTTTTGATATCTCTTTTAACATAAAACAAGTAAAGTGCTCGGGATAATTACTTTATAATATTTAGCAAAGTAACTGAAATTATTTTTTTAAATAAAAAAATCAGGCAACCATTTCGTAAGTTGGGCTGTATTTGTATTTTTCAAGTGAGCTGGGCTACGTGTGTTTAACATCTTGAGGTTTAACGTTTTTTGGGTATATAGCTTTTGAATTTTTTCTATATTATTTAAATTTTGCCGCTATGCCAAAAAAGTTTCTCAACGGGATTGGGCTCTGTTTGTACTACGGCCCCTATAGTCCTTGTTAAACCGGGCATGGGTTATGTATTTTATATCTTGCTTGATGAACATTACAAATGTTATAATTGTAAAGTTTGCAGACGACGCGACAATTACAGCCGTTGATAAAGAGTTAACAATATTTTCAAATTTCTAGCTGAAACCTGATTAAGGTGTTGTGGTGCGTTGATGTAAATAAACATAAAAACATTTAAGACAATCTATATAAACTGTTTTCTGATAAATGTTAATTGAGCAACAGTAAAAGTGAACAATAATTTATATAAAAAAAAAATCTACTGATCCTTTTGTTTTATCATAAAATTGAATTATCAAATGTAGTATTTTTCATGGATATCCTATTATTTTCAAGAGGCACAGTTTACTGAATCAAAATACTTTTTTATCACTGATACTGCAGTATCAACTTCTTCTTGAAGTGGTATATCTTCTCACTCGTGTTTATCTTTTTGCTCCATTTGTATCGTCATTTCATCATTTGTACTGCATAGTTCTTTTATATATTACCGCCAGATTTCTCCTTGTACATCAATTGTATCTGTGTTGGTACCATCCTGCCGTTTTACAAATGTGCCGACTACATTCTTCCTTTTACTAATGTATTTAATCTTTCTATGTAGTAGTATCGTTTCGTGCTATTTGCATAGATCGTCCAGTAAGCTCATCTGATTTCCACGACTTTCCTTTTTCTTTCCGGCATTTATTTGTGATGCTATGTTTTAAGCATTTGTACTTTTCCTTTCCTTTTGTATCGTTAACATTTTTAAATTGAGACGTTTCACATCCATTAACTGTAGTATCTCTTGCGTCATCCATGGTTTCTTTTTCTTGTGTTTTATACATCCCACTACCGCAGTGTAAGTGCTCCTCTTATCTGTTTCAAGCATTTTTCTAATCCGTCCGCCGGCTCCCATTCTTTTAATCCTTCCATTATTTTGAATTTCTGTTTCACTTCTGTTTCATCTAGTTTCTCCTTGTTCCATTTTCTAATTTGGTAACTCTTGCGTTATTTCCTGAATTTTAATTCAGATGGCATCTTCACTAGACTATGATCGGTGTCCCCGTTTGCACCAGGATACGCCATAGATTTTTTTACTTGATTACGGTATCTCTTCTTTACCATTATATAGTCTATCTACAGCCGAAGTCTGTCACCTGGCGCTTTTCAGGTGTATCGCCTCCGCTGTAAACCATTTGTTGGTCATCACTAGGTCCTTTGCAGAAATCTATCAATTTTTATCCTCTGTTATTTCTTACACCCAGTCCACCTGGTCTGATTGTATTATTTTTCTTCCCTTGTCCTACACTGGCATTCCAGTCTCCCATTATTATCACATTTTCATCTGCTTTCAGTTTTTCTAGTTGGTCTTTTAATTGCATGTAAATTTCTTCCACCATGTCATCTCATCTTCTGCTGAAGTAGGCATATAACATTGAATTACTGTAGTATTTACCGGTGTGGTACAATACTTCGCCATAATTATTCTACTCTAACTTAATCTAACCTAACCTATGCCTAGCATGAGCTCAGTATCTAAAGCTATTTTGAATAAACTGCAAATCATTAAAAATAAATGTTCGAAATGTATTTCAAATGTGCCCCGTTACACCCAAGTCACACTTAAATTACCCTATATTAAGGATTTTATTTTAAAGGTATCGAGTAAATTTTTCAATAAATCTTTCCTCGATCGGTAATTACGGTTTCAAACAACTAAAATTTACGTATACGAAGTATAAACACAGACGCATTAAGCATACTTTATTACAAGCTCTAATTATTGTTATTTTGTAAATTTTGTCCATTTCTCTTTTCTAAGCTGCAAGTTTTTATAACCGGTTTTTATTATCTATGTATATTTATTTTCATCATTAACTTCTAGTTATAAGATGATTGTATTTATCGTGGTAAGGATGTATACAATTAATTACTTGTTAGCAACATATATTTTGTATAATTTTTTAAAATAAAATATTTGTTCATTTGTTCCCTCTTAAGCGACCATTTTTGATTGAAAATATTTTTTCAGAATCGTTAAATGAAGTTTCCGATCCAATTTTTTTTTTCATAGCACCTTAAATAAAAAAGTTGGATCGTGTAAAATATTTGATTATTTTGTGATACACTGTGTGAATAAACTGACTATATGTTGGGCGAAATTTTCTTGCATTAAACAACAAAGATTAACTTGGTGACGCTTTATTATTCTGTTGGAGAGGGGATTTTTTGCTTAATTACGCATACGTCTAGCGATTTTTATTCGGAACATTAAAATCGCTTTAATTTTCTACAGCATACCGATTGTTATATGGAAACGGCACATTTGGCATTGAGTCAAATAATTTAGTCGAGCTCTGTTTCTTTTTGCGAATTAAACCATCTATCATAAGTGAGACAAAAAATTATTTCATCATTATTTATGTTTTTATCGATAGTGTACAGTAGTGTTTTGTGTTTCTTCGGGAATTGTTATATTTAATCTTGATATATATAAGTGATCGTTGTTTACAGGTAAAATCTTAACTTACGCTGACGATAATGTTAGTCGGTTAGCGTTTTCCAGCTGGTAATAGAAAAAGTCACTCAGGATGATGTGAATAAGGTTCATGATTGGCTACGATGAAAACAAAGTTTATTGTATACACGTATCAATGTCAAGATACGCTGGTTTGATTCTAAATAAATATGACAAAACAAATAAAGGATGTGAAATAAAATATTTAGGTGTATAACAAATTATCTTTGAAAACTCATATGGAATATATTAGTAACAAACTTAGGAAGCTATTTATTTTATCGTCTCAAACAATACGTTATCGAAAAATAACTAATCGGCTTTATCGTATTTTGTATCAAACCAATATTATCATATGTCAAAATACTCTAGGGAGGGGACTATATACGAGCTTTTGGAAATTATACAGAATTATTTACTTAAATTAATATTCGCGTGAAATGGTGCTGATGATCTTCTTATAAAACACATCTATAAATTATATTTGCTTAATTTTGATAATTCGAAATAGAGAAAGATTTGCTATTCGGATTAGAGGTGAAATAACAAAGTCTCAGCTATGTATGAATCTGCTACACAGTACCTAACTTTAACAAATATCATACACGTATGTGGGTACTGTATATTGGAGCTGTTTATTATAATATTCTTCGACGTTAAAAACAATTTAAAAAATTATAGAAGGGCACGCGAAGCTATAATGCGCGCTGTGAGTTGGATTGTATTAATATATAAGAAATTAATGAGCGTGCGTGGTAATGAGGATTAACTTCATTGATAGATGAATTTGAACATGTTTTATTTTTGGGAGGTGCCTCCTAATTGTATGTAAGTTATGTTAAATTATATTCCTGTGTATGTATATAGTATACAGGCCTGGCTTTTTCTCTCCATGGATATGCATGTAGTGTGTATTTTTCTGTGGTATGTGTTTTTGCGTATGTGTGTATATATTGTTTTATATATATAAATTATGTCGTATCGGTACGTCATTAGTAATAAATTATGCTATATTAATTTATTCCTGTAATCCACGACTCGCGCAGTATTGGGCATCCATGGAAATTTTTTGTATATTACTTTGTACATTGTAAATAATTTTGAATTTAATCGATTGATCGATAATATTATTGTATATACGAACAAGACCAATACAACGAATTATATTATTACGGACGGGAGTTAGACCAAGTAGACCAGCATATATATATTTAAGTAGAGTAATTAGCGATTAAAAACGAATATGTTATGGATGGCAGTTAGAAGACTCAACAACATTGTAAGGAATTAAACAGATTTGTATTTTCTTAAAAAAGAACGTATACAATGTATCCTGCCGGTGCTGACGTATGGTACGAAAGCGTTGATTCTCACCAGGACTATACTCACAGGACACCAGAACGATTGATGTTGGGCCTCGAATTAATGGATCAAAAACGAAACACATAGATCAGATAACAGACAAAAGTAAGGCAGCTGAAGTGGAACTAGTCAGGACATAGAAGTATTGGTAGTACCATACTAAAAGCACGCACAAATCGAGAACAAACTACAATCAAGTCGACAAGAAGAAATATATTACGTATATATTTACATATGGAAATAAAAAATCTACACATATGTCTTATTTCTTAATTTCTTGCATTTACTGTTATTCGGTGATAATTTACCACTTACGTCTGAAAATTGAAGAAAAAAAAAAACAAAATATGTCTTAAATGAAGATTAATGACTATTTATTACGTGTGAATTATATTGTATATGTATGAAGATTTGCAAAACACTGTTTTCCTCCTAATCTTGCATATTGATACATGTACGAAGAATATCATCGTATCAATTAATTTAATCTAGTATGTAATCGTATGCAGGATGAATTATGGTTTAATTTTCACAATGTATGTGAATGTGTATTCTTATGTGAATGAAATTAATGCACGAAAATCATTAGTTATTTCTAGAGCAGCTTTAGCGTATCCAATTATAGCTCAAAAAGAGTGGTCGATAAATTTTTAAGTAGAATGATCTATAAATTTAATTCAAAAAATGAGCATAGAAATTAAACACGTAAAACCGCGTGGTTCATATATATATATATGTATGTATATAAAACGATCGTCGAAATGTTAGAAATCAAATCTACGTACAAACGGTATAATTACAAACTCTGCTAACGGGTTCTTTATTCCCAGTGAAATTTACCTTGGCGACGAATAACCTCCTCTTAGAGGGTCAATGTGAATTGTTCTTACGGCTGACCTGGTCACTAGCGACTTTATTTATCGAACACTAACGGTGTTACGAAAAGGAACTTCGAGAAATTAAATTTCGGAACAAATATGTATATTGTAGTTACTTCGCGGAGTATGGAAGTACTTGTTCTCGTATGGAAAAATTTTCGAACTTTGCATCAAATTTTTTAAATACTTATTTTCCATTTATACTTGTAAAATGTGTTTTTAAAAAAAATTGTTATCACTTGATAATGGCGTAAATGCCGAAAAGCTTTGTGTTTTTCACAAGACAATAAATGTTAGTGATTTAACTAATTTTTCAATTGATTCTTTATATATATATATATAACATATCCGACCGATGTCTAAATTTTGTGAAGTATATTAGCATGAACCATGCCTACGACAACCGATTGTAATTCTTAGGGGAAAAATCATTTCTTTTTAAATGCGTTTAAATAATTATACCACAAATTTATGTAAATAAGTATATATACGCACCTTGTTCGGTATTTCCGAAGTAATTTGATGTTTGGTATTTGTATAAATATAACACGGAGCTAAAATTATTTATCATTTTACGGTGGGTGATTTGTGAAGCGATAGTAATTAGTATTTTTGGCAATACATTTATTGTCGTACAAAAAATGCTCATTAAAAAAAAAACCTTATCTACGCGCATAATTGCACTAAAGGAAAAGCCAAAAAAATCAATATATACACAAGTATATATTGTATGTGTTTGTAAAAAGTTCATGGGCTGTCGTAAAATAAGTAGTGCAGTTATATGTAACATTACGAAGAAAATTACTCCGATCCAAATGCGACCTGGACAATACTTCTAGATATGAAACAGTGATTTCATTTTCTTACCATCAAGATGCTCATTATATTAACTATCTCAGAATACCGTTCACGTGATTATTAATTACAATATTAGGATAACCATTTCAATGGACTGTTCATTGAAATTGTAGATATTTTAACATTTATTAATGTTAAGCGATATGAGATCGCACCAACTGAACTGTTTCATTTAAATTTGACGTTTGATAGGAGATAAACGAAAGCAAAAATTCCCTGAATAATGTTATTTTTGCAGGTGAAGATAACAACAAGCTTAAGCTTTTAAATATATCAATGTAAAAACACTTCCATTAATTCACTTTTTCTGTTAGTTCTACCTTACTCTATCTGCCTGAATAGTAATCAGTCGATATCCTTATTTATTAATAGTTAAATTTTGTTTTTAAGAATCTCAACCGTTATGATTTTGACGATTTGCTTTTGGATGATCGAATTGACGTCATGATTAAAAATCCTATTAATTCAGGTTGATGCAAAGATTAACAATTATTTATATATATATATATATATATATATATATATATATATATTTAAATATATATGTATATATTTATGATATATATCTATATATTTTTATAATTTCATTTCATAAAAATTAATACTTCAAAATAAAGGGACGTTTACTTACGAAACAAATTATAAATCCGTTACTTTCTCGTTTGATTTTGGCATATAAAATAAGTAATGGTGTCCGACCTCGAATACACCTTTCTTCCTTAAAATTTTGGAATTTTCGTTTTCCTGTTGTCTTTGTCGTCCCAATGTACGATGAAAAGTTCAGCTCGATCGTATTAACCACCGTTCGAATATTATAAGATTAGAAATTTGCTTTTTACCGCGTACGTGTCGGTAAATATAATTAAAATATTATATCTCGTGTACCGTTTCGATTTAATGTATCGGATCTCTCAGAAATGTTTTTTAATCTATGAAAGAATTATTTTAAAAAAATCGATCCAAACAGTCCAAAATTCATTTGCAAAAAAAAAAAATATCGTTGGTTTCTGATGTCAAAATCGGCACTTCTGATTGTAACTCCAGAAATTTATGTTACACGATTAGATAGCTATAGTTATCCATGTAATGGCTTCTAATAGTGTGTGATTCGTATCTGAATACATTTTCCGGGAAAACTGGATTTTGCAAAATCTCATGATCTTTGTTTCCTCTCTCTCTCTCTCTCTCTCTCTCTATACATATATATATATATATATATATATATATATATATATATATATATATATATATATGTATGTGTGTATGTAATTTTAATAGCTCGACGATGTATAGCCAATTATTTCAATTTGAACAGAAGGACTATTTTCCCTCTAATGAATAATATATAAAATAGTCCCATAATTCGGCGATGTTTATATACTGTGTTGCTATTAATGTATGAAGACTTTCAAATTATTCGTTATCTTATTATGGAAAGAGAAATAAATAAAGAATTAGTATGGTGATAATCATAATGTATAATGATGATCGTGATGATAATAAATTACTTAAATTATGTATTAGTAAACACGATCGTAAAATAAAAATTACGAACGCCTTCAGCTATTTTTAGGGGGTACTTGATATACACCCGTCTTTTTAGACAACGTGCAATTTAATTATCAAGGACGTTCAGTTGCTATTTAATCATCATACTTCCGAATGAAGCGAAGTATTATATGCGTATTGTATACTTACGTGTGGTACATTATTATTATTTGGAACTCGTTCAATAAATAAATGTGTTAAAATATTTTTATACAATATTCGTGATTTTTTTTTTTTAAGCGGGAGGGGGGGAAATCTTCAAAAGACACTGATATATATTTTTGAGAGCAGCACATGCACTCAGCAAGTGCTGCTGGATTCCGAAGAAATCAGCGTGTGGGATTTTTACCCACTAAAAAAAAACCCCTCCCTCTGTTGAAAAAAGAGAAAAATATACATGTAAATATAGAGGTCCATGAACAAATGCAAAGACCTCCACATTATAATAACATAATATGTGATGGAAAAGGGATGAAAAATACATAGTCCCTTATTCCACCAAGAAAGCATATAACGAGTTTGTGATTTATAAAATATTAAATTAAATTATAATAAATCTTGATATGAACTTATATCGTAGTATAAATAATAAATTACTGTATACGCTTGTGACTTACAAACTTACATAGAGGAATAACTGTTATTAAAGAAAAGAAAGTATCATCTTAATAAATGAATATACATGTAATCATTAACCAGTAAGAGCATTATCTACAAAAACAATACCTAGTAAAAGACTTAAGAAATAATAAGTAAGGCAGCTGACCATGCTATTCGTGATTATAATATTTAATTCATTTGAAGTAATTTTAGTTAAAATAACGGTAAAAAAATCTTACGTGAATTTCATATATGCTCGTGGTAGGTATGCCGAATGTGTATAAGGAATACATATATATATGTGTGTGTGTTATATACATGTGTTTTGTATTTGTAGGATGAATTCCTCGATGAGATTTTAAAGAAAATGATTTATCAAATTACAGAAAGTAATTTATCCGTCTCCATTTTTGTAAATCACCTATTTATATTCTCCATACGGATCATCTTAAATTATTGGGTGCAAGCTGTCGATATCGGAGTTGCTTATGCTAATGAATAAAAATATTGTTATTTATAACGGAAGATATATATTTGATTGTTTATTATTGCGTATATATATATATATATATATATGTATATGTATATGTATATATATAATAGTGTATATATAATAGTATATATGGCGTGGTATCATGGTTGTTAGAGAACTAAACTATCAACCTGACGGTCGAAGGGTCGATACTGGCTTGCGCCATAAAAGTTTTTGATTGTCATTTAATTATCACAGGGCGGGTAGTAGTAGCTTCATTCGTGTAACATCATATGCGCACTCAATTTCTGTCGTGAACTACCTTTGGAGACAATCTATGCTACTATATAAACGTAATTATGAAATGTGTTATTGTTAGGTGTGTGTGTGTATATATTTTAATACGTAAACCTGTGCGAGATAAACAAAGAACAGTGGACTAATTAAGATGTTAGGCGAATGCAATATGACGACAACAATGTTTGACCTGTATATGATTTTATTTTTTGGGTTTTTCAAGAATCACGCTATGCACTGGTACTTTTCAATACTTTTCCAGAATTTAGTATCATGTCTACAGTCAAGTAATGAGTTTATACCTTATGTTGTAGAAGAGTTATTTTTATATAAAAATCGATACCGGTCAAAAATACCGGTTGTCTGTTATTATTTCGCTTTTCATCGCCATGTTACATGTACATTAGCATTATGACAAATGGATGTTGCGGCGAAATTTAAATCTGCCTAGACAATAAAATTGAGAAAAAAAAATAAAGCAGAAATACCACTCGCATTTTTGCCCGAAGACTTAATCCAGTTGATATGGATTTACCCATGTTATAACTATGCTCTCTTATGTAACAAAACCAAATAAGACAGTTGTATTAATTTCTTCAATGCATGATATTAGTGAGAAACCAAAAATTATTGATCTTTACAATACAACAAAAGGAGCAGTTGATAGCTTAGATTAAAAATGCGGTATATATTCATGCAGTAGAAGAACGAGAAGATGACATACTAAAGAGAGATAAATGTTATAGTACTGAGAATGGAGCAAGTACAAAATTGTCAATCAGAATGACTTGCAGAAAATGTCCGACGAAAAATGAACAAAAAACGTTCCATACGTGTCTAATATGCAAGACGCCTATATGTATGGAATGTACAAGACGTTTTTGTAAAGACTATGTGGTCTAAAAATATGCATCCAAAATACACTTTTTTTTTTTTTAAATATTATTTTTTAAACATTTTAATTTTTTTATGTTTAATCGGCATTAGTTAACAACATTTTATAATTAAAATATTTTTAATCACCTTTTATACATATATATGAATAAATTATGTTTAAAACTTCGTAAAACGTTTTTATTAATATACTTTTTTTTTTTTTAATCATAACTCATTTAATTTTACTTCAAATTAATTGATTTTTTTAAAATGTACACAAAAAATTATTTTAGTGTAATAAAATATTACTTTTTTAAAAATGTAGGCAGATATATTAATAATTTAAATACGCCGGTTAAAACGACTGGTTGTCTGTGACAACGTTTTAAAAACAGTACGTCTGTAGTCAAGTGTTAATACGAAATTTCGTTAGCTGAAAATTGAGTTGTCAACTGAAAGTTAGTACCGTTTAATATATATATATATATGATTGACCAGCAACGACCGTACTTAATGTTTATTCAGTACCATATGTATATCTATAATTAGCCCCTGTTGATTGTTTTACTATCTCCCCGCACCAAAAAAATTAATCAGGGGAGCAGTTAAATTGAAAAAAAAATGAAAAAACTTTATACTAAACTTGAGCTCTTTCTTGTTGAACCGCATTACGCACATTGTCGTTCGTTCGATTTAATAAATCGCGCAAAAAAGATTAATATTTGTAATTAGTATACATATTTGCAACATGTATTTAGTACGTAAACTTACTGTAATTTATGTTATATTTGTTCGTTTTTTTTTTTTTGTTTGTGTGTAACTAAGACAACGTATCAAATGCGATAAGATGAATGTTTACAATTTCAACATGCTGAATATACACAGTTGTATTTAACAGACCGGATGCGAATTATTTTTAAATTTTTATATATATATATATATATATATATATGGAAAAAATACGTGTTGTGTAAAATTGTATGAACTTAGACGATTTGTTCGACTTTCGCTTATTTGATTGTTTGCTCCGATAATATTGGACGAACATGGACATGGACGTGCATATGCACATGTACATATACATGCTTATGCGTTATGCAGGAGATCCCAGCTTTTAAAATTTGAACGGTAGCATTACGCATGTTTTGTAAACGAACGTTTTACGCATGCGCGTTAATGGGCGTATGAAAATTTTCGCGTTTTTACTAGATAGAAAGCGAATGTGTTCTTGTTCCTGTTCGAAGGTGGCTTAGTTTTCTTGTTTGTCGTTACGCTTTGCATTCGCATATATATATATATATATATATTATATATACTTTTTTTCGGATCATCTGATTACGTAAATTTTTCGTTCGTTTCTCGGAATTATTATTATGATTACTATTATTATTTTTATTTAAAAGGAAAATAACGAAAATAATCGTTACTTCGATAAGGTCGCGTACGTTATCGATTTACATTTTTATTTTCTGACGATTCGATCCGTCAGGTTGTTTTGTCTAGTTTTGAGATTTGCTTAAAAAAAAAAGATTAGTGACCGGTACGTATTCTACCTTTTTTTATTATCATTATTCCGATTATTTTAATTTATTAATTATTATTATTAATTTGAAAATTAAATAAAATAAAAATACTTTTATATCGTATCGCGATGTATATATATTTAATTACAACAGTATGCTAGTTACACAACATTGTTAGGACCCTAAGTAAAACTAGTAGACTATTTTGATTTTATATATATATATATATATATATATATATATATATATATATATATATATATATATAGTTATACGGCGTAAAAAGTATTATTTAATTTTTAAATTAAAAATACGTATCACCCAGGAAACACCATTGAAATACTTTCCCATACTATTATTTCTATTCTTATATCGTACGACAAAGCTCTCTCAGGACGTCGATGACGTATCCTATCACGTTGTTCTCGCATAGTATAAAATAAATTCATAATCACAAAAAATGATTAAAAAAAATAAACACTTTTAATTGGAAAAACATAAATATATATTCGTTTGGCTCTTTGCTTTGCGCGTGTAAACACAAGTTTTTGGTAATACTTATCGAGAATGTATAGAAGTGTGATAGCGTTTATTACGTCTAAATTTATGCTCGAGTTTTATGAGCATTTATTTGCGTTGTTATAAAATCGCTTGTGCGCGACTACGATGATCGTGATTGTATCCTAATTTCCGAGTTTATTATAAACAAATTTTTATCGTACTGCCCTACAGACGAATTATATATTTTAAAATCTATGCTTACGGACAGTACTTGTGTCTTAATGAACTGCCTTAAAACAGAGCTATTGTAACAAAATAAAAAAAAAAAAAAAAAAGAGAGGGGGATTAATGTAATTTCGATAATTTCATTCGTTTTGTTTTATTAACACATTCATTTACATATGTATTTATGCATGCAAGCCCGCAGTAGTTCATTAAAAATGGAGCTAAAATCAATAAATTTTATATATTAAAAAAAAAAATAATATTTTCGTCTATTAAAAATCATTTTCAATCGGACGAAAATAACAATTATAAAAATAACTAAAATAAAGTGAAAATAAACTATCGGAATACTTCGATATTGTAAAGAATTAAAATACGAAATGAACAATATTAACTAAAACTATAAAATTTGATATACAAAAAAAATAAAAATTAAACTACTGGAAAACATAGAAATAATAAAAGTGAGATAGAAATAATTTATTAAATTCAATGACAAATTTTGATGAACAATCAGTTTAAAGAAGCATATTATAAATTTAATCATTTTTATTGTAGAGTGTAAATTATTCTAATTGATGATTGGATGTTAAGTGTATTTGTGTGTATAGATTATATTATGTGTACGCTGATTGGTTGAAGGTGTTGTTTACCACATTCATCATCGTGTTATTTTTATCGACGCAGCTCAGTAATCAGAACGGTTAGTGCAGTAAATATTGTGTGTATCTAGATTACATTTTTTTTTTTAATATTTTTATTTTCATTTATATTTATTTGAAAATGGCTTAATAACCGAAAAGCTTTGTTTTGTTTTAATATAAAAGGATTTTCACTAGGTTTTTCTTGATTATTGTTATTTTTATTGCGACGACTATTCACGTATAATTAATATTTATTAACAGGCATTTGACCATTTCCCTCACAGTAGGTCGTTTGTTTGTATTATTTATATTCCTTGGTAATTATATTCCACGTTAACTCTTCCTAATCACAGTCTTATTAGTTGCAACCCTTAAATAATCTTGTTAACGTTTTATCAAACTACAGGCGAAGATTTTCTAGCTCGTCGCTAGTCAATTTCAATTATTTTGTAGTAATATCCAAAATATTCTAACCGGCGTCGTTTTATTGCGTTCTAAAGCGATATTATTTCCGTTCAGTTTATTCTCAACGCGTGTCGATAGATAAGCTCGCATTTCGAATTTATTTTATTATTACTTTTTTATAAGCGTCCGCGATTATATTAAATAATATATTTTACGCGAATATCATTCCTAGAAATAATTTTCACAGATAGTGTTCGGTATAGTTCGATTTAAAAGTTAAATTCGAAATTTAATTTCTAATTTGAAAACGGTAAATCGAGTTAGTTAAATTTATAAACCTAGCTCGCGCATTTTTTCGATCATAAACCTTAATCCTTTCGGTGATTTCGTATCGAAAAAAGAAAAGAAACCCCAACGAAATGAAGGACGCCAAAAAATGAAGTTAACTAAAAATCAAATAAAATGATAAAGGAAATACGCTTAAAATACATTAATAAATGGGGCAAGAACTGTATAATAACGTTCCAGCGGCAAGAAGAACATTAATTTTAAACATAAATAACATACTTCTAAATGAAGAATTAAACTCAAACTTTTTAAAAAAAATCAATTGATGAAAAATTAGTTAAATCGCTAACATTTGTTTTCTTGTAAAAAACACAAAAAGTTTTTCTGCATTTACGCCATTATCAAGTGGTAACATTTTTTTTTTTTTTTTAAATCATAATTTTACAATTATCATCATCATAATAGTGGCATCTTTTTGTCAAAAGATAGCGTACAACAACTTTGAACCAAACCAAATCATATTTCTCTTTTCCTGGCTGCGTCTATAATTTCATTTAGTTCCTGTTGTTATCATTTCCATTCTTCTTCTTCCCGATGGTGGTTTTCCTTCAATCTTGCCTTGCATTGCAAGTAAAAAAATTTCTCCTTCTCGGATCTTGTGTCCCACGTATTTCTTTTTATTTTTCTCTATATCTTCTACCAGAGCGTCATGGTCTTGATTCCACTTCTCTGGAGTATTTCCTTATTCGTTATCTTCACTGTCCATGGTATCCTCCACATTCGCCGTAATGTCCACATTTCGAATGCATGTAGTCGTTTGATGCTCTCTGCATTCAATGTCCAGGTCTCTGATGCGTACTTTGCCACCGACATTACGTAGCATTGATTTACTCTGATTTTGGTTTCCATTTTTAACTTGCGACCTGTTAATACTGTCTGTAAATTCGTAAACGATTGTTTCGCCATTGCAATACGCGACCTAATTTCTTTGATGTCTCGGCCCCATCAGTCGTGAACAAAGAACCCAAATACCTGATTTCTTTAACTGATTCGATTGTTTCATTTCCTACTTTTATTTTTGCTTCTTTATTGGACGTTCTTGCGAATTTCATTATTTTTGTTTTTCCAACGTTTATTATCATACCCAATTTTCTTTCTTCCTTGTTCGGCTTATTTAACATAATCTGCATTTCACCGGTAGAATGCGATATCAAAACTTTGTCATCTGCGTAGCTAATACATCCTACTGAATGTCCATTAATCTTTATGCCAGAATTATTTACATTTGAATTTTTCATAATCTCCTCTGCATATATGTTGAAAAGTCTTGGTGACATCCCTGCCTTACACCTTTCTTTATCTGTCATATGTTTTAACAGATGGTTCATTTTTTATTCTGACATTTCCATATTGTTTCCAGTAAAGTTCTTTGATTATTTGCAGATCTTTGTTGTCGATATTATACTTTTGTAATATTTGCATTAACTGAGTATGCTGTACTCTGTCAAACGACTTTTCGTAGTCTATGAAACATGCAATAACATCACGACCTATTAGCGTGCGTTGTATCACCGTTTTTAACTTGGCAACAAAACCGTATTGTGTTTCATTGAGTTGTTTGTCCAGCTTTTTTTCGATCCTAATATTTATAATTGAGAGTAGAATCTTCATGGTGTGGCTCATCAGCGCAATCGTTCGATGCTCAGCACACGTTTTTGATGCTGGTTTTTTAGGTATATGAATGTTTGGGTTTTGAAATCTTCTGGTAATTTTCGTTCTTCATATATTCTATTGAGTAGCTTAAGTAGTTGCTTTTTTGTAATTTTGTGACAATTCTTCAGGACTTCTGCAGGTATTTGATCTACACCTGTATTCGACATCGTTATATCAAGAAAAATAAATGCGGTGGTTTTTCCATGGCCTTCCGTATGTTTTCTGTCAGGGTTTACTCCCTTAGCCTTTAGGTAAACAAAACACTTTCCACAAGGCAGTGGAGTTTGTTTTCTGTCAGGGTTGACTCCCTTAGCCTTTGGATCAATATCCTAACCGCATGGCAGCGGGTTGTTACTGAGGAGGTAACAATTTTTAGGTTTTTACAACGACCTAAACCCGCCGAGGGAGAGAGCAGACTTTTAATGGACAGGTCCTCAAGCTGTCCATCTGCATCCTCGTGTCTCCTTGCCCTGTCACTGCTGGAATCGTCTGCTGGAGACTTTCCAGCAGTAGCCGCTGTTGGTCCGCGACTGCTTATTCGACTGATGTCTTATTCGCAGCTAACCTACATATTTGCAGGTCGTCCCACTATCCGCCACTTGTGGACGGGCCCTGTTCCGGTTACAGCTCCGAAAATATGCGGAAGGCCACGGAAAACCACCACATTTATTTTCCTTTATATAACGATGACGAATATATAGGTGTAGATCAAATACCTGCAGAAGTCCTGAAGAATTTGTCACAAAATTACAAAAAGCAACTGCTTAAGCTACTCAATAGAATCCAGAAAATTTCAAAACCCAAACATTCATACCAATACCTAAAAAACCGGCATCAAAAAAATTATAAATTAAAAATAATTACTTAAAAAATATCTGATGATGACGGTGAAACTATATTCCATGAAATGTTATTCTTCTTGTCTGTTCTGTTATTAATTTATTTAAAAAAAAAAAAAATATTGTTGAAATTGAATATATTAACATTAATATATTTGTTTACTTGATTTTGTTTTTTTATTTATTTTTTTCGATATTGTTTTCTGGATTCTGCAAAATGGAATTTTAAATTGTCATTTACTGTAGGCAATGTATGATATCCAAAAGTAAAATGTAAATGATAAAAATATACAAACAAACATTTTTTAAAAAACACAATTTTACAAGTATAAATGAAAAATAAGTATTTGAAAAATATGATAAAAATGCCGAAAAGTTTTGTGTTTTTTACAAGAAAATAAATGTTAGCGATTTAACTAATTTTTAAGTTGATTTTTTATAAAAAAATCACTACATTCCACGTTATAAAAAGTTAAAATAAAAATCAAACTTCTTTGTTAACGCAATTCTTAATTGGTCACGGAAATTTCAGAATGTACGTGAGAAAAAATTGAAAATTCTAATGATATATGTATTCATTGCGGCGAAGGTGTAAATTCTCCAGATCGCACCTTTTTGTACTGTGTTGCTTCCATCGTATTAGATAAGAGTACAATATCAGTAGTGAATATGAAAATTAGTTCAGCGGGGTGAAAGAGACGTTTGCGGAGGCGGTTATGATCACGAGGAAACAGGAGAAAAATTATCTTGACCAAAAGAAAGCAATAAAGTGAAATATGAAACCGTGATCTAACAACTTTCAGTCGTACATTAATAAAATTTCGATACGAAATTATAAATTTTACACGAGTGTTTATTACATAATATCGCTTCTTAGATGAATTGTAGATAATTTTCAATATGTTTATGTATATATTTTTAAAATTTAGACACTTCGCGTCCGCCAAATTAAAATTTCATGCACCATAATCGCGACTGAAAGCGTTAATTAGCACATGTCCGTAGTTACACACGAATTCGATTAGTGTAGATCCTCGTTGTGGTTTTCGGGTCTTTAGCCATCGCGTGTATATGTTACGGTTAGGAATATAGCGTATCGTTTAATATAACAGCAACGATATGTCGCTTCCCGAATGAGCGGCTGTTAAAATTTCGTTCGTAATTCGTATTCCTTTTACGCGAATATGGCTTCTTATTTATTAAACCTTTACTTCTCTTCACAAAGTAGTCGATGATATACATGTTTCGATGTAAAAAAGAATAAATAAAAATACATTTATACGGTATCGCATCATAAACGAAAAAATAAAATAAATAAAAAAAAAATTAAAATCACTAAATTCTTATATATGAAAAGACAATAAAGCTTTTCGTCATTTATTCAGTCATTATTAAGTTTACATAAAAAAGTAAGTAAAATAAAAAAAATATATATACAATTTATTTTAAAAAAATAAAATAATTTAGATGTACGATATTACAAAAAATAAAATAATATCTAAGTGAAAAAACAGTTATTTATAAAATGATCGATAGGAATGTGGTAAACAACTCACATCGACAAATCAGCAATATAAAATGTTAGGTCCTTATCATTTCCTACTTTTAACAAATAATTTACCTAAAATTCATTTTATTAAAACTGCTCTTTATGCAGACGACTTAGTCTTTTATTGTTATTAATATAGACACAATACAAGTTATAGCAGATTACAAAAGGCCGCCTTCGCTCTCTGTAAGTACAAAATGTTGGAAGCTGAAACTGAACACCGACAAAATTGAAGCCATTCTTTTTTCCAGAAGGCACCCATAATTAACGGTCGAAGTATTGTCAAGTATTTAGACGGCACTCTGGACTCGCGTTTGTCGTTCAATAATAATATTAATCGAACTATCGATAACGCTTTTAAAGTTATTCGAATTCTTTCATCCAACTCACTGTTACAAATAAAAAATTACTATATACAACTATTGTTTGTCCCCGGTTAACATATCAATATCCCGTTTGGTTTTCAGTTTCAAACTGTACATATTGTAGAATTATTACAAAACCGACATAGCAAAATTTCGTTTAATGTCACCAGGTTTGCTAGAGATATGCATTCTGAACTAAACCTTGAGCTATTATTTTTTTATATAAACAAATTTGCAAAAAAAAAAATGAAAAATGTTAAATTCACGAAGATGAATTAATTAAAGTCATAAGGGGCTATAATATGGCCAGCTTACGTAGTCGGTATACACGCTACAATTTTTTAAACATAATTTCTATTTGTTATTTTATATATTTGTTTATTTATATATTAAGTAAATTAACTGTAATCTATTTTTCAATTTAATTGCATGTTCCGGTATTATATCATCGTATCTTTGATAGGTCGGTTATTATTATTATTATTATATTAGCTACTAACGAGTAATTCTGTGTACTTAGTATACAATGTGTTGTATTTTATGTTTACAGTTTAAATAAATGATATTTGTTTTGAGATTTCTGGAAAATATTTTTTAATGTGGTTTCTTTTATTAATTTGCTTATTCCTATAGGTACATAAATATTGTTATTGAACTTTTTCGGTAGAATTTTTACATACATGTTCGATGAGATCGGAAAAATTTTTGACTGCTAATGTCACATGTGTCCTTCAGTTTAATTTTTAAATTTATGTTGTTTTCGACTATATCTGAAAATAGATTCCAATTTGTAGTTTTATTTGTGAGCTTTCATTTGCGTTGTATAATTTTTTAGACGAAACAAATTAAAAAATAAAATCAACGAATACAAAAATACAATGTTGAATCAACGTATACAAACTTTGAATAACAACGATAAAATATTATGGTGAGTTACTAGAAACTACTGAGACAATCGGAGTAACAATATAACATCAGAGTGGAGGATGCATGGGCTAAAACGGATACAGAAAAGGCCGAACATCTTGAAAACAGTCTTCACTCCACAACTAGATTATAGCAGAGAGCATTTCTTATACAAAATGCCTGAACATATTACCAAGAGCTTTTCTCCAAAAGAGGTCTCTGCATTCGTACGGAAAGCACCACTGCATAAACCCCCTGGTATCGACAAAATCACAAGAGAAATACTGTCGCATCTTCCGAAGAAAGCATCTATTATCCTATGCTATATATTTAATGCAATATTAAGATTGGGATACTATCCCGAACTGTGAAAGAAGTCGATTATTATCATGATTCGTAAAATAGGAAAAACGCCATCAGTGGTTTCCTCTTACAGGCCAATAAGCCTGCTCTCCGCCCTATCAAAGATTTTGGAGAAACTTATCCTTAATCGGATGAGTTCAGTTATAATAAATTGCAACATACTGTCGAACCGTCAGTTTGATTTCCGCAATGCCATCGACTTTAACATGCGAAAAACAAGAGGTGTGCTCCGCTGTATTTCTCGATGCCAGTCAAGCTTTCGATAAGGTTTGGCATTCTGGATTGTTGTATAAAAAAAATAAGATAGTACTTTTAATGAATACGTCTATTTATTGTTAATCATATTTATATGACCGGTAGTTTGTGGTAAAAATAAACGATTCATTTTAAATAGAACATTCAATCAGATGTTCTATACCTACCGCCGACCTGCCTATTTCCAATTAAACTTTGTTGGCTATACCACATATGCTAACATCGCTGTTCAAAATCATCTGAATCGATTAGAGGAATGGGCACGTCTTTGGCGCATATCGTTTAATCCAACTAAATATCAACACATTACGTTTACAAATAAACTACTGACCTGTTCGCAGTTTAAAATTTCGAACACGGATATTCCACAAGTAGAGTCTGTACCCTATCTTGAAATGCACATGGATAAACGATTAACGTGACGAATTCATGTGGATCACGCGAGAAAGTCGGTATTTACTCGTGCCAGATTACCTTGGCCGTTGTTACGAAGAATATCGCACTTTAATATGTCAATAAAGAGAAACATATATCTCGCGATCATTGCTCCAATCTGGCGTTATGGAATATATGGAACAACGTGTCGCAGTAACCTTCTTAAAATTCAACGGCAACAGTCAAAGTTATTGCGCACAGTATGCACCGTACTACGTGTCAAACTACACGCTTTAGAAATCATTATATTTTAATATTAGTTTTAGTGCATATGTAGAATTAAAAATGCATATATATAATTGGAAATGTGTGTGTGTGTACGATTCACGGAATTGACAGAATGATCTCTTGAATTTCTGTAAAAATTGATTCTGTTAAATCGACCGATGCTTGTAAAAATAGTTTCGTAAAATAAATGCGGCCTACATTCGAGAAGGGTTTGCGGTTTTTTTGTTTTCGTAAAATTGTCATCAGCGGAGATGAAACTTTACGTAATCCAGCGGTAATAATTTTAAAAATGCAAATCATCTAATATTGTGACTAATTTTTAGTAAATTTTTTATAATGTGGAATGTAGTGATTTTTTAATAAAAAATCAATTGAAAATTAGTTAAATCACTAATATTTATTTTCTTAAAGAAAACACAAAGCTTTTCGGCATTTACGCCATTATCAAGTGAAACTTTTTAAAACATCATAATTTTAAAAATATAAATTAAATATAATTACTTAAAAATATGTGATGGTGATTGTGAAAATATGCTCCAAAAATGCCGTCTGCTTCTGTTCTGTCTATTTTTTGATTTGTTGAAATTTAATATCAATATATTTGTTTATTAATTTTGTTTTTTTATATTAATTTTTTCTTCAATACTATTTTCCGGATTCTGTAAAAGTTGTGTACTGGTGGAATTTGAAATTTTTCATTAACTGTTGCGATGTATGATGTCCAAAAGTAAAATATGAAATATAAAAATATACGAATGCAAAAAAATTTTTTAAAAACACAATTTTACAAGTAAAATGAAAATAAATATTAAAAATCTGATAATCTTTTAAAATTATGATGTTTTAAAAAGTTTCACTTGATAATGGCGTAAATGCCGAAAAGCTTTGTGTTTTCTTTAAGAAAATAAATATTAGTGATTTAACTAATTTTCAATTGATTTTTTTTTTAATTTAGTAAAAAATAAGAAATAAATAACTTTATTTAAATATTACGATACCCCTATAATTCACGTGCAACATATTTTTAACGTTAAGTACCCGATACATTTATCTTCAAACTAGTAGTGCTTAAGCGATAATAAAATATAATATAAATATTCGATTACAAGGGGAAAAGTGAATAAAGAAAAAACCTGTAATAAAAACAGAATTCAGTAATGCGGCAGTGAATAGTTAGATAATATATACATACACGCGCGCGCATACTTATTATACACATGCATTATCACACGTATATACATATAAAGGTTACTGTTCTAAATAAAAATAATTGAAATATACGCCAAATATTGGGAAAAAAACCTGCACTTAATTTTACGATGTTTATACTTAGAATAACGCATGGTGATAGTTAGCGTGTCGTAGTTAGTTACATATGACATTAATCAACTTAAAGTTTAACGCCGTCCTTAATGAAATTCCTTATTTAGTATTTTAATTAACATATTCGTTTTGCGAAGTGGAGTCGTTATAGAGTCGTTATATAATTATAATATAGAGTTGTTGTTAGTCTAATGAGGTAGACGCGTAATCTATTTATTCGGTGTTCTGTTTTAACTTCTATTTCCTTCGATCTATTGGATTAATAGAGCATTTTTAGTTTGAACGCAGGTATGAATTGTGCAATACCCAATGATCCTCTTGCAATATAGCGAGTTGCGTCACTATTAAATATGCATTTATTTTGGAAGAGGCTAGCAAATCTTTCAGTATCAACTAGAGCTGTAGATTGTACGTTATCCGGCGACGTCGATGTGAACCGGCTGATATTACCGCTATGAAAAAAATTGCTATATTAATTATAAACACAACTTGTATTATTTTTAATTATATATTAATCAAGCCATTCTTATATATATATATTTAGCTTTTTAATGTAATTTTTGTACATACCTGTAATTTTATAATGTAATTAAAAATGGTCCGTATAAAAATTACGAATTTTTGAAATTTTGAGCTTCCACTCCGAGTACATCCTTTCATAACATTTTTGGAAGTTCTATTTTTTTTTCTCGTTTTCTTTTTCTCGATGCTTATCTAAATATACATTAAAAATTTCAGCTCGTTCGAATTAACCGATCGAACATTATAAACTTCGAAATTTGCTTTTTGTCATATATATATATTGATGAATATAATTAAAATTGTATATCTTGCCTACCGTTTCAATTTGAGGTGTCTGATCTTCCGGAAATATTTTTTAATCTGTCTAAGAATTATTTTAAGGAAAATGATCCGATCGAAAAAAAACACTGCCTCCTTTTGATATTTGTTGGTCTTCTGTCTCCTTCTGGTATTTGTTGGTCTGTCTTCTTCTGATATTTGTTAGTCTGTCCCCTTCGAATAAACCCAAATTAACTAATAAATAGTTAATTATTAATAAACCCAAATTAACTAATAGTTAATTGCGTATTTTGCATATGATTCTTCAACTCGCGTGCATATTGTAAATGTAAGACCATTATATAATCTCATGTCACCTTTTAATTCTAATGCATATGAGAGTAATTGTAGCAGTAGTACACAACCACCCTCCAGTTGGTGCGACTGAATGTGAGAATTGTTGATTATTATATTATTATTATTTATTTATATAACATGATAACGAAAATAAATCGTGTTATAAGCTCTATCAAAATGGTCGTTAAATCTAACGGAAGAATATTGTTAAACGTTACCAACGAAAAGGGAGCAAATAAACGAACTTTACCTGATTCTATACAGAACAAGAAGATTGAAGTAGTCTGCAAATTTTCTAGTAAAGCCTCTCAATCGCGTAGTAATAGTATGGTAGTCGTAGTAGTAAAGTGATTGAAAATAGTGTGTACGATATAAATTAGAAGCATTTACTCCAGTTAAAAAAAAGGAGAGAATAAAGTAGTGATTGAAAGAGTTGTAGATTTTTTCTTTTGGTTTTTGTTAAGCAACCGAAGGATAACTTGTAGAAATATGAGAACATGAATCGCTGGGGATGATGGTGTCTTATAATATGCCGTAAACACTTATTTTCTTTTGTACAATTACATAGATACACATGCACATTAGTTTTCCCTTTTGTGTTTGACCAGGAATATCAAAGACGAATCGGAAAGCCAGGTGGATGTGTTACGAAAAACTTAAAGCTGTGTTGCTCGACAGCCAGCGTTATATTTCACGATCACTTACTACCCTACGAACGAAGCCAACTTCTTTGTCCTTCATAAATATCTTTTTTTAGAATTTCCTAACCGACGCAAAGAAGACTACTGCGTATAGCTTTTGAACTGTTTGGAAATTATTTGAACCAGCGTTCGTTTTCAATTCCCTTGTTACGTGTATATATATATATTTAATAGGGTTCTCCGTAAAAGAAGTCTGCCTCATGCAGATTCAAGGCCGTTCGTCTTTTTCGATAATTTTTCGCCTTTGTATACTTCGCTTCCCACCAAGAACGTAAGGTAGGTGGCAAGGTCGGATGTTTACTCGTTTTAATTATAGTCGGCTCTATCCTTTTTTATATATATATATATATATATATATATATATATATATATATATACACACGCCAGCGTGTTTACAAATAAACCCTTTTATTTTATAATCTGGTATTTTTTTTTTCTTTTTTCCTTCGACTGAAAAAAATTAAGTACTAATTGTTGGGGTATAGAATGATTCCGTGAGCAGTAATATGGGCTACCATTAACGTTATATTATTTTATAAGAAACAACGCAATAATCAGAATAATTAGTGCGGACAAGTACAGTTCTTGTTGGTATTTCACGCTTTCGCACGTTATTTAGTTCTAAAATTTATGAAGTAAATAAAGTTTTAAAAGTCACCTGTAGGTTTCACGAAAAGTCTGTCACCAGTTTTCGTTTTTTTCAAATCAAACATCTCTTCTTTACTTGAGATTGAAGTTTTTTTAGTGCCATTTTATCACACAGCGATGCATTGTTCCTTCAGATATTGAATAAATACTTCGATGTGTAATACATCTGCGTCGTGGTTAACTTTCTCCTTAATCTTATCATCTTCCTCACTCTCATCTGAAACCATATCTGATGCTTTATCAACAATTTGTTTATCATTAAGATGTTCAAAGTCTGCATCATTGACATCGTAACTTCCTCTTATAACGGATTTCGCATCGAGTAAATCACAAGTAGAAACTTCTAATTTTTCTTCTGTAGCTTCTTGTAAAGTATTTTCCACATTAGGTAAAATTTTACTCCAGGGTTCGTATAGTGTCTTTACAACAAAAAACAATTCATCCTAGAAAGACCAAGGATAATTCGCAAAGTGGGTAATCAAGAGTTTACTGTATATATATATAGAGTCCATTGATATTTACTAAATTTTCGATCATCCTTTTGCGAGCATCTTGATTATTCGGGGGGTGCCTCCGATTAGTAATTTTGGTAAATACCCCGCTAAATTAAATTTTATACATTGGTACAATAAACTTTTTCTGCATTTAATTCGTTATCTATTTGAGTAATAAATTATTACTTAAACTATTGTTCGTTATATTTTTCTCTTTTCGTACACGTAGTTAGACCTTAATGTTTATTTATTTATAACAACTAATGACAATTAGAATGTGAATCTTACAACGGAATAAATCCCCGAAAAAAATTATATTTAATTATTAAAGTAATATAAAAAAAACACTTATCCAAGTGCATGTGTGTGTGCGTACATAAAAAAACAGTCACTCACAATACGTATTGGAATGTATACACATAAGCCAAAAAAGTGCAATTGTCCACACATGCATACATACATACACTCACTACACTGGGAAGTACTTACATAATCCTGCACATGAGACAGAAATACATGTGCACACTAGTGTACTGTAAAACAAATTTCAAACCTGTATGGAAAAATGCAACAGTAATTTAAAATTATAAAATCAGTAATTCAAACAAGCCACCCACAAAGACAACACCTTTCTCACAGTAGTAACAAGAACATAAAGCTGAACTTTCACTAAACCAAAGAATCATACAAATATCTGCTTTGAAAATGTATGTCCAAACATGGATGACTTTTAAGTAATGATTTATACAGACGGAAAGTAGACACCAACGATGAATTGAAACGAAGATTAGTACATGAATGTGGCTGAGAGAAATGGCAATTCATATCCTAGGTTTCACGCTGGATACTACATAACTAATTTGCCAAATCAAATATTCGTCATTAGCCCATTGTACAAGTTATGTAAAAATTTTAATTTTGAAATTTACATCTTTTATACAACGATACGTAAAGCATAACGTCACAGTAATCTATGTTGTTTGAATCATAATTCGTTAGACGAAAAAATAAATATTTCAAAAACTTAGCCTGAATCCTTTCCACATCTGTATTATACTTATTGTAAAATGTATCCCAAATTATCGAACAATATACGTATGTGCTTCACATATTTTTATGCATTTAAATGGAAAACAACCACACAAACTATTTGATAGATAATATTATACTCTAGAAGATTCGTACCAGATTTTTGATAAAATGTATATGATACAAATTGCCGACGACATAATTCTTCTTGCTACATCATTGGAGGAGCTAGGACAGATGCTTTCAGAACTGAATACAAGAGGGGCAACTGCAGGTCTATGAATATTAAAAACTAAAATATTAACAGAAAATATAGAAAATAAAATAAATGTAAGAATCACAAGATCCTGGAACAAGTATTGGGCTTTAAGATGTATATTTAAAGGTCCTTTCAGTAACAACCAAAAAAGCCAGGTCTCTAACATGTGTATTATACCGGTACTAACTTACGGTTGTCAAACTTGGGTGTTAAACTCAGTGACAATTAACAGGCTCAAAGTTACTCAGAACGCTATCGAAAGATCAATGCTTGGGGTTAGAAGAAAATATCATTTTAAAATACTTTAGCATCTGTTAAAAAATAATATTGATGTAATGAGCTACGAGAAAGTGAATGGGCTGGCCATGTGACTAGGTTACAAGATGATCGATGGACCTATAGGACCACATTCTGATATCTCTCGAATCACAAGAGAAGAATTGGTCATCAAAGGGGTAGGTGGAAGGACGATTTAAATAATTTCTCAATCAAAAACATTTCGAAAAAGTAGCCATAAATAGAAAAGAATGGGAGCGGTTAAAGGAAACCTTTGCTCTTTATGGGCCGAGAAAATTTAGTTTATAAGTTATATATTTCATAATTTATTTATATTCATAATTCCTCAATAATGGTATAAATTAATCGGCCCTAGCCCAATTATTTATTTTTCTTTTCTTTCACAGTTTAAGGTAACGTGTGTATGTGTGTGTAAATGCTAAGGGCGGCAGTGGATGTTTTAGATGTATGTAATCGGATGTTTTTGTTTTTTTAATTACATTATTAAAAACTGCTGCAGGATTGTTCGAGAGGAAAGAGGGGTGGTACGTTTCAAATTTCGATAGAATATGGGCTATTTGAGAGAAGGGTTTTCACATAAACAAAGTGGGATTACATAATGTAGTAGAAGAAGAACGTCCAAGTAAATAATCAGGCGATACTACGCTAAGTCGGCTGAGTAAAATGTAATTTTAACGTGTCGAGTTTTCAGATGGTTCCTAGAAATCTACTCAAGGCTTGAAAGATTTACAGGCAGTTATTGGATATTCACTTTAATGGTAGATTACGATTAAATACGTATTTAAAAGATATATTTAGTACAGCGAAGATGGCGAATGTAGTGTAGGATGAGTTTTATTTTCTACAATTTATTTGATTCTTCCATGACACTAAAGGATACTGAAGCTTACTCGATTCAAAACGAACATTAACTTGCAGAAGTTAGAAATGTATGCGATTGACGGGAGATGGTTTTTTTTTCGCCTGTATACCATAGGTCGCTTTGGCCATTTATAGGATGATTTTCTTGTTTTAAATCATTATAGTTGGGTTATTATATTTCTATACTATTCTGGGTTATGAACTTATATATGATTTTTACTGGTTCTGCATTGTTTAGGTCACTTACTATTGATTCTACATTTAGAAGAAGTGTGTATTTGTATTTTAATAATTCCCGTATCATATTATTTCGATTTTGTTTGTATTTCTCGCATTTCCATATGATACGGTTGATATCCTCTTGACATTTATCGCATAAACTATTTTGAATTATGTCTATTCGGGTTAGATGTGCCGGTGTTTTATTATGTCCTATTCTTAATCGGATAATTGTTGTTAAGAAGTGTTTACTATATTGTAATGAGTTATTCCAAAACCATGGGGGTTTTGGGTATTTTTATCTGAATTTTATGATATTGTTTCCCTATTTCTTTTTGTTCATTATATTCTTCTTGCATTTGTTGATATTTCATTATTTTTATTTGTGGGATATATTCTGTATAGTGTCTATTAGTATTATCATTTTTAACATTCGTTTCCGATTTTGCTGCATTATCTACTATTTCATTCCCATATATACCGCAGTGCCCCGCTATCCACATCAATATAATTGTTGAATCGTTTTTCTGTATATTTCCATGTAAGGTTTTTATTTTAGTGATAATATTGTCTTGTTTTGTTTTAATAGCAATCAATGACTGTATTGCAGCTATGGAGTCTGTCATTACTAAAAATTTTCTTTGTTTTTTATTTTTAACATACTCAAGTGCTTTGTATATAGCATATATTTCAGTGCTTGTAGATGAGCCAGCGTATTTTATTCTGTATGTTCGTATCAAATCTGTATTTTCATGATATATTGCTGCTTGATATCGGTTTCTATTAATGTCTATAGATCCGTCAGTATATATCTGTTCATGATTAGGGAAGTTAGTGATTAATACACGTTTTAATATTTTATTTTGCATATTGATATCAGTTTGTTTAGAGAGCAGATTTATTGTATTGTAATATTGGAATGGTTGTATATAGTCTTCATATTTAATTGTATATATTGGTAATTTATAGTTTTGAATTGGTTGTATATTGTATAGCTTTCTAGCACTCACCACTAGAGGTGATAAAGTTTTACATTGCCAGTAAGGTTTTCTGATCAAAGGTTCTAATTGTTTTATTTGTTTATTTATTATATCTTGTCTATTTCCTTTAATTTTTAACATATATTTATTTGTAATACATTGTTGTTGTATTAAAATACTTGGTTCAGCACTTCTGCTCTAATATTATTAACTGGGCTTGAATTCATTGCTTCTATGCAAAGGCGTACTGCTTTATTATATGCTGTCTGGATGTTTTTGGTATTGCTGGAGTTTAAATTTTGGAATATACACGAGTAGTTAAAATGAGATAGTATTAATGTTTTATACAGTATAAGATTTGTTTTGGGATGGCTTCTCCACCGTATTCCTGATATTGCATGTATTAGATTGGTACCATTACTGCATTTCCTTAATATATTTTGTGTTTCAGAATTCCAATTTAATTTCTCATCTAACATTATGCCCAAGTATTTTATTTCTTTAACAAATTGAATTGAGGTATTATTTACTGTAATACGGGGATAGTGATTAATTCTGTGTCCTGTGAACAAAATTCCCTTTGTCTTATCATTGTTTATTTTTAGTTGCAGTCTATTTATTATTTCTCTCATCTTAGTTATAGCTGATTGTAGTTGTTTAACAGCAGTTGAAATAGTTGCAGCTGTATATCATCAGCATATTGCAATATTTAACTGTAATCTATTTTTCAATTTAATTGCAGGCTATTCAGTAAAAGTGTGAAAAAAATAAAATAAATATAAATATGAGTACGTTCCTCCGCTTTTAATTTGTTTATGTGAACTAAAATGACGCGTTAAGAACAAGCGTTTGTTTTGTTTAATTCAATTTAATTTTACTTCATTTGACACGGATATCTGTTTGATCTGGGAATCGTCGTAAAAATTTGTCCACCTGTCTGAAAATGTTCTATTTATTTACGCAGCATTATGTTTGTGCCTCGACATTTTGAATGAGTGAAGGTACGTGTTTGGTAGTGTATCGTGTTTTACCACACTACATACCGAAATTTTAAGACACATATATTGATTATCTGCGCGAAATGTGGTTACCCAACAAATTTTCTAAATCTCGTCTTAGTTAACGAAAAAAATAATTTCAGGCTACTTTTATTATAATTAGTAATTCGCATTATCTTCGCATAATTGTTGTACATAACATTTAAGAAGAAAATTCGTTATCTGACAAGATCAAAGAGACCAGTTTTAATCAGAAAAAAAAAAAAGTATATATTATGTATTCTTTATATAGTATTACATATGCATTAAAGAGAGGCGTCAGATAAGGAGACATAATATCCCCGAAGTTATTTATAGCAGCCTTAGAACGTATGTTTAAAAACTTGGTGGTCTAAAGGTATGAATATTGATGGGAAGGAAATCAGTCACTTGCGTTTTGCTGACGACATTGTGTTGATTAGTGATAATGTTGATACCTTACGGGAAATTATAACTGACCTTAACTGTTCCAAAAAAGCAGGATTAACCATAAATATTAATAAAACGAAGCTCATGACAAATACACCATACACCTAGGTAAAATTATTACCACAGAGAAGGAAGCAATGCGTAAGGAAATTAAAAGACGAACTCATCTCTCGTGGGTAGTTTTTAGAAAGTTGAGTACCGTCTTCAAAAATAAAGATATACCTAACAGCTTAAAAAAGAAAGTATACCCGCAGTGTATCCTTCCAGTGCTTACATATGGAGCGGAAACATCGAGCCTAACGAAATATGTCGTTAAGAAACTTGCAGTGACACAGAAAGCACACGAAAGATTAATATTTCAGACTAGAAAACCAACACGTGAATAAGACAGCAGACTACATTGTCGGTAGTCGGACAGTTAAAATGTAGCAAGAAGAAACGATGACAGGTGGACGGACGAAGCTAATAACAGAATGGTTTACAAGAGAAGGACGCAGAAGTCATGGTCGGCCGGATACAGACGATATAAAGAAATCAGCCGGTGTGAAATGGATAAACGAGGCCCGTGATCGCTACAGTTAGAAAAAAAAATGGGGAACGCATACATTCAGCGGTGGATTGACATAAGCGCAGCGCATCGTTATCGTGATGTGTATATATTATATATATATATTATATATATATATTATATATATATATTATATATATATTATATATATATATATTATATATATATATATATATATATATATATATATATATATATATATATATATATAGCGATTGTTTTTTAAATAACTTAAAAACTACTAGACTACAATTTTTAAATAAAATTTTATTTAAAAATAGGAAAACGAATTAGCTTACAATAATTTGTGGAACATAATATCGTTCAGATGGCCGCCATTTGCAACAATACATTTATTCCGTCTACAAAATTGTCGAAAACTTTTTCGAGCATAGGTCCCCGAATTATTGAAATTTTTTCAGTAATCCGAGTTTTCAGGTCTTACAGATTTCGTGGAAGTGTTTCGTAAACACGGCTCTTAAAAATCGCGTAACTTTGAATTCTTTTCGATACTGTCTTTGCACTGCCATGATCGACTTCACGCCAAAAATAACGTTCCACGCTAAATTCGCGCTCCTCGTTATGATCTCATGATAACTGAAACTGGACAAAATGTGTGCACTAAATGTCGAGTACGCGGTTTGCGTTATAGCAATGTTACCATCTGCGCTATTTAAAAAAAAAAAAGAAGAAAACAAAACCATCAGTCTTCCCTGGGTCGGCTTGTGTATATCGACGAAAGAGTAGGATCAGAAATACATTTATCAGAGGTGAATTTGAAAAATGCGGTAAATTTGTTCATGAATGTAAGAGGACAAAATTAAGATTGGGCTGTACATGTTGCGAGATTAACGGACAATAGATGGACATATGAGAAAAAAAGTTGGTACATTGAGAATAAAAGAAGAAGAGGTAGGCAATTCTTGAGATGGGAAGACGGGATAAACAAATTTATATATAATAAACAATACGAGAGAATTGACCAGGATCGTAGCATAGTTGTGGGAGATCTTTGCTCAGAATATTGGCTTTTAGATTTATATATTGTAAATTTGTATTTGCTAAGTATTTTATAAATGTTTTTATTATATATAGTAAAAGGACCTGTTTGTGAATTTTACGTGATACATATTTTTTTTAAACAAAATATTAGTCAAATTTATTCGTTACACAAAAATAAATTTTTAATACGAACGAGATACGAAAACTTTCTGTAACGTTGCTATTATTATTAGAAAACGTAATAATTATTATTTTTATTTTGCAGTTTAGCGTACAATTTCGTTTTTCAATTTTTTATGGTCATTCTGAAATGAAATTTAAATAATCCCGGTTTTACTTAAGTTACTACTACGCCTTTGAGATCATTGATCGGGAAACAGAAACTTGACGAACTTCCAGACTAGTTTTTCCATCTTCAAGTTTGTTATCGATGTACATAACACATTTTGGAATGTCGTCTAAAAAACACTTCTAACGCTGCCTCGTCTGTAGATTTTTTATGCAGTCCAGGAATGAATTCACGGTAGAGGAACTCCTTAGTTTAAAATAATTCGGTTGGCATCGTTCCAGATTATTGCGCCACGATACATCAACATGCAATATTTCACGTTATAGATCATGTGTGTGTGTGTATATATATATATATATATAGTGAGAGAGAGAAAGATATGAGTTATAGAGTGAGCGGTGGTGTTTATCCTTGATAATGAGATCAAATACTTATCAGTGTATATATATATATATATATAATGTCTGCAAATACCCACATGAAATCACAAACTTTTTATAATAATAGTGTTTAAATTCTTCGACATATATTACATGAGGATGAATTTAAACTTTTTCTACGCTTTGAATACATACAATTAAAAATATAGTATAAATGCAAACTTTTGGCCAATTTAGAATTCTGGATTGTGTTTAAGAATTTAACGTCACTTGTACTTGTCGTGCTTTATTAATTGTTTGTTTACTTATGTAATATTTTGGCAAACTAATAAACTGCGATACATTTTTATATAAAAATTATATATATATATATATATATATATATATGAAAATATAACGGAAGTCTGCCATTCATGCATTTTTATGAATACACACACACATATATCGAAAAAAGTATTTAACTTATTTTTACGATTTTTATATGTGTATGTATTGATTTACTGCTTAGATACTTTACCGGTTACTTTTAGCATTCTTCCAAATTCATATCTGAAAATTCTCTTTCCAGTGTTGGTTCCGTCAGGGAAAGTAATTATTTTATTTTTGTACTTAGTGGGACGTTCAACGGCCGAGTTATTTATTTATATTTTTAAATTGAATATTTTAAATTGGGAATTCATATTCGAAAAGTCGAAATTAATTCGTTTTAAAAATCGTTCTTATTTATGCGAGAACGCGTAGATCGGTCTTAAAAATGACTAAATTTTTTAATTTAAGCGTAATTTTTTTTAGAATAAATAACAAATTTAGATTTCCTATCATCTAAATTCTCAATGCGGAATAATTAATTTTTTTGTTAATAAATTTTTGGCATAATATAAAAAATTTGGGTTTATATTAATAACTACGTAATATTATATTTTTATAAATATATATATATATATGTGTGCGTATGTAAGTAGTTCGTATGAAATTTAACCGTGGACCTTTAATATCAGCACTGTTAGACATTTAGAGGCTACAGAAATGTGGCTCCTAAGAAAAATACAATTAATTTCATGGGCCAAAAAAAAGTTTCAAATAATAATGTATTGAAGAGAGCTGCCGTACAAAGAAAGCTCATTAAGAAAGATTAATGTCGAGTCATATTCTAAGAGGTAAAAAAGTATGACGTTTTGCGCCTAATACTGCAAGGAAGAATTCATGGTGAAGACCAGTTGGTATATGGTGACCCAGAGAAGATGGACGGTTTTGTTTTTTGAATAGCACAGTTGATAACACTGCTACAACGCAAACCGCGTGCTCCACGTTTAGTGTACACACGAGAGATTCGTTTTTGTCCAGTTTATCATGGCATCCTATAACGAGAAGGAACGTACCTGTTTTGCGTGGAACGTTATTTTCGACCTGAATCGATCACGACAGTGCAAAGAAAGTTTCGAAAAGAATTCCTAACGATTTTTCTTTTTGTGAAGGATACCTTAAAAGTCGCATTTACGAAACACGTCCACGAGATCTGGAAAACGTGAAAACTGGGATTTCTGAAGAAATTTCAAAAATTCAGCGACTTATGCTCGTTCTAAAAAAACTGAATGAATGTATTGTTGCAAATGGCGGTAATCTGAACGATATTGTGTTCCACAAATGATTGTAAGCTAATCTCTCGTTTTCCTATTTTTAAATTAAATTTCATTTAAAAATTGTAGTCTAGTAGTTTTTAAGTTTATGAAAAAACAACGAAACCGCCCATCTTCTGTTTTTCAAAATGTAATTTTACTATGTGCGTCTGATTTACCCTGTGCCAATCATGACCGTCCGGAAGACGTATGTTAAAGTAAACATTTTCGCTTTAGATTAATCAATATCATCATCATTGTGTCTCACACATATTTACCTAGGTCGTACATCTGTCGGCCTAACATATATTTCTAGAGGGAGCAAAATCTAGATCACGAATGAATATATACACAGTGAATATGTAAAAAATAACGGTGTCTATCCTTCCTCTCGTTGGCTGACTATAATGCCGTAAAATCGTGCAGCGTTTGCGGGGAAGTCATTTTTTTTATGTTTATTTATTTTTTCTTTTTTTAAGTTGCCAAATTTTTAATTGAACGATTAAATTTGACAACTGGAATTTCGAGTTCTCGGTTGGATTATGTTTTTCGAACGGGTTTTATTTTATATATATATATCAACGTGGCTATAAACGTTCATATATTTTTAGGTTCTTCTTCATCTTTTAGTGTCCTATACTATGCAGTGCCTAGGCTATTACCAATAATTTCTCTCCCTTGCCCCTTTAAGGAATCTGCTGATATCATTAATGTTACTCCATTCCTTGATGTTTTTTATCCATCAATTTCTTCTTCTTACCATGAATTCTTCCTAGCAATATTCGACGCAAAGTGCCATACTTTTCTCCTTTTAGAACATGACCTAGATATGTGTCATTTTTCTTTCTTTTTTTCTTTAATACTTTTTACGAACTTTCTTCCTCTTTCCAATACATTATAGGGTAACCCAGAGAAGACAGATGGTTTTGTTTCTTGAATAGCGCAGTTGGTAACACTGCTACAACGCAATCCACGTACTCAACGTTTAGTGTACACATGAGAGATTCATTTTTGTCTAGTTTCAGTTATCATGACATTCTATAACGAGAAGGAGCTCCCGTTTTTTGTAGAACGTCATTTTTGACATGGATCGATCACGATGGTGCTTATAAACTAGTAATAACTCAGGAATTAAAAAAAAAACTTTTTCTGAAAACAAATCGAAGACGAAGGAATAGAGCTCATTTTTAGCTATCCGGATTCGTAAACAAACAGAACTGCCGCTACTGGTCTGAATCTAATCCAAATTTAATTAAACAGAAGCCGTCACGCAGCGGAGTATAACCGTCTAGGCTGGATTGGTGAAGTGAGGAATAGTGGGGCCTTATTTTTTGACTGGTACTGTCAGCGGAACGCGCTATATCGAGATGATAAACTCATTTTGCTTTTCTTACTTCGTCGTCTTTGTTGCCTAAGCAGTACATGGTTTAAACAAGATGGTGTGATGTGTCACTGAAACGCTCGTAGTACTGAAAGAAGCATTTGGTAACCGCTTATTGTCGCGGAGCACTGTGGCTGTCGCGCTCGCCAAATTTGACCGCATTTTTTTTCTTTCTGTGGGACAGAGCCACGTTTACAAAAAAAAAAAAAAACGTTCACGAGATCTGGAAGACCTGAAATCTCGGATTTCTGAAGAAATTTCAAAAATTCAAGAGTGTTCGAAAATGTCGTAAAAAGACTGAGTGTATTGTTTCAAATGTTGGACATCTGAATAATATTGTGTTCCACAAATGATGGTAAGCTAATCTCTCGTTTCTTTATTTTTAAACAAAATTTCATTCAAAAATTTTGGTCGAATATTTTTTGAATTATAACAACAAAACTGTTCATCTTCTCTGGGTCACTCTACATTATGGAGATCTTTTTTTGGTCCATGAAATTCTTAATAGCCCTCTTAGAAGACGCATTTTTGTATCCTCTAAACATCTAACAGTGTGCTGACATTCGAGATCTACGATTCCATTCCGTATAATGGTACTGGAATAACATAACATCTATAACTTTTAGTCTTAGCTGAAGTGGCAAATCATTAGTGGTCATAATAACGTTTATTATTTTTCGGATAGTTTCCTTTGCTATCCACATCTTGATCTTATTTCTTCGTCGTTGTCTAATTTATTATTTACATTATCGTTCGGTGATATTTGTTTTCCGATAACTTCTTATCTGTTTCATTAAATTTGAACCGATGCTGCGAGATTATTCTTAACGTTTCTCCTTACACAAAAATTACAAATATGCACAACGAATTACGATTGCCATTTCTCAAAAATTATATTCTTTTCAAATTTTTTTATTAATTCTACTTAATTCAAAATTTATATATAACTTACAATTATTTATTTTTTAATTCGAGCTTTTTTTTTAAAAGATTTTTTACCGTAATCCCATTACTTTTTAGAATTTTTCTTAATAACATAGTATTATTTCTATGAGTATATCACATATTACTGTTGTAATCGAGGTGAGGCAAGTGTCGGTTAACCAATGACTTGTTTTCTTATAGTTTATTATGTTTTACTTTGCAAATATACGTTTGTTGTTTCGTTAAATTTGACAGTCCTGCGGTGATTATTTCGCAAAAAAATAACGATAATCGATTTATCTTCTTGTCCTACGAAGATAACTTTACAATGTTTCGGGTTTATTAATCACGGTGCCAGATCTCCTTGAAAGCCCAATTTACGTTCGGATAACCGGCCGCGTTAGTAATCTATTGTTTGGCGTTGGTTTTCGATCATTTTTTTTATCTTATCTTCCAGGCTATTAGTAACGCTTTATCGTTTTCGATCTAAGTTGAAATTCTTCGGTACACGATCGGATTTCTAATTGATATCATTTATCTGGCCGTTATCGTTTTTCGTAACGGACCGAATTATTTCGCGACAGCGTCGCTGAAATAACGTATAATCAATCGTTTTCGTTCCTATTTATCACTGTTTCTGTTCTTTTATTCTCGTTATTTCAATTAAAAATTCTTCCTTTCTCGAAATAATTCGAATTATTAGATAATTTCCTTTTAAATCGAATACTACGAATTATGGAATACGCGTCGATAAATATTTAAATATAATAACCGATGTTCTCGTTTTATAGTTACGATATTGTAACGTTTCCTAGGCTGATTCGTTGAAGACGAGCGGTTTTGTTGTTTTTTCAAGGCTTAAAAACTACTAGGCTACAATTTTTAAATGAAATTTTATTTAAAAATAGAAAAACGAGAGATTAGCTTACAATCATTTGTGGAACACAATATCGTTCAGATGACTGTCGTTTGCAACGGTACATTCATTTAGTTTTTACGAAGACTTTTTCGAGCATAAGTCGTTGAATTTTTGAAATTTCTTCAAAAATCTGATTTTCCAGATCTCGTGGAAGTGCTAATGCGTCTTTTCGAAACTCTCTTTGCACTACCCTGATCGATTCACACCGAAAATAACGTTCTAAACATAATGGGCGTTCCTTCTAATTGGACAAAAACGAATCTCTGTGGTACACTAAAGGTGGAGCATGCGGTTTGCATTTTATAATAAAATGCTTCTGATGAATAATGTAATTAGCTTATGTGAGCAACGCCACAGCGTATTTAGTTTGGAAATGTTATTTCTTTTTATTATTGGTTGTTATTATCGTTTATTATAACTTCCGTTGATAGCAGGTGTGATGAGTCATTCCAGCACCAAAAGTTTATTGCTATCATAACAAGTGGTCAAACAGGTTTCAGGCATCTGCTAATCTTATTTTAAATTAGTAGTTTTCATTTTACATTGTTTTCATTTGTTTTCCGATATTTCTTTTTGGTCTTCTGTTTGCAGTTACTTCCTGTTACTGTTTTCGTTTGTTAAATTTTTTCATGGTTACGTGTTTATAATAGTTTATGTGAATACAAATGATTCTGATTTCGTCAATTTTATGAGGAAGTGTCTTGAATATGAAGAATCTGTACTCTGGCGATGATACTTGCAAGAAGAAAGTGATATAAATGATGAAATTGAAGAAAATTAATCACCGGAAAGAACTAGAATGCAAGTTCGTGATATTGTAAAAATTCCACGAATACATGAATTTCCAAGTTTTTCGTCTAAACTTGAAGCACTAAATTTACTTATTGACTGATACTTGAACAATTGTTCGGTTCACAGACCTGGAAATAAATATTCCGTGTGTGAATATGTTTTTCAAAGGTTTCTAAATGAAACGGATATAATTGAAATACAGGATCTACTTGGAATATTTGGCTTGAATTAGAAAGAATGGCCATTTAAGTGCTGAAGAAATGTGGCAGGTTCACCTAAAAACTTGTTATGCCTGAAATGTGATTCAAATTTTTGCTAATTTGTTTATGGTTTGATGATAAGCAGCATCGGGATAGGTCTGATAAATTTGCATCTATTCAAAATTTATGGTTACATTTTATCAGGAACTGCCGTGAACAATATAGAGTCCTTAAATGCATTTAACTATTGACGAAAAGCTACGTTTCGAGGAAAATGTTCTTTTTTTTGGAATAGATATAAAATCAAAGCGAGGGTGTCAAAATTACATTTTACATGGTAGATGCAATTCCTATACAGAGAAGGAACAATAAAATATAATAGTATCCCTACATACTGTGTAAAAGACGTCTGGAAAACTTTCGTGTAAGCAATATGAACAATACATGTGATAACTGGTTCAGTTCCGTCCCATTAGTACAAGAGAATTATTGATCAATTATAATTTGACCTTGTGAGGACACTCGGTAAAAATAAACCTAATATTCCACCATGATATTTTTTGGAATGTTTGATCAAGCTGTTTATACAAGACAGTCGATCCCAACACAAAGATTAAAAGGAAAACATTTTCAAAAAAACTTAGTACAACGACTACTTTAAATCTCACGAGGAACGCAGATTTACAAACAATTTATCCCGAAAACTTTTCGAAGACATTTAAAGTTTTGTGGAGAAAAATATGAAATTTAGGGAGGAAGAAGAAGAAATGCAGCAATTTTCATCTAAGCTCTTAAGTATCCTTGGACCTATCCCGTACCTTCTGTATACTAGCGGTTTGCCTACCGATGATAACACAGTCACAGCTACGTTTTCTAATACTGTTATCCTTTCTAAGAGTAGTAGCCAGAAGGAAGTAACAAAGAATCTTCAAAGTCATCTAGATCGCATTGTTAGTTGGTCTAATCGTTGGAAACTCAAATTCAGCAAATCCAAATGGCAACACGTAGCACTTTACAAAGAATTCGTTCCATCCTACTTATATTGGAGGTCAGCTTATTCCACAAGCTAACTCGGTCAAATATCTTGCGCGACTATCGTCTTTCGTGAAAACATGTAAAGATGAAGTGCAGGCAGATCAAGAAAATCGTATTCGCACTATACTGGCTAGTAGGACGACGATCAACTGTCAGTACCTATTGCAAACGCCTACTATACCTGCAAATTATAAAGCCGATTTGGACGTACGGAATAGCCCTTTTGGTGCTGTACAAAGAAGTCCAATCGGTAGCTCGTGCAAGTTCGACAAAACATAATCCTTCAAACTATCGTAGATCCCTGTCGATATTGCCTTAACGATGACATCCATCGCGATCTCAGAATAATAAGTTTAGTGATACGCGATAGTGCGACGACGCACAAACCACGTTTGCAACGACATCCCGATATTGAAGCAAGACAGCTGTTAGACATAGAATCTAATGCCCACCGTCTGAAACAGCTGAGTACGATTTAGTCTAGTATTCAGAAATAACCTATATATAAATCATATGTTAGTTAGTAGCCTCGATCACTGGAGCTAGTATCTTCAAACCCGTCTTATATGTTTATCACATTAGTTTTAAACATATACCGTCGTATTAATTTTAATGCTTATTTAAGCGTAGACTTAAGATTTTATTAATTCTAATACTCTAAAAGGTGTTTGTAAAAAAAATGTCGCATCTGATCGCGGTCTACCGATAAAAAAAAAAAAAGAGTCAAAACTGGATGCGTGAAATGTGGGAAACCATCGTGCAATGTTCAACGAAAAGACGTGTACAACAATTGTTTTTCAAAATAGTTTTTGATTTATATATAAAAATAGGTTAATAACATAAAAATGTTTAAATTTAATATATTGTTGCGAAAATATTACTTTTCGATAATATAATTATATTCATCACCTTATGTTACTTTTATTAGGTGTCATAATTCATCGGATGGTTAAACTTAACCATTAAGAAGCTTCGTTAAAGTTGAATTAAGCGCAACTATGGTCTTATAGTGGGGACATTGTTAGTTTTTTAATTAATGATTTTTTTTTTCAGTAAATGATTATTAAGAAAATCGAAATTGTTCGTTTTAATTTTTGTTTTAAATATTTTTTGCAAAGTTGACGGCTCGTGAAGGAATGTGCGAAATTAAAAACACTTAATGGTCACTTAGATTGTCACTTTACGTTGTTGCTGATGTGCGGAACTTAATAAACAAGTGCAAATTATTTATTTATACACACGTGGACGAAAATTCTAGTATTTACAAAAACTGAGCAGGTCGTTGTTATCATTTGATTCAGCATTTCCTGTTTCTCACAACCATTTCTTCGTTGTTTATCCCCATTCGCTTAAACGGCTTTAGTTTATTTTCCGGTCGTTATCTTATAGCGCTGTTTTTTTATTTACGACTTTTTTTAAACGAAAGTAGTGATTATCGGGTTAATTTTTCTAACTCGAAAATACTTTGAAAATTGGTTTTAATAAAATTCGTTCGTCAGACATATCGCGACTCGGAACCGGACGTGAGTTCTTTTATATTTCGAGGATAAACAGAAAAATAATCATTATTATTGCTATTTTAGTTGGAAATAATTGTCGATGATATGTTCCGTCTAATTTATAAAACTCAGGTAATTTTATTAAATTAAAATCGATATTTTCACATATTTGCGATTTTAAAATTGTAAATTACGCCGAAGAAGGAAATTTTTTTACATAATTTTTAAAACTACAACTGGCCAGGTAGCCAACCAGTAATTGGACTGGAACGCGAAATAACTTGTTAGGGGTTAGCATCCAGCGATGGACCCCACTGAAAAATTAGGCTAGATCATCAAGTGACAAACTGTAGTACCTGCCAAGAAGCCAATTTAATTTGTGCAATTTTATATCTAACTGTTTTCTTTTTTGGCCCAATATGCTTCTGCCATGTCAATTTACGATCCAAGTGTACGCCTAAGTATTTAACATCTTTTCCTTGGCTAATAATCACCCCATTTATTTTTAACGGTTGATTCGTAAAATTTCGCAACGTAAAATCAACCTGCGTGCATATGTCAATTTTTTGAAATAACGTTCGTTTTTTAAAGTCCATACTTTATTTATAAGTTCGTTTGTACACGCACTGGCCTTTCTCTCGTATATAAAACAAGTTTTGCGAGACTAGCAGTTGAGAGACGACCGTGTCCAAAATTAGAGATTTTAAAAAAATTACATATTGATAGCGCTTTTTTTTTCACAGATCACATATTAATATCTTTTTGCGGAAGCCGCAATTTTTCGAGAAAATCGATATTTTGAAAAACTAGATCTTACTGTAAACTTCAATTTATCAATCGGCGTAACTTAAATATTTCAACCTATCGGTTATACGAAGTTGTTATATTTATTATTCTTGTTATTTATTAAACTTGTAGCGTAGTGTCACTTGTTAATTTATCTAACTTGTTAATTTATCTAACTTGTTGCGTATAATATCGATTGGTGTATCAGTTTTCTCGTTGGTATAATATCAATATACACACGCGAAACATCTACAACAAGTGCGGATAGCCGAAAAAGAATAAATTCTTTTCAAATGTGGTGTTATCACAGATTATTAAAGATCCCCTGTACAGACTTCGTCAACAATAGTACTGTTCTAACCCGAATTGGAGAAAGGAAATTAATAATGGTCGACAACATTCAGAAAAAGAAAGCGAAGTACATAGATCATGAAATACGAAAAACAAGAGACAAATATAAGGGAAGCCCTGCAGACGAAGAAGAAGACTGGAAATGATAACATCGAATTTATCGAGTACAGCTTTTAATGAAAGAAATCGCATCATATGAGTTGTACGCTATCTGTTGTCCAATATCAATCTTTTTTTTTTTTTTTTTTTTTTAATTTTTTTTTTTGTTTTTGGGATTTTCATTTTCCATGTAGCGTGTTTGTGATATCTTTCAGTAGGCCATGCTGTATACAATTTATACCTTGTTTTGCAAGAGTGTGTGTCCTTCTATTCGGTTAAAAACTTAATTTGAAATTTTATCAATCTATGAAATTTTCAGCACACGTCGCCCCAACACCATGTTTGAAAAACCTTCATTTTGGATTTGCAGGTGACACTTGAAATTGAATTTCGTTTATTACTATGTCGTTAATTCTACGTTATACAAAAAAAAAAAAAAATATTTCCCTACAGAATGTTATAACCATTCTCTCCGAAAAACACATTGATGAAAATATAATCAAAGTTAATCATATTTATAAAGAAACCTTGTCATTCATCTACCTCCAATCTACTGCAGTTATATCGCCGCAGTACCGCCATGGGATTTCACTCGAATTGGATGTAAACCTTTCATTGCTACCACCTGCACAGCGATCAGACATGGCATCCATTCTTCATCGGTATAAGAATATGCTAATATACACTATACTGATGGGTCTAAATTACTGGATAGGGTTGGCTGTGCTGTTTCTACAGCTAGCAAAATTCTCATACGCTACTCACTGCCACCGTACTTTTCAATTCTTTCAGCTGAGTTATATGCTATCAAGCTAGCAATTGTGTACATAATTGAAAATCTTGCAATATATTCTCAACAATCGGCAATATTCTCCGACTCAAGTGCAGCTTTAAAGTCAATCGCTAAATATTGGAACAATAATCAACATCCAATTGCTAAAGATATTATTCAATTGTTGGAATCAATGGAACCCTCTCATCGACCAATGTTTGTCTGGATACCAGGTCATTCACAATTTCCTGGAAATGAATTAGCTGATCGAGCAGCAAAGGAAGCGTCCTCTATGTACCCCTACATAAATCTATCCAGTCCTCGTGAAGATGCGTACGGTATTGTCGCCATGAAGCTAAAGAGCAGATGGAAATCTATGTGGACTTCCACACCTAACTCAAACAAGTTAAGAAACATTAAATCGGATACAAGCCGCTGGAAAACACCTTCTAATTTATCCAGAAAAGAAGAAATTACTTTGAGACGGCTCCGATTCGGCCATACATTAATAACACATGGACATTTATTAAGACGTGAATCTCCTGCCAGATGTTCCTGTGGACACTGGGAAATCACTGTCAAACATCTTTTGTTAGACTGTACTACTTACAACTCTCAACGTTCCCAACTAGCATTACCATCAACAATTAAAGGCCTGCTAAACTCAAATGGCAACACACACCTTCAAGTTCTCCGCTTCTTGTACAATACTGGTCTCTTCAACGTGATCTGAGATCTTCTCATCTGTGCCTCCAGCCTAGTAGCAGTACATGGCACATTAATGGGAAAATAATAATAATAAAGAAAGAACTTTTATGTAAAATTGCAGGAAAAGTTTAGAATATAAAAAACCTACTCCCTTAAAAATAACATAGTGTAAACACTTTTCTTGTTAAAATTAACTTATTAGTATCTTAATTTCTTTATTGACATTAGAACTAGGGTTTATCTTGCTGGAAAGGACATGTTCTATTGCTTATATCTTTTATACCTGTGTCGTAGAGATTGGTAATCGTAATAGAATTTACTATCGGAATATCTGAATATCTACAAACATAAAAAAAATGTTCGGTTATATATTTAATAATTCATTGTGCATAAGGCAATTTTAATATATCGTGTAAAGATTTGATCGAAGTAAATCGAGGTTTATTCGATATTATTCGAAGACAATGGTTTCGCAGTCTTCGTAACTGGTTTATATTACATCTGCTAGTATAAGACCAGACTGAGCAGGCATAAAATAATTTCGGTAAAATTAATTTTTTGTATATTAGAAATTTAGTTCGCGTAGATAGTGCTGATTTTTTGTTAAATATAGGAAATAGACAACCCATTTTTCGTATTGTTCTATCTACACAATTAGTAATATGTTTGGTAAATGTAAGTCGTCTATCCATGATGACACTATGCTTTACATGTTCTTTCCAGTCGAGATGAACGTTTTTAATTTTAAATGTTTCAATGAAGGGCCTAGTAAAAATTATTGACTCAGTTTTCTCATCATTAACTTGCAGATGACATAGCGGTAATCGTCGAATGTGAAAAAACCTGTCGGATGCACTGATAATAAACTCGATTTTAAAACGCTATAAGGTGACAACGAATAAAAAGAAAACAGTAAAGAAATAATAAAACGATAAAGATGAAATTAGAAAATGAAAAACTACAACATGTAAAATACTTCGCTTCAATAATAACAGAAGATGAGACAAGTGATCAAGAAATAAGGTGAACAATATTACCGGGGAAAACCGCATTTATGAAATGAAATCATTGTTAACGTTTAAAAATTATAATACGAAAAAGATTGACGAAGGTTTATGTTTGTATGTTCAGAAATTTGGACACTTACAATATCCGATCAAAACTGAATAAATGCATTTGGAAACTTATAGAACGATGCTGAGGATTTCATCATGGAAAAACCGAGTTACAAACCATTACATACTTAGCAAATATACAGTTACACCTGTCTGAAATAATGAGGCGAAGTCAGCTTCTTCGGACATATAGTATACGAGATATGGATTTACTCGAGTGCCGTATAATGTGTGGTCAAAATCGATGGAAAGCACCAAGAGGAAGTCCACAGACACATTATGTTGATTAATTAAAAGCAATAACTGGATTAAGTTTTCACGAGGCGATATTGGTTTCCCAGGATAGAACAGCAGAACTACAGTATTTTTCCCTCCAGAGGGCAAAAGGAAGAGAATGATGATGAGTGACTTTATAATATATATATATAAAATATTTATTTAAATACATTCTTTGTCCAAATAATATTCTGGATATAATTACAACTTGTAATTTTATTGTTTTAATTGATTTTATTAATCGTACTTTTGGTAGTTCCGACAACAAACATTTTGACCAAGTATTATTGTAAATCAGATGTCGAATAAACGTTATTTCTTCTTCTGACTAAGTTTGTCATGCGTTTTCTTATTGATCTATATTGCTATTTTTGTTTTCATTGTTTCGACGCTTTTTATTTTATTTCGACATATTTAAACTATATGTTTACATTATTATTAAATTAACAACGTTTAATATATTAATATGAAGTTAGATATAAAATTCTTTCTGTTTTCTTTTAAAAGTTGTTAATTTAATAATAATTTAAACATTCTTCTTAGCCATTATTAATCCGAATTTTTGATTTTGTTACAATCATCTCGATTTTTATTTCGTTACGATAACGTTAATTAAATACTCGAAAAGTTGGTCCTATTCTTAAAACGTAAGATAAGGTTTAGATACGGTATCTTGATAAGTATATTTTGCGTTGCAGCAGCCGGAACAATTTCACATTAGGAAATGTTTTCGAATTTAAATTTACTTACTTACAATTATCGAGTTCATTTAAATTTTTCAAGGTCGGTATTGTCGAATTTTTTTCAAAATATTAATGATAATAATTGGTAATTGGTTTTTCTTTTTCGGGTACCTTTGCGAACTGTTAGAATTTTACAATATCTTTAGAGTTTTATGTGTATATATATTATATATATATATATATATATGTGAACGTTGAGATTTTATGTATTGTTTTTGGGTAGCGTGTCTATAATCATCGAATTGTCCTTGACATTGAACGTATAGGTTAGTTGTCTGATTTCTGGTCGTGTTTGTATGCAGTGTGGCCTAACGTGTTTGTTTACTTTATGTATAATATTTTTGCACCTCGTACGTATTGTATTTTTTTAATTTTTGCTTTTTAATTGATTTTTCCGTTATGCAAAACCAAAATATCAATTATAAAATTATAGAAAAATAATAAAACACGAAAATTCCATTATATCTATTTCGTTAAGGCGTGTTCAACCGATTCTTTTATTATTATTATTATTATTATTATTATTACTATTACTATTATTATTCAAATCTTTTCAAATCTTTATTACTATGCACATTTTTATAATCACCATAATAAATATCAAATAAAAATACCTGTAAATGCGCAAAATATTATATTTATACATACACATATATACGCATATACATATACACATATAAATAAGTAAAAATGATAATAATCTTAATTTATAGTCGCGAAACATTATATTTATCCATATACGCTATACTTGAAACCACAATGTAATAAATAGAAAACATAAACAATATTTTATGACTGAACGCACTAATTTTACTGACATACATACATACATATATCGCGATCATGCTGTATACGAGAGCTAGCTATTACGATATGTTGAAAAAATAACAGAAGCATACACCACCATACATTTATCGTAGGATGTGATCCACATTTCTTACAGATATCAAAAATTTGATCAAAAGTTTTCTTCTCCGTCGTTTATAATTTAATAAATCTATTCTTAATTGCCTAAGTATTGTACATAACGGCTCCTGCATAAATAGCTTGCATACGAATTCGTGATTTAATTATTCAAATCAAATCAAATAAAATATATTTCATCTGTTTTACAATTACAATAAATTAATAAAATAAACAAAATGCTCATGCGCAACACTGCGCAAATGGCAAATACAAGTATTTTATAAAGATTATATTGTTGCTAACATATGCACAGACTTCAAGTCACACCTTCACATAAGCATACATGCACACCCAAAACACACATAACAATTCACGTGTACACGAATATGATGTATACATTCATATACACAAATATCGATACCTGAACCGTTATAAATATGTTATTATTATTAGTAGTAATAATAATAATAGTAGTAGTTTAGTATTAATGGTGGTTTTGTTTGTAATTAGAAGAAGATGTAAACAAAACTGAGATCTGGAAACGAAAAGAAGCTTCCTGTTTATTAGGCTAAACAAATGCGTTTGTTATAAGCGAGGAATAAAGTGGAAAAATGTATTAACCCTTTTAGTCGCCATGACTATTATATGATACATGAAATTTTAATGCTAACAAAATTGTTTCATTTTCTGACTGACATTCAATTCTTGAAAATATTACCGGAACACCAGTGAAAATTATCTACAGTCATCTAATAAGCTGCATTGTATAATAAATAATTCGTATAAAATTTTTAATTTTCTGTCAAAATTTCACGTGTTATCGAAATGGTTAATTTGTTGACCAAAAAAAAAAAAAAAAAAAATAAGTGGTTGAATTTTATAACCGGATACACGGGGCAATAAATTAAAAAGAAATAACGAACATTGTTTTAATTGAACAGTCACACCGTTCCCTATGCGCTATATTAACCCTTTCTTATATTATTATTATTACACATATATTATGTAATATTGTAAACTGATTAAGCCTAAACTGGGCGTGCAGTGTATGTAGCACCTCTTTCATGAAACATATCTTAAATCCGGTCGACATTATTAAATGTCTAAATTATATAAGTATTTATACGAAGACACGTTGAAAATTATCTGGGCTATCTAAAAAACTGCGTTGTGTAATAAACGAACTCTGTATAAAATTTAGTTTTATATCAAATAATGTGCTGAACTTTTTTAATGAAATATTTCCGATGTAAATAATATCCGACCCATTAGCTTACTAAGTACTTTTAGCAAAGTTCTCGAAAAAGTAATTTTAATTAGATTACAGGATTTTGCAACTAAAAATAATATTCTTATAGATCAGCAGTTTGGTTTTAGGCCTGGTCATTCAAGTGTACACCAAGTTGCTAGAATTGCTGACTATATCACTGATAACTTTAATTTAAATAAATATACAGGACTATTATTATTTGATTTGGAAAAAGCTTTTGATTCGGCGTGGCACAATGGAATTATTTATAAATTATTCCAATACAATTATCCGTTGATTTTGATAAAATTAATTAAGTCATATTTAAGTAATCGAAAATTTTATGTAACTCACCTCACTCATAATTCCTCTGTTAGAATGTACACCTCTGGGGTTCCACAAGGTAGCGTTTTAGGGTCCTACCTCTTTTTAATTCTAATCAATGACCTACCTAAATTATCATTAGTTAATACTGCACTTTACGCGGATGATCTAGTAGCACTTTATTGTTCTTCTTATAGACTCGAGTCCATTAGTAACCATCAGCTGCGTCCTCAATTTTTAAGTATTATAAACGCTGGAGACTAAAAGTTAACACTGATAAAATAGAAGCCATAATATTTACCAAGAGACATGGCTCACTACCTGCCGAAATTATTATCAATGGTAACACAATTCCTTGGAAGGAAGAAGTACGTTATCTAGGAGTCATTATGGATCGCCGTTTAACGTTTAATAACCATATTAATTACATAATTGACAAAACTCATAAAGCTATATTCGTATGCTTTCTCCCATATTTTACCGTCGGTCACACCTTACTACCCTAAACAAAAAACTGATATATACATACATTATTCGTCCAAGATTAACTTATGCCTGTCCTGTTTGGTTTTCAGTTTCAAATAGTACTATCAAAAAATTACAGTTGGTTCAAAATATCTGCTGCAGAATTTCCTTAAACGCCACTAGATACCACAGAATTAAAGACATGCATTATAGATTGCACCTCCCTTACATTTCGAATTATATCTGTAATATTTCGGCAAAATTTTACGCATACTGTCAGGCGCATACTAACAAACTGATCACAGTGGTGGGAGACTTCGACATGGCGCTTTTCCGCATGCGCTATACTCGTTATAAACATCGTCGTATTAAAGATAGATTACTCTTAAGATAATTTTAATCTATAATCAAATACTTTCCTACTAACTATTACTTAATACTTTATTTTTTCTAGTTTTAATCTTTTATATTTTCTGTTGTGCAGGTTTTTTCCACTTTTCCTGTGTTATTAACTTTTAACTATTTATTATTATAGTTTAAGTAACTATTTATTATTTGTAATGCGGTCGAGGTTGTTATATACGTACTCCACTGTATAAATTTTTATATTATGTAAAATCAAATGAAAAAATATATATTTTATTATTATTATTTTAACGCTAACAAAATTATCTATTTCGTAATAAGAGGTATTTTTGTTGACGTAGAGTCTCGTTTGTTAAAATATTTTTGTATAGTACGTTGAAAATTATTCCTAATCATTTTTAAAACGCTATTGTAAGATTACTTCGCGTTCTCACTTCCCCGAATTATTTTGTATCGCATTGGTAATCCGCTATAACTATGAACGTATATTATGTGTGTGTTTGGATATATGTGTGATGTGGGTGTATATATGTGCTCGTCTGTATGCATATACACATGTACATGTGTGTGGGTGCATATATATATATATATATAATGTACACGTAGATGCTTTCTTTTTTATAAATTTAAACTATAACCATTAATTTTTATATATATATACGCTATGTGTGTAAATAGATTTATTTATTTAGTTTTGTAATAATCCTACAAAAATGACCAGAAATTCGGCTGGCTATTAGCAATTATCAAAAGTGTAGAAATTATAGGTACAACGAAGCTGAAAAACATAGAAACTATCTTGTTATGTCTAATTTGCGAAAAAGGAAAATTATTGCGGAATTTCGCTTCCGCCAGTAATTCTATAAAACTTTTTTATCATTCGAAGGCTGTTGGATAAAGAACTGAGTGAGTACCATGTTGATTCCGAAACGAAGATCTTGTACTGAGAAAATTATCTTAAATTATTAAATTATAAACAATTAAAAACCAAAAGTGTAACCGTCACATTCGTACATTAAAAAAAAAAAATTACTAACCAATCGACAACATCCCGTAGGAACTCCGAATAGATTATTTTTTTTTTTATTAATACTTTATTATGCAAATTAATAATGTACAACTTGTTGCATTTATAGAGGAGCAATACACTGCACCACCGCTTAGGCTTAATCAGTGTACTGCTCACAATACTCTATAGTTAACTATAATATAGTAACCACTTTTACACTCGCATTTGCGCGGGCTGTGCGTCAGTTTCACTCACAATAATTAAAATTATAACTTAGGTGTACTAGATGCATAAATGTACGAATGACACATACATACACATATGCATATACAAAACTTAAACATTATATGCATAAATTTCGCACAAACACCCGTACATACATGTACCCGTGCAGAAATACACTCGTTATACATATTACTGTAAAACTTTTATCACGGATTTACAACGCAAAAACTTCAGTGACCATGGAATTTCTTATGCATTACATTAAAAGCGAATAATTGGAATTGTCGGGCAGTGTATTTGTCTTGTAGGTTAAAATTATTTTTATTGTAAAATCTTAAATGGTCCATAGTGGGGCATACAAATAGTACATGGTTTGCAGTTTCTACTGCGCCACGCTTGTCATCCTTACTTAACTTAAGAAGAAATAAATAAGACCCAAATTTTCCATGCCCCTTTAATAATTGGGTAGTGTAGAAATTAGGAGTAATTTTAATATTGCGTCTATTTAATATATTGGTGATTCGGCTGTGGGTGTGTCGGTCAGTATTATCTTGTTCCCATCTGTTTTGCCAAATTTCTAAGTAGTGTCGTTTTATAGCTTTCAGAGTATAGATATATCGAGTTCTGGTTTCACTGCGAGAATTTAGGTTGAATTTTGAGATTATGGCGTTTGTTTCTTCTATTAACTGTTCATTAAGATATGGAAAGAAGTCCACGTTTTTTATGGCAAACATGACTGCCCTTCTGAACATAAGAAGATCGAGAGGAAGTAGCAATAACTACAGATGAGCTGTGTGAAATTGTTTTATATCCCCTGCAAGCGTTTATTAGATATTTTCTTTGCATACCAAAAAGTTTTTTCTTCACTGTTTAAACTTTTAGCCGGTTTAGTAGGACGATGCAGCAGTATGCTACAGTGTTTTCAATCAGTGATTTGTATAATACAATTCTGTACTTGTAACTGAAACCCCATGTATTTTGACAGGCTCGTAACATTTTGCAGTATTTGGTATCCATTTTCAATATTATGTTATCAAGATGGTATTTGAAAGTTAATTTGTTATCTATGATAATACCTAAGTATTTAAAGTATTCAACTACCTTAAGAATAAAGTTCTTGAATCTTTTCAATTTAAATGAATTTGCGAAAAGTGTGACAAAACTTTTTTCAATTGACAATTTTAGTTTGACACTATCTAACCAATTTCCTAATTTGATTAAGGCATCATTCGTTATATTTTCTAGTTCCACTTTTGAGCTTCCAGAAATTATAAAAATGAGATCATCTGCATATGCACAGTGTTTTACATTTTTATTGTTGCATAATTTCGAGGCTCCATTAAAAAGTATGTTCCAGAATAGTGGACCCAGAACACTACCCTGTGGACAGCCTACATTGGTTTCTTTTCCTGCGGACGCATTACCTAGTTGTAAAGAGATCTTCCTGTTACTTATGTAATGGTAGATGATATTCAATAATCTTTTATTTCCAATTAGTAAAATCTCTAGAGAATTAAACAGAGCGGAGTATCAGCAATTGTCAAAGGCTCCTTTTATGTCCACCGTTATAGTGATTGCCTTATTTTTATATTTGAGATTTTTTTGGATATTGTGTATTACATAGTTTACTGCATGTTCAGTTGACAGGCCTTACGTGAACCCAAATTGCCTACTGTCTAGAAAATTTGTTCGCTTAAAATTTGACCCATAATTTCAATTTTCAATAGCTTTTCAAAAATTTTCCCAAATGTGTTAGAAGACATATTGGACGGTATGAATGAATATTGTTAGAATCTTTCCTCGGTTTTTCTATAAGAATCACACTAGCTCCGCGCCAAGCTTTTGGGTAATAAGCTATTGAAAAAATTTTGTTGTACATGTTTTCAAAAATTATTGGATGGTGTTTTGTGAATCGACTTTATTATTTTATTATTCATTTTATCAGGACCGGCAGTTTTATTATTTTTGATATTTTTAATAATCATTGTTAGTTGTTCATTATTAATGAATGAGGGTTCTTCCATATTTGTTTTGGCTAAAATCATGCTTAAACTTATCGAATTTATTTCGCAATGACTTATGATAGCTATTGTCCGCGTCTGTGTTATCGCTAGGAAATAATGTGGAGAGACAGTATTTTAGATTGTCGTTTGTATTAGTTATTTGGTCATTGTCTTCATTTTTAAATAGGGGAATGTCATTGGTTTTCTTCAGCTTACTGAAGGCGATTTTATAACTTAGACCCCCATGGTTTTACATTATCTGTGCAAAAAGATTTCCATGACTTTAATTTAGCAGATTTTATTTTATAATTTAAAGGGTTTTTTTTTTGTAACTTTTGTAAACTAGTTCCCGTATTTTTCTCATGGTTGGGTCCTTTGTTTTTTGAAAGATACAACGATATTTTTTTGTGAGTTGGCTATGATATTGGATTTCATCATTCCACCAGTAGTTTGTTTTAGATACAGGTATTTAAGTACTATTTGTTTCAATTTGTTGTTGTATATACTTTGAAAGATAATTTATCCATTCTTCACAGGACTCATGGTTATTTATGAAGTTGCAGCTTTGTACTAAGTCATTTCTTTTCTGTTCAAAAATTGTTAAGAATATTGTTGTAATTTACTTTTCGAATAAGACTTCTTCTTGATATTTCCATACAGCCCTTGAATGTTACATATTCATGAACTGAATATGCCTCCCCAGTTTGTACTTTTAGTTCTTTTACAAGTGGTTGAGCAATTTTTGAGGTAATTACAAGATCTATTACATCCATTTGCATTAGTAAAGGTGAAGACATTTTTTTGGTTTAGAACAATTAGATTATGGGATACTAAGAAACGATGAAAAAGTTCTGTTTTCTTCCCAGAGTTTTTAAGATCCCACATAGTAGATCTAATATTCATATCCCCCTGTAAGAAGTACTCGTTTATAGGGAAATTTTGTGAGGATATCATTTAAAGCTTGTATATATGGTTCTAATGGTTTATTTGGGGAGAAATATACATTTATGACTAAGAGGTTAGATAAGAGGATTGCTATAAGGTAATGATTTTTACCAATGAGAATTTTTTGTCAATTAATGTCTGCTGAAACATAGATGGCAGCTAGACTATTGTTTATGATGTTGTACCCAGAAAATCCGTTTAACTTATTATTAATGATGTAAGGTTCAGAGATTAGAACAAGTTTTATAATTTCCTCTTAATGCATATTGGTGTAACATACTTTGCGCTGTATAGCAGTGACTAACATTGTTTAATATAAAATTAATTTCCTTACTCATAACGGTAATTTATGTGGGATTTTAACATTTATTTTTACTACATGTGGACATTTATAACTACCTGGATGATGGTGTACATCTACGTTTTTAATATTATTATTATTATTATTACTTTCACTATTATTTCTTATCTCACTATTAACGCAGTTAGTGCACAGCCCGCTTTTAATTGTGTTATTTATTAATTCTATTTCTTTTTCTTCAGATTCACAATTTGCCGCCTTATGACCAGACTTCCAGCATCGAAAACATTGGTTAATTGTGATGTTTTCATAAATTGGACATCGTGTCCATCCGATGTTTATTTTTTTCATTTTAAGTAAGATGTCGAACGATTTTGCTGTCACTTCGCACAATGCCTTCTTTTTGTTGCCAACAGTTATTTTGACGTAATGCGGTTCCTCCCCTGTTACATCCTTGATTACCTCTGTAATATCTTCTTTATTAATATCATTCGGAATATTATTTATACCAATTTGTGGATTCCGTGGCTTATTTTCTATAACTTTCAGCGAGGTACATTTTTTTTTTATTTCGGTTTCGATTTTTTAAAATTCTTCTTTACTATCACAGCCTACTAAAATGTCGCCCGATCTTAATTTTTTATAAAGTTTAATGTTGACCCCAATACGGTGAGGAACTATATTTTTGGTTAGGTCTTCCTCTTTGACTTTAACTCCGTCGGCTTTATTTTTTATACGAATACAATTTAAGTTCATCTTCTTATCCGGGGTTTCCTTTTTTTTTTGTTGATTTCTTTCGTTTGAGTTTACGCTAGCCTTTGCTTTTACAATATTCGCTAGACTAACAGATTGAGAGTTAGTACTTCTAGTATCATCATCATCATTATTTCTTGTTTTATAATATTGTAGCTCTGAATCTGAACGTAATTTTTCATTTTCTTTTTTCAGCTGGTTTACTTCAGTACGTAGTTGTTTGTATTCTTCTCTGTCCGCTTTTAGACGTGTAAGCTCTTCTTTTATATTCAGCACCTCTTCTACCAGTAGGTTTATTGTCGATTTCGTGCTGTTATCCGTATGTACGCTTCTTCTAATATTAAAAATATCTGCTTCCTCTAAACCCGTTTGACTACATTTATCGCATTTGTATGTAGGACTCTGTCTTTTAAACAAGCTGTGCGCGCGCGAGTTCCGTAAGCACCCGCACTATGTTATCGAAAATATAAATTTGTAAATGGATTTTTAACTAACAAGATACGCATATAATTAGAAAATTAATATTCGGAAATGATAAATTAAGAAAACGCCGCTATTAAGTCGCAGTGTACTTTACGCAGACGAATGCTTAAACGAGACTTTGAACAACAACGTAATATCAACTGTGAAAATCAAAGAAAGGAAAATAATCCAAAAAAATATTCGCCCCTACCGAGGATAAACAACATTGGAAATGAGGAAACGATAAGGAAGTATATGAAACAATGCAAAAGATTAACGACATAATTAGTACAAGAATGATCACATTTTAGAGAAACATATTAAAAAAATGGATAACAACAGCCTTGCCAAAAGAATTCTTAACTTCTTCGGCGGCATTTTGAAACGTAGATTTTTATTTTATTTATTATTTCTTTTATTTACAGACGCTCGATTACTAAGATAATTTGCATCTAGGGTTATATGGAGTTAATTAATTCGGTGTCTGCAAGAAATTTTAGTAATATATTTATTTTTCGAGAGTCATCCTGTTAGTACTTTTCTTAGTGAACTGGTTGATATATTGTAAAGGTTTCGATGGTTTGCATATTTTTCACATTTTCTAGTAGTATACGGTTATTGTTATTGGAGGATTACATGTTGGACATTTTGGAGCAAGTGTTTTGTTCAATAGGTATTGTGATGTAAGTAGGGTGTGGCCTATTCGTAATCTAGTTATAGCTACTTCGTCGCGCCTTTTATTTTGTTCCGTGGTTTTCCAGTGTCCTAAGATTGATTTGATTTGAAAAAGATATGTGTGAGCGCACTGGGTCTCCCAGTATTCCTGATATAAAGCGTTGACTTTTTGTGTGTCATGTGGATAGTGCAAGTTAAAATAGATGTCAAACAATGTGGGACGAATACGTCAAGAAGAAATGAAAGATGGAAATAAGTTTAGACATGTAGAATTTAAAAAGATTCCACGAGATTGCGATAAAGAAGACAAGAATGAACGGAAGAAAGAAAGAAGACAGGATGCAAGAATACTGAACAAGGTAAGAAAGGAAAAGGGAGAAATGATTTGTTATTTGGTATTTTATTCCCGCGGTCGAAGTCCATTAAAAAAAAAAAAACTGCAATAACAAAAAAAAAAAATAAACGTGGCGGAATTATAATAAGCGATTGGAATGGAATAATAGTCATTTCCGTATTGTTTTGTAACTCATTCGCTATCATTCAATGCGGGGTATAGTCGTAAAATTTAAAAATTCTGCTGGTAGTAGTTTTCCTTGCTTATATTGTATAAATCGATTCTAATTTGTTTCGGCGCAAATTTGCTCCATGTTCTAATTTATTAATAATCATTAAGAAAAAAATTCTAAACAAGCAATTATTTGCAGACGAATAATAATATAAATGAAATTTTCTCGATCTGAAATTACGCGTACGCTCGATTTTCTATAATATAATTAGGTCGATGGAAAAAAAAATTATTAAAAGTATGAAGTCCCTGTTGTGTGCCAAATTTCCTAGATGGAATCATTACCGTATTAAAATAATGTATACCGTTTTGTCGATGGCGTAAGTTAAAGAAATTTATCGAAAGATTTTTATAACTATAATGATGAGGTTCAACGATAATAAAAAAGTGTCGTTTAAAATGATGCGGTTCAACGATAATAAAAAAGTGTCGTTTAAAATTATGCGGTTCAACGATAATAAAAAAGTGTCGTTTAAAATTATGCGGTTCAACGATAATAAAAAAGTGTCGTTTAAAATTACACGCGGTACATGAGTCAATTAAATTCTTTTTTTTTTCTTTTGTCGTCGAAATGTACACTTTTTTTTTTTTAAAGTTTCCTAATAACTGTTAAAATATTTATATGCTTTCCTTCTCCAATACTATTTCGATTTATCATCAATGCAATAGCAATCTATTTCGGGTAAAAATCACCTGTATTTGTCCGTTTGCGTTATATTTTTAATTTTTTCACCGCTCTATAAATTTATTAAATAAACGTTCCTTCTTATTGTTAAAAAAATTATTTTCATTCGTTTGTCCGATCTACTCGATTATGTGTGTTTGAGTTTTATATCGACACAGTTGATATAAGGCTAAGTAAATTCACTGAAACTGAACACTGAAAAAATTGAAGCCATTCATTTTTCCAGAAGGCACCTCTTGCCGGAAATTGTAATTAACGGTCGAAGTATTAAATGTGTTAAAGTTTGTCAAGTATTTAGACGGCACTCTAGACTAGCGTTTCAATAATCATATCAATTATCGATAATGCTTACAAAGCTATTCGAACTCGTTCATCTATATTTCATCGAAGGTCCTATCTCACTGTTAGGAATAAAAAATTACTACATACAACTAGTAAACATGTGCATGTTCCGTTTGGTTTTCAATTTCTAACTGTACATGTTGTAAATTAGAATTATTACAAAACCGACATTTCAGAATTTCGTTTAACGTCACCAGGTTTGCCAGAGTTACGCATTGTCAACTAAACCTTCAGCTCTTATTTTTCTATATCAACAAGCTTTCTAAAAAATGTTATGAAAATTGTAAAATTCGCGAAATTGAATTAATTAAAGTCATAGGGGACTATAATATGGCCAGCTTATATAATCGATATACGCACTACAAATATCGCCGACTAAAACATCGATTTTTAACATAATTTTTATTTGTTATTTTATATATTTCTTTATTTATATATTAAGTAAATTAATTGTAATTCATTTTTCAATTTAATTGCACGCTATTGGTGTTTCTCATTTTCTTTTTCTTTTATTGTAGCAGTGTTTTTTTTTTCCAAATTTTCCCGTATTATATCGTCGTTGTTTTTATACGTTGCACACTATGTTATTATTATTACAACATTAGCTACTAAGTTTAATTCTGTGTACTTAGTATACAATGTGTTGTATTTTATGTTTACAATTTAAATAAATCATATTTTCTTCTACTTCTAGTAAATATTTTTGAAAAAATAACTGATGATAATAATAATAATTAATAATAATAATAAAATTTCAAGACAGTACATTTCAAAAAGAAATATTAAACAACTATTACGAATGAAATATTAAAATAATTAAATAAACGGATAAAATAATTTTTGAGAAAATAAAAGTTATAATAACGACATAGGATAAAATGAAATCAGTACATTATTTCTTTATAGCCACAAGTGACCTTCATTTACATATGTACATGTAACTTTTATAGTTAAATTTAACATAAATATATTTACCAGTGCCCTATATTCAGAAACACCTAAATACACGATAATAATAATAATAACATGAAGAAGAACAATATCCGTCGTATTTCTAAATCCCATAAACAAATGAAGGAAATAAATATTTTTATCTATCTTATTTTTAAATTCATATATATATATATATATATATATATATATATATATATATATATATATATAAATATATATAAAAGAAATCGATACATACTTTATTTTAAATTTGTAATTTTAATTAGGCAAGAAAGTAGATTATCTTAGTGTAATTAATGTTGCCACGGCTTGTATCAGGCGCTAGTTATTTATTTCCTTTTTTTTTTTTTTTTTTTTAGAATTAATATAAAGGTTTTTTATATTCTTCCATTATTGATGCATTATAAATGTTTTCAGAAAATTTAATATTTTAAAATTAATGAATATATGTATGCATTTTTGTACGTTCGAAATCACTGTTACAGAGTTGTATTAAATCGTCTCAGGTATGCAAAATTTTCTGATATGCATTCAGAATTGCGCATTTTGTATTTACTTTTGTATATAAATAAATTATTCTAAAAATTTTACGATTAATCAAGTTGAAGATAGGACGGCACGCTAAGTCTCCCCATGTGTGATTCTGGATATAAACATCATAGAATGAAGCGTAGATTATTTTTATAATATTTCGTGTTTATTTCAATTATTTTTATTTATACAGTTACTTTTATAAGTGTGTGTGTGTGTATGATATTCAGGTATATGTGATTAATATGTATGAGTGTATGTGTTCATGTATATTTACATTTTTCTTGTGTTTTTTTTTTTGTTTTTCCCTGTAAAAGCGAATATTTATAATATGTTTTATTATTGTTTGCTTTAATACAGCGCTAGTAAAAAAAAATGTTTTTTTTTATTAATACATTTTTTTATTCAAATTAATGTTTTACACTTTGTTTCATTTACAGAGCTACAGTGCACCACCAGTTTAGGCTTAATTTGTGCACTACAATACTTTACAATACTTTATAATAGATAATAATATAAGTAACCGCTTATACACTCACACTTTCGCGAGCTATACGCTGGGTGTACAGTATGTATAAATGTGAGAATTATCTGTATATGATACATATATACACAGATACATATATATATTCCTTGTACATACATTTACTAGTTGCATGTGTGAATAATGAAACATACCTAAAGCATTATTGAACAAAAAGTTCTTACGAACATACATACATACGCATACATCAATACATGTATACATGTATGCGCGCAGAAGTATATTCAGTCTATATATATAATTATATTCGGTGCTAAAAAGTTTTATCACTGTTTCGTTAGGCGCTGGTAGAAAACTTTAGTAAAACTAGAATTTCTTGCGTAGTACACCAAAAACAAATAATTGAAATTTTCGGGCAGTAAGTTCTAAATTAAATTAATTTATGTTTATTATATAATGTTTGAGTACACATGGTCAGCAGTTTTGTACTGCGCCACATTCACACTTGTCATCCTTACTTAAATGAAAAATAGATAAGACCCAAATTTTCCATGCCCCGGTAATAATTGGGTAATGTAGAAATAAGCTTGAATATGCTGCAAATTAATTACACGCTTATCGTGCTATTTAAATAAAGTTATTTCTTTTATATGTATTATATATATATATATATATATATATATATATATATATATACGTATGGATACGATTAAAGTGAAGATTTTATCAACTCGGGAAATACGTAAATAATTCTGCAATCAGTGTGGTTTAGACGAAAGAGACTCAAATGAAGCTTTTTAAACAGATTGGCACTTACTGGTTTAACATTTTACTTCGCAGTAACCTATGTACTTATTTACGATTATACACATAGTTTATGGATAATTTTTCGGGTCCTTAAATTTGAATAGTTTTGTCTATTATCTGTCTTTTTTTTTTTTTTGTGACGTTTGTAATTTATTTTTCTTCTGTTATCTTGGTTATGAACTTGACCTTTACAGGTGACGTTTTCTTTTATTTTTTTTCATTTTTGTAGCACTATGCATAGACCAAATCGCGATAACGGTTATTATTAATGTCGGTCGACAATTTGCGTGTTTCCACGAGTATCTATGTATATATATGTTTGAATGTAGTGGTGAATTTGCCTTTGTTCGTTCCGAATGTATAAAATAAATTCAGGAAGATTGCGTGCATTTCATTCATGTTTATCATCCCTAACTTTAGGCAGTGAGAGTATTATTAAGATTAAAAGTAGTAAAATAATCCCGACTTCATTAAACTATGCTGCCCTATTTCAGCCCGTGCACGCAGCTTCTAAACTCATAATTCTTAACCCATATATTTTTTTTTTTATCAAAGAGAAAACTCGTTTAAACAATACCGATTCGTACTTACATAATGAGAGTTATATATATACTTGTGCGTTGGTGTCTGACACAGCGAGATAGGTACGTGCATGATCCATCCGCTAATTTCTGAAAATCTAAAGAGCAATATATATATATCTTTCTCCTTATTTGCTGAATTATGTGACGAATAATTCATTCATTACATATCCTCTCTCTCTCTCTCTCTCTCTCTCTATATATATATATATATATATATATATATATATATATATATATATATATATATATATATGTATAAGTGACACGCGTCCGTGTGTATTTTAACTATACATCTGCTAATTTCAAATATTTGATATAAATATGAAAATCTGACCAATATATATGTATGTATGTATAAATTTTTCCCGTGATTTGTTGAATTACAAAAAATAATGTTACGAAAAAGTTATTAGTTCCCAATTGAAAATGTCTGTATCATGTATTGTACAGACAATCGATAAAAATAAATAAATGAATACTTTTGGAAATAAGTATGACTTTTTATTTGGAATAGAAAAAAAAATATACAGAAATAAAAAAAACTATGTAGAAGGTAGCGAAATGACGAATCCGAAATTTGTAGAAAAGTTTTTTGACACTGTAAATTGAGATGAACTGTTCAAAGAGACTCGAAAAATTTGTAGGTGTAAATACGAGATTATACAGATAATGTATAAATTGTTTGCGAAAAGCAGGAAGCGATATTAAGAATGAAGGACATAGGAGGAAAGTAATCATTGCGATGGCTAGACGAGAATGTTTACTAAACGCGAAATTTTGTTCAATGGTATCGTGTATCGACCTTAGACGCCACCGGTCGTATGTTATTCCGTATTAGAAGAAATAGTTGAAAAGAGTTTCAGAAATTCGGATCAGTCGTGTGAGAATCATCGGAAATAGTAGTGAAATAAAAATGAAGAAGGTTGTGTATGAGATTGTACGGCAGGATATTCGTGGACAACAGCTGTAAGTTGTTCTAGAAATTTAAGCGTGCAGCTAATTGATGATAAAAATGGGCTGGTTCCATTATGTGCGAGAACATAAATGTTGAAATAAGAGAGAAAATTAATAAAATATCACGTTATAAAAAACACGAGTGATTATTAATGGTAATTATAACAGACATAATAATAATAATAATAATAATAATAAATGGTAAATAGTATATAATTAATCAATCAATCAACATATTTCAGGGAATGAAGTTACAAAAGTAAACATTTAGATATATATAATGCTCGTAAATGCGCGTCATGTACACGAGTAGCAAACTAAATCAGATAAGAGTTGTATATCATAATATTAAACAACAATATTTTAAACATAAATTATAAATAAAACTTTTTCTCGTAGTAGAATTTGTAAAGCTAATAAAATTTCATCCTCGCATAAGAATATTAACGATAATAAGTCTATATATATAAAATATGCATCGGTCTACAAATTAATACCAAAAATCCAGTGTAACAACGTGTAATAGACGTATGAAATTATAAAAATATATCTAATGAAATTTGAAAATATCTATCTATCTATCTATCTCTATATATATATATATATATATATATATATATATATATATATATATATATATATATATATATATATATATATGCGTATACGACATATAAATTCATAAATAAAACGATAATTAATCCAATAAAGTTTGAATGAAAATAGAAATGTTTACTATTACGACAATTATGCTAAAACACAGTCTCCTAATTTACGTGACAATGAACGTATTAAGTTAAATAATGTTTAATTTTACGATAATAAACGAAATAAGAAAAAAAAAATAGATAGAACAAGAAAACAAAATTTAGTAGGGAGCAAAATTGTTTACGCTGATGAGGCCTCCAAGTTGATATTAATAAACAATAACAACTGATTTATAATTTTGATCGAGATGTGACATACTTGTATTAGTAACTTACGTAGTTTTTTATAGTTCTTTAAGTCAACCTTGATGTGGTTGGGTAGTGAATTAAAGAGAACAGTTCCGATGTCTAGATCTTTGCAACATATTTACGGAAATGAGGAAAGTGATACCATCATAGACACCAGTGTTGAGGATGACTTGATTTTGCATACATAATTTAAGAGTTCAACGGTATATAAACAGCGAAGCGGCGAGTATTTACTTTTAGATATAGTATGGAGTACAGATATTCTTTAGTAGAATATTTTGCAAACGTATTTACGAAGTTCTTTCTTAAAAAGTATTGTCGTAATAATCTACAATCTTGCAATTTAAATATTAAATACTAAACATGTATTTATAAGATGATCCTTTAAGCTAATGCGTACCTTTATTATTAACTCATTCAATTATATACGGTATCTGCGTGAAATTTTAATGCTAACAAAATTGTCTATTTTGTGGTTAATATGAAACGTCCCAATTCTAGAAATATAGATATAAACACGTTGAAACTTATCTAGTGTCATTTTAAAGAAGTATCGTATGATAAATACGCTGTATAATATTTATAATTGATAATGCGTGATTAGGATCGATAGTTATTTTAACGTCATTAATAAATAATACTAATTAAACCGTATATTTTATTTTTTTTTTCGTTTTTTTTTTGTTTGTTTCAAAACTATAATCGTAATTTTTAAACATTTTATTTTTATCGTTACGTTTATATTTAGCACTTAAAATATTATTACGTTTAGATGTAACTGTGATCTTATATTAAAAATTCAGTTAAATTTTATGGTCGGCAGTCATGTATATGAATAATTTATAATTTATATATATATATATATAAAACTTTCATTTATATGTTATATATATATATGTGTGTGTGTGTGTGTATTTGTGTTTGTGTATTGTCTTTTTAACATGTGTCTATAAAATACGTACATTGAAATGCAAAGCTTGAAAATTTAGTTATTCTTATTTTTTCCTGTATACTATCGTGGAAGTACTTCGGGCTAAAATTTTAATTTGCCTAAGTGTTCTAACGGTGACGTAGTTTATCTGAGGTGGAAATTTTATGTTTACCAACGTTAAAATTGATGAATTGAAACGGGGTGTGCTAGCGGTAAATTACTAGATTGAATAATCATCTTTGGTTTGGTCTACTTTCTGGTGATCTATCAGTCTTCTGAATTTTAAACTTTTAGAATCTTCTTTAAGTTAGCATATACAAAGTGCGTATATACATATGTATATATATGTGTATATATATATATATAAAACGATATGACGAAACGATAATATATCAAAAAAAAATGGAGAATAAACAGATATTGTGATGTCGTTTTTTAGTCAGGTACGTTATCTGTCTGTCATTCATTTATCGTCTGGGTTTTTTGATTCCTATGCCAATGTAATCAAGAGTCAACAACCGCCGGATAAATAATACAATTCACCAAATTTCTTTTAAACTTACCTTATCTGGTCTTTATAATATCAACATGGAATACATATGTTAAAGATATATATATATATATATATATGTACATATGTATCTTTCTATATACGTGTATATATATATATATATATATATATATATATATATATATATATATATATATATATATATATACACGTATATATTCATATGTATGTATCGTACTATATATATATATATATATATATATATATATATATATATATATATATATATATATATATATATATATATATATATATATATATATATATATATATATATATATATATATGTATCGTAATATATATATATATATATATATATATATATATATATATATATATATATATATATATATATATATACACGTATAATTTTTGTACTTATACATATACTTTATATATATCCGTATTCATATATATGTATATACCTATTCGTATATATAACATATACGTGTATTTGCGTAAATTTTATATATATATATATATAACACGTGAATATATATATATACAGTTCTGATTTTGTACAATGGCCATGTGTATCTACGTACATATATATAATTATTATTTCGAATTAGCCACTGATGGACTATGTTATCAACTTGTCCTGCCATTTTTCTTCTTTTTTTTTTCTCCATACGGCTTTCATCCTTTCATTGTGTCTTTTTTTCGTTCTTCGGTCCACAAAATACCAGTTCTTCCTCCCTGCTTTTCAGCGAAACCGTTACAAACAGTACTTTCTTTAATTTTAATCGCTGTTCTACATCTTCAGGCATAATATTCAGTTCGGTCATGTCATTTTTAGTCTCTGTATACTATGGACCATCCATTTTTAGTTTTGCATGTACTTAAACAATCTTCCGGTTAGCCTGCTGGCCTCCATCCTTTGCATATGTCCATAAAATCGTATTCTTCTTTTCGGGATCGCGGTAATAATTTTTTCTACATGTTGATATATTTCTCGATTACTTCGTTTTATATATTTTTCACCTTGTTTCACTTTTCCTTTCTTCTTACGATCTGTCTTTCTCCGATTTCAAGCTGTTCATTTAATCCTTTTTAGTTCATTTTTAGGCCATCCGCTGCATATAATACCTGTGGTCTGATCACAGTTGTATAGTGTCGCAGTTCAGCATTTCTTGATAAAAATTTCTTATTATATACTTATTTTGTTAAATAAAATGCTGCCTTCGTTCGATCGATCCTGTATTTGATTGCTTCTCTTTCTGATGCATTCTGCTCGATTAATTCTCCCATATATTTGAATTTATTAACACTTGACCAAATTTAGTTTTTAATTTATCAGGAGCTGCTGTAATATTTGTTATAAATTTGGTTTTTCGAAGGAAATTTGTAGCCCAGCTTTATCCGATTGTTCTTTTAATAATTCTATCTGTCGCTTTGCTGTCTCCGTAGATTCTGCTATTATTGCCAGATCATATAACAAAACCTAGTCTATTGGAAAAATTGTTCTTTTTGTATCCTAGTCTAATATTCCCAGTGATATTTTCATCACTCATAGCTTTTCTCCATTCTCTTATAACTTTTTCAAGTGTACAGTTAAAGAATAAAGGTGAGACAGCCCATTCCCCCGTCTAACTCCTGTTTTTATTTCAAACTGTTTGGATATTTCACCTCTAAATTTCGCTTTAACATATGTGTTTGTTAAAGTTTTTCTTATTAAGCTTGTGGTTTTTCATCCAGACGAATTGTATCATCCCCCGAAGCCCTATTATTCTTCAATGATTTAATTATATTCGTAGTTCAGGAGCGTTTCAAAATATTCTGCCAATATTTCGCAATTTTTTTGTTACTAAATGCAATCTTGATTTTTGTCTTTGAACCTAAGACACGGGTATAAAAATTTATTTACACTTTGTTCGATTCTACATAGCTGATCACTGTGATATTTTCTTTCCACATTTCTGATGACTACCTCTTTCCTCGTTTCTATGAAATATGTCTTATTATTTACGTTCTTATCTGCGTTTCACGTTTTCAATGCTTGTTGCCTTTTCATAACGGCCGCTTCACATTCATAGTTTCACCACGAATGTTTTCTTACTTTTGTTCAGCTACGTGTTCTTTTAGCGGTTTGAACCAATACCTCTTTTATTCAATATTCTCCGGATTCCTAGTATCTAATTTGTCCTTAAATTCAGACCCTTTTTTAACTTCATTGTATCATACTTGCTCATTTTTGTTTTAATTTCTTTTCTTGTATTCCTAGGTTGAAATTTTAATTTTAGAATGTGGTCTGAATCCGGATGACTATTTCTTACAATTTCTACATTTTGTATCTCCTTTGTGGATACTTTTGACACCGCCACATGGTCTATTTGAAATTCGCCTAATTTAGAATTTGGAGACGTCCATGTTTTATATATATGATACTCCAGTAAGGAGTACATAAGGCTATTATTATTTTTATAGGGGATTCTTGTCAGCGTGCATATATCAAAGCTATTATTTATTTTTCTTGAACTTTAATTTTTTTAAAAAAAAGCATATCCACTGTTTTGCATCTGGACGATTTATTATGATATTATTTTGACCTTGTAAATGTGAATCATTCGAATGTCGTTTTAAGTGATTATTTTCAAAGTACGTTTGCATTAGTAAATGTCGATCGAGATTTTTATAAGAATTATATTGCCGAATTTGGTAAATAATAAAATCGTAAAACGGCCGTTTTGTAATTTTGTTTTTAAAATATCGAATAATAAAATAAAATTTTTTCGCCAGTTATTCTGCGTTTTTCGATTAATAATAAAGCGAAAGTAAACACGATCGTAAATAAGTCGACTGAAATTGACCATGCGATCGATAAAATCTGTTTAATACGACCTTAATAATTTTAATGTAACATATTTACAGTAATGTAACATATTTACAGCGCGAATTTTAAAACGATAGTCAACGATTTTGGTCAATTCTTCTACCCCCGCGTTATTATCTCGATACCCCGTCCGTCTCTTGATATTTCAAATTGTGTTCCATGCGCATCGATTATCGCAAATCTATTCGCGCTACCGTTCGTTTGTATTCCGAACATCATTTATTCGAAATAGGCATTATTTTCAATTCTTCCGTTCATCTATTATCTCCGGAAACAACCTTCCTGTGGGTTCCAGCACATTTTGGGATTACTGGAAGCAACCTGGCAGACAAAGCAGCCAAGGAAGCAGCGTTATTCTTACTTGCTCCGAACATACCGGTATCACCAGCAGACTTCGTTCGACACCTACGATTTGCTTTCATAAACCTATGGAACAACCGACGGGTCAATACCCCATCATCGAATCAACTGCGTTTAATTAAATCAACCATCCGACCGCGGTAGATTCATTCTAACCGAGACGAAGTGACGATTTAGTCATCAGCCGACTTCGATTGGAACATACAAATATTACCCGCATCTACTTAATACAAAAAACAACAGCTCCGGTATGTTCATCGTGTAAGATCAACATCACAGTCCAACATATACTCCTAGACTGTACTCAACATGCTCATCTCAAATCAGCGTTGAATCCACCGACTTCTCTGTCAAACTTGCTACTCGACGATGATCAAGTCCTAAGAAATGTCATACCTTCTTCAGTCAAACGCATGAAACAACATATAAAATGTTCTCGATGTTATAAATAAATATAATTTTCCGTGCCTCTGGCCTAAATCGCCATTTACGACATGTAAATTTAGTGTTATTGTTATTATTATCATCATCTCCGATGAAAACTGCATTTTCTTCAACGGCCAGACCAACGCGAGCAACTTTCTCAAATTCCTTTATATCAATCACTTATCAACTTTCTCCCAACCTAAATTTCATTAATTTACTCGGATCAAGTCTTCATTTCTAGCCATATTGACATTTAAAATTCAATCATCTGTTTTTAATTGTTACTTTGTAGTTCCCAAATTAAAAAATAATAATAATAATAACTAGCTTTGTACTTAATTTCTGTTTTATTACTTATAGTCTTTCTAATTTTTTGTTTCCGCGTATAAAATACCTCATTAATTTTACGTATGTATTACTTTTATTATTTTTAATTCGAACACGTCGTTATTGTCGAAAATATTAGTTTATTCAAACGAAATTAATATTTTTTAATAAATCAAAAAATATTTTCAGTTTTCTTTTCTTCGCTTATTATTTAAATTTTATATAATTTTATCCGAAGGAACTGATCTCGGTCGATAGAAATACTCGCAAAACTTGAGACAACAAGGGAAATATTTCTAAACAGGAAAAATTTAATCAATAGAAAAGGTCTAAACCTTTACTTACGTCTTCCTCGTATACTATTACGTCTGATCAATGTTACACTACAGTATCGACAGTTGAAATGAAATAGCAGCCTTTGAAATATACGCTAATGACGGTACTTCACAACGGAACTTAGCGAAAATGATCGTTTTGGATTGTAAAAAACAAGATTATTTGTATCGTTAAATTATAATAATCAACGGGTGATATTAACTATCTGTAAATTTTTTGTTAAGACGAAATATTACGATTAATCACAAGGGTCCTTTGGTATGTTTTTAACTCAACTCTTCACAGTGATCCCAACATCAGTTGCGTACGTAGCGAAGATTTTTTAAATACACATCTCATCCAAATACGTTGGTTTCTGAACTGTTAAACACCTCCGGACACTGGCCCCGGTTGAAGCGAGTTAAATCTGTAGACCTTACAGATATGTAACATCTTGACTTCTCCTTTCCTGTTTGCCTGTTATTAAACCAATTACTTAATGGCCTGTATAAATTGAGGAGAAATTAAAAAAAAAAACAACTAAAATCAGGTCAATTTGGATAATGTGTTTTCATAACAAAATAAAAAGGGCATTAAACGCGACGAGTTCGATGCGGTGTATAAACCTCCCCACTACTTTCTCTCTGCTGGTTATGCGTATTTGTCCTCTAACTAGATTTTCTCGTGGTATAAAAGTCCGATTTTCTCTTATTACGATTATTATTATTTAACTTTTAAACGAACTGATGAATTTATTCGGACTTAAGTTACAACGTTTACGAATAGGATGATGATTACTTTATTTTATTCCTTTTATGATCTTGCAATTTTTTTTTTTTTTTAATAAATGGGGTGCTTTACGGCTTACCTAACGTGATACTGTCGAAGACTGTTTATATTTCAAACAAAGATGATACTTCTCTAGAAATAATTCTATGTGAGAAAATAATTGTAGATTATCCAGACGGCGAGATACATTATACAGAGGTGTAATATACGGATAACGTAAAGCTCTGAACGTAACGACGCCACAGCAGAGCATTAAAAAAAAATGTGGTCGAAGTTGCAGATTTTCCGTTAAGAATGGAGAAGGCAGAAGAAAATTTTAAATTGCATACAGAAAAAACGATCGGGGGTTAACAAATGATGTCCAAGTCATAATCTATTGAATGCTGTCAGTATATATCAGTTCTTAATGATCCTTGTCCTCAACAACGTCTTATTAATAAAGAAAAGATAACAAGTTAAACAATGTAGTCTTGATTATATAAAAAAAAAAAAAGATAAAAAATAAAAATTACTAGCGATACGTTTTTAAACGATTAAATTGTTCATCGAGTAGCTGATAGGCGAATATATCACCGACATAACATCGATCGTAATAAACATACTGGCACGATGTTGCCATATTTAATTCATAACAACAACAAGAAGCATTTATTTATTATTTCGTACATAGAACGACATATAATATTTATATGCAACTAAACTACTAAGTTAACATAATTATAAAATAAATATTACATTTGTTGAAGTTCTGATGGTTCTGTGGCATTAAATATCTCTTTTAATACTATGACGTTATCATTTATAAGATATTACACTACAGTTATAATGGTCTTCTTTTCGTCTTCAATCCGTCGTTTGATTTGTGACCTTTTTGTCCAACCAGGTATTGAAATTTTCTTTGTTCGGACTTTCTTTTTAACTAATAATGATGATGATGATAATAATACGGTAAAAATTTCTGTGTTAGATTAATTAAAAATTTACTGGAGCTGTATGTAAATCGTATTCTATATTCGTTGCTGCATCGATTACAAACAAAAAAAAAGCATCTTTGGTTATTCTACCACACGAGTCTGTATCGTGATCTTTTATAGAAATTTTCCAACACCAATAGAAGGAAGAAATCATATATATATATATATATATATACACGTTTATGAAAAAACCGTCAGAAAACACTTCGTAAAAAGCTTTATCTGGATTATGGCATTGCATGGATCGGAGACATGGACGGTTTTAAAAAGAGAAAACGATAAGCTCAGAGCGTTCGAAATTGGCGCCGAATGTTAAGAATACCTTGGAGGAGTAAAATATCTAATAACGAAGCTTTACAATTGACACGCGAACGTCGTGAAATAGAAAACACGATAAAAAAGAGAAGAAACGAAAATTGCATCAGACATTCGGAATGGATGACAACATTAATTGAAGGAATGATGAACGGAAGACGAAGTAAAGGCAGACCACGAATTGGATATATGGATCAAATTAAAAATTGCGAAAGTTATGTCGTTATAAAAGCACGTCTCGTAGAAGGATCTAATGTGCTATATGTTACTCACCCACCAAACCGCAAGGTTGAGGAGAGAAAGAAGAAGATATATATATATATATGCAGTTAAGTAGAAGTACAAAAAAGCTTAATTTAAAAATTAAGTTAATCGTTCTGAAAAAATAACAACTTTTCTTAACCGATACTTTTAAATCATAAAAATAAAATAGAATAAGGTTTATTTCGATATTAAATTCTATAAATTATGAAAAATTTATATGTACATAAATATGTGCCAAGTATCCTCAAAGTTGCCATGACAGCTAAATAAAAGGCAAACGATTTTACAAAAGTGAAGAAAAAGAAAGTAATATAAAGCCAGGAAAAATAAAAAATAAAAAAAAACCTAACTATTAATTCGTATATTAATTTTAATTTAACACGCGTATAATTCGTGCAGTGTATATTAAGAACTGGTTTAATCGTATAATAACGTTAAAAATCTGTGCTTAATAGTAGGACCACGTTTACATTTATCGTAGGCATATTGTAATTATTACCCGAATTAAAATTGTCACGATACATATTTATCATAAAATTTTTTCGATAAGTTATAAATATCATGGTAAATAATAAACATCTAAATAAAACGTTTAATGATTTTAACTCCTTCCTTGTTTATTTTTTTAAAAAATCACTATATTCCACGCTTTTCAAATTACGATTTTAAATGTCACAGGAATATTTACAAGTTGAATTCGTATACTGTATTTTAGTTCGGATATTCTGTAATATCAGTTTTGAATTAACTGTAATTTTTGTAAGTACTGTCAGATATACTTACTTCTTATTAATTGAAAAAAAGATGAGAACGATAATTAAAAGTTGGCGAAAATAAGATGTACTCCAAATTTGCCTGAATCAATTCATCGATCTGCAATGAATCTTAGTGGTAAATCCGGAAACAGTCGTTGGACACAAGCAATATCAATACTGAAAGACATTCTTTATCAGAACTATATGCCTGCGAAGCTGCCGTGAATCTCACTGAATATCGAAGTAAATCATTCGTTACTCCAAGTAGATCTTCTTAACAATCCTTCTAATATATTAGATCAATTCAACGACCACTAAATGATTTTCACAGATGGTTCTAAGTCAAATTCTCGTGTAGGATGTGCAGTAGCATCCTCCAACGAAATAATAATCATATTTCCACTACCTCTACATTTTTCAATCTCCTCGGTTGGACTTTATGCTATAAAACCAGCTGTAATTTATATACAAGATTCTGTTGGCAGAAATTCTAAGTAGTCTGTCGTGGCCACTGACTCTCATTCTGCAATCACCAGCATCAGTAATTATAAGTGTAAAAATCAACATTCGGTGGTCAAGGAAATAATCGGCATCCTATCTACCGGTCTTTCCCCTCAATCATTATTTATATGGGTTCCAAGTCACACTGGTATTGCTGGGAACGATCTAGCAGATACAGCAGCTAAAGAGGCGACTTATATGCGGGCTGCTCCTGATCTTCCAATAGATCCAAAAGATATCCGCATCATAATAAACGAACAACTCCGCGCGAAATGAATATATTGTGGTTATTAACACCAATTACAAACAAGTTACGCTCATTTAAACCTGATACTAATTTATGGCGATCTCCCCCTTCGTTGACGCGACATGAATAAATAGTCATTCGTCGTATATTACTATGACAAACTTATAATTTAGATAATACGTCTGTTATTTTTATCAATTCCCGTTGGTAAGGATAAGCTTTTAAACCACGATTAAGAGTTATTTGGTCGTTATGGAATTATATATATATATATAAATGTGTGTGTGCCACTGTACAGCACGTTGTTTGCGGTTCAGAAGAGGCTGATGACGGGCTAAATTCTTTAACACATATATGCATGCGTATTCATAGATTAATTGATAACAAATTAATCATAAGTATTTTTAAGATTACAGATGTACATATATATATATATATATATATATATATATATATATATATATATAATATACATATGTATGAGTGTGTGTTATAAAAATCGTAATTTATTAAATTAACAAGAGCATTAATTTTTTCTAAGTCATTAAGACATTACTTCGTAGTTCTAGAAAAGTGTTTCAAATGCACGTAGAATAAAATTTAAATAAGAAAAATAATGAATACAGTTAATGTATTATAAGACAACTGTATGTTAATACGTCTAAAATGCATTGAAACATTTATCGGGCAATTATTTATGGTCGGTGAAGTTGTAACACAATTAGCCTTGGTAATGTAATTATGTTCAGATGATGAATTAGGCACGTTTAAATATTGCAATGATTTAGTAACTAATTTTTATTCAGATTGCATGAACGTATTTAAGTAATTTAAAGTTTAAAATTAATTTTATAATTGTGTAAAATAAAGTAATTTTAAAACTAATTTCTCTCCAGATTGTATGAACGTATTTAAGTAATGTAAAATTTAAACATGACCATATTTAATAAAACTGTTCGAGGACTGAACTTTTTTTTCTACGCCGAAGAAATAATAATTACGATATATATATATATATATATATATATATATATATATATATATATATATATATATATATATATTTATATTGAGATTGTATCTACTATTAAAAACCATTCCATTATGCGTTTTTATAAATATATTTTATTAAATTTTCTTTACCTAATTTTTAAAATTCGTTCATTTGTGTATTCTTAAATGAAATTAATTGTTAGATATTATTGGGTCTGAGTTAATTTCCTGATGGTGAATATTTAATGATGTTCATTTTCAGTTTATCCTATATTTTCCATTTATGAGGTAAAAATCGATAATTTCGGTTTCTGTCTGACATTATATGTTGGAATCGCCAGTATGCTACACACACATACACACGACATTTTATAAATGTGTTGATTTCTTGACAAAGAAACTTATTTCACCGAGTTTCTTACGTTCCACCAATATTTTCGACGACTATATTTCAGGCGTCTGAAATATGATGTTTTCCATTATTTCTCTTTTGTATTCTTTATTCTTCTATTTATATATATATATATATATATATATATATATATATATATATATATATATATATATATATATTATTTAGTACTCGTTTGTTATTCCTAGAAAATAGTAGAACTGAAAAGTAAAAAACCTTAAAGAATTCTATAAGGCATTTCAGTTTGTCCTATTTATTCAGTCGAATGCTCGTCTTTGTTCATTTTGTTATTCTAGGTTATAAAAAATGTTTGTGTTTGTTTTTGACGGTTTATACTAATCTTAGCGAAATAAATGAAAGTAACTTTAAATCCCTTGGAATTTTTAAAATTAGAGCATTCCAATTTAATGTTTACGGAGTGATTACTTTTTTTCTTTCTATATTGCTGCCTGTATTTGCAATGTTTTTCAATCTCTTACTGTTTCTTTAAAGTAGTGCACTACGTAGACCTTTTTATATGTATAGAATAGATGAAAGACAATGACTTTATGCATTAAACTAAACTAGAGTAAGTTTATGTTGAACTATTCAGTATAAATACCAAAGACTCGTTGACGATGCTATTTGAGCTAAATTAGTCGTCGATCAAAATATGACTGAAATTGAATTTGCAAAAGACAGAGATCGTACCATACAGTCCGATAAGATATCAATAATGAAAAACGGTGAGGTGGTGGACGCGATAGAATGAGCTAAATATATTTGGGTAAGGTAATAAGAAAAATATTACAGGCGGAAATATTGAGAAGAATAAATCTGACAAGAATAGAGTTTAGTAAGTTTAATTAACGAAGGTATGTAAATTTATAATTATGCCATTTTATGTTTTTATCGTACAGAGTAAAAAATTCAGTAAGCGGAATTAAATCGGAAAAGTGCAAACAATGTTGAACATTCGACTTAAAAATAAACGAAATCTCAGTTAGATCATAGAACGAACTTAAGTAATTGATATTATAGAACAGATTATCAAACGCAAATGGAAGAGGATTGAATAAAATTCTACAATGATGCCCGATGAAGTATAAGAGAGGGGCGGAATGCTACTGGCGGGATGGAAAGGTGATATTGTAAAAACAGGGTAAGTTAAGTTGGGTTAGGTTAGATTAGGTTAGGTTAGATTAGGTTAGGTTAGATTAGGTTAGGTTAGGTTAGGTAAAGCGCAGAACAGAAATCGGTAGAAAGCATGGTCTCCAAACGACTTATATACCGCTTAACAGAGCGTTTGATCTCGTCTCTCACATATGGGATATTCAAGTCTCGGTGCAAAGTATCGTTAGATACGTACCAGGGTGACGAAACAATCAGTCTTATGATCCTATTCTGAAACCGTTCTATTCGATTTATGTGTATATCTTTTGCGCAACCTACCAACATTAAACCATATAACTATTTTATATACTAGAAGCTTGTTTTCTAATGACAAACTAGGGTACTTGTCAAGAAGCCAATTTAGTTCTTGTAGTTTTATGATTCACTGTTTTCTTTTTTGAATAACATGATTCTACCACGTTAACTTGCTGTCTAAATGAATACCTTGATATTTTACATATTTTTTCTTAACTAATAATTATCTCATTTGTTTATAACGGTTGATTTGTAAAATCAACCTGCGCACATTTGGTTTACCTTTATACACCGACGTCTCAGCCAGGTTTCAACGTTCAACAAAGATGTTTGTAATTATTTTTTATGTTTCTTTTTATTGTCTTTTCCAGTAGTTAACACTGTTGTATCGGCTGCAAACGTAGCTGTTATTACATTATTATCAACTGGAAAATCGACAGAGTAGATTAAATAAAGTACTCCTCGAGGCACGTCAGCAGCTACAGGGTAGATATCGGAATATTGATTTAGAATTTTAATCTGGCATGTACAATTTTCAAGGTAGGATTTGAGGAGGAGATAGTAAGCATTCGGTACTGGTTTTCTTCGGTTTATAAAGTAGACCATAATTATTTCAAGGATTTTTGAAAAGATTGGGAGCAAGAAAATGGGTCTATAGGATGAAAGCTCGTCTAGTGCCTTACCTGATCTTAGTATAACCATTATTTGCGCTAATTTCCCGATAAAGGAAAATACTGAAACCGTAAAACAGCCTAAGAAGCAATATATCATTTTGTAGTAGTTCCATTTACTGTAATTAAATAAAATCGTTGACTTTTTTAATTTTTAAATTTATTAATTGTATATTTGATTTCGCTGGGAGACGTTGACGTAGTAAGTGGACTTAAATGCAAAAGTACGTTTAAAAAAATCCTGTATGTCCATTGCGTTATCAGACTGTAAATTAGGTGTAAAAACGTCGGACAAGTATTTAGCCAATACCTTGAGTTTTTCATCGTCAGCTCTAGCCCTAAAATCGACGGGCTTGCAAATTGGAGGAAGAGATTAAATGGGTTTGTTTCGACTGTTGATCGCTTTTCAGAGAAACTGTAATTTGTCGTCTGTGTAGATAAAGGATTCTGTAGACAGCGTTGAAAGAATTTATTTTTGAATCTTTTTAAGTAAGGTTTTTAGTTATTTTGACTTTTTATTTAAAATTGTTTTATAAAATAAATGTTGGAAAGATTGCCATTTTCTACGCTTGATTCTTTTTTCTTTCACCAAATCTAGTACGTGGCACGGTATAATTTATTTTATTTTACTTATTTTTGGAGTAGATTTCCATGCAATACTCTGCACGCAATAATTACTGGCCTATGGAATTTTATAAATGTTGTATTTATGTATTTCATAATTCTATCTGAATATTTTTATTTACACGACACCTGAAACAGTAAACGAAATAATATTATTAAATGTTCGTAAAACATTAAATTTTTCTCAGCTAATTTTTAAATAAAATGTATTTCCTACGCAGTCGAAAATGATATATTTATTCTCTAAACGAACGTATTGAATTGTATTAAACAGATTTTCCTATATGATTATAGTTATTTATTCATACATCGTAACTATGTACATAAACGGTATTATTAAAGATTTTTTTTTGTTATCCTACATGTACAATTTTATTTAAATAAATTTAACTTGTTTGATATATATATATATATATATATATAGGGTGACCCAGAGAAGACAGATGGTTTTGTTTTTTGAACAATTCAAACACTAATCTGGGCGAGAGGATGAAAAATAAATTAATTTTAATATTTCAACCTAGGTGGAAGGGTCCATGTAGTAAAGATTTCAGAAATATGAAAAGGAAACTAATTTTAATATTTCAACCTTGACGTTTAATTTTTTGTTTAAAGTTATTTAACCTCTTGAAGCATAACGGATGTCCTCTCTATCGGCGGTGATCTATATATATATACACCTTGGATGGTGATAGTTTAATAATAACATTGTGTGTGTCTTTGTATGTTTTGTATTTGCTCAATTGTAGGACGATGTATGGGTATGTTATGTATTCGATTTGTTTACCGTTCTGTTATCTTTATTCTTACAGATAGCCGAGTGACACGCCTCCAACGATAAGAGTAGTAATTGTGTTAGTGTCGGTGGTTCTCGTAATTTAATTGTAAACATTATTATTATTATTATTATTTTCCTTATCGGTGTTTTAATTAATTTTTTTCTTTTTCTTTTTTCTTTTAAAAATTTCCTCCTTATAATCGTTTGAGATAATTATTTCTTTTAGGATAACAGGGAAAATTAATAATCGCGAATTTACACTTTTTCCATCGTTTGTTTATGTTTTTAATTTCAGTCTAAAATTAGAATTGATTGATTTTTACTTTTTTTTAAACAGAAAAAAATTATTTAATGTTGTCGGAAGAGTCATTGTTTTCAACAATTAATTATGGTAACACGTGTTTGAACTCAAAAAACAGATTAACGAAATAAATGTATACACACACACACACACACATATATATATATATATATATATATATATATGTATTACCTGGGCAACCACCGAACTTTATTAGGTTATTCTTTTTTAAATCGTGTTTCCTTTGGAAAATATATTTAGATATGAATCATATACAAAAATTAAAAAAAAAAAAAAAAAAACGAAGCCAAGTAGAGCTCCGTCACCAAGGTACTAACTGAATTATCAACGACAAGCCCGTCCGTATAACGTCATATGCAGGTGCATTGATGTTGCTGGATACTAGTACATTTTGTTACCAAAAATAACGTATGATGGATTATTCGCGATATTCGGCAATGTATAATAGTTGTAAAATGTAAATTATATATATATATATATATATATATATATATATATATATATATATATATATATATATATATATATATATATATATATATATATATATATATACTTTTGACAATCTAATTTTGCGATACTTTTCACCGGGACTCATTGGAAATATTTCAGTCAATTTATTTAATTGGTCTTCCAATCTAGATACGTGTGTCTGAGCATATTGCTTTAGGCTCGCTTCACATTTGTTCGGTTTCATTCGATTCGGTTTCTATTCGATTCGTTTTCGGCTGCACCGAACAAGTGTGAACCGATGATTCGGTCGCTATTCGGATCGAATTAAAACCTAACAGAAACCGTCTAGTCACCGAATCCCCCAACAACCGAATCGGTTTCTATTCGGTTTTTTATCAGACACGAATTTGTATTTGGAATATACGAGGTTGTTTACATTTATGCATTCAGAATAATAATGTATTTCGATGTTGAAGATGATCCTTTAACTTCACATGTAATTCGTCAAATGATTTCATTGACATCCTGAAGTAATTTGAAAATTTATCTTTGTAAAATGCTCCAAATTTTAACCTTTTCGTTATAATCGGGTGCACCCAATGAAAACGATTAAATCTTTTTCTTCGTTTTTTAATTCTCCTATAAAGAAACAACATGGCTAAAACTTGACTTTTCTCCATATTAGTAAAATGGGACTGGTTTCGTATGTTTCGTTATCACCGAACCAAATACAAACCTGGTAGATACCGTATGTGTGTGAACGATAGGAGGAAACCGAAAACGAATCGAATAGAAACCGAATCGGATGAAACCGAACAAATGTGAAGCGAGCCTTACTTATCAGATTAATATGAAACGTTACTGCTTTACGTTGATTTGTATTGTTAGATAATATAGGGCGATCATTATCATGGTTAATGTTTTATTTTTAAGTGTTTGTGTTATTTGCACATTTGTTCGTTTATACCGCTGCACACTTCTAGTGACAAGAGGCTCTGTCTATGAACCGGTTAATTGTTTTGATTCCGGTATTAATTTTTGCTTTTATGTATATAGCGTTGTCGCAAACGACTGCTGTATTTACAAATTATCAATTTGATATTGACGTATGGAAATAACTCTTTGTGGTTGTACTAAGAAGTTTGATCGACAGTTCATTCATTCATTCATTCATTTCGTGTGGCTGATGCGGAGTTGAACTCGTTATAGGCAATATCTAGGTTTCGAATCCATGTTAGCGCTGCCGCTGATCCTTGGTGGGTATCTTCAAAAGTTCCTGTAAAAGCTCTTTCTGGACAATCACAGACGATGTGCTCGATGGTTTGGCGTTGGTAACCGCAGTCATAGGCAGCGTCATTTTTAAACTGCCACCGCGTTAGCATGTCGTTGCACCGTCCGTTTTGAGTGTGTGTTCGGTTTAATTGCACCCAATCCTTCCTTGGTAGGTCAAAGCCACTTATCGCAGCGTCAGGCTTGGTTATTTGGATTTGATTTGTCCAATCGATAGTTCATTTATTTCTACTCGATAAAACGTAATTCTTCGAATTGTTATAGATGTCTATCATTATTATGGCATCTATCGTGATTTCCAAGTAAAAAGTTCCTATGTGAAATAACGCATGATCTCCAAAAACACAATGAGCGTCGTTCGCATCGACATTTCAATGCTCAGGCAAAACAGATATTTGATACATCCCTAACAAGTACGTTTATTGAAATCGATACGGGTAAGAATAATGTATTAAGTAAAACTACATGATTCTTAAATAAACGTATAAATGAACTTTGCTAGTAGAAATAAAACAAAATGTCTTCTACAACGGAAATGAATCAAAATGTTGTAAAGGAAATGCAATCGGGAAATCAAATTCTGGTTTAGATGATTTAGTATTTCATATTTCGCTGTCGAATCATATAAATATAATTTACAGATGTGTTACAAAGCTATTCGTTTTTATTCTCAATTTTTTATGTTTTTCGATGAATTTAAGTGTAGTGAAGATCGTCATTATTCAGATTTCGAAAAAGTTTGATGTGTGTGTAATGGACGCTGATTTAGTTTACATACAGAAAAAATTGAACGCAAGTGATGACAGCTAATCTGATTTGAAATAACAATAAGTTCGATGTGCATAATGGGTTATGGCTTATAATTACAGCAAAAAATATATAAATATCTCCGTTAATATTTTAATATATATGACATAATTCTGAATGGTAGGTAAAAAAATAATACTGAAGAAAAATAAATACCAGAACGAATTGAATATTATATTGTTCCATTAATTTATGTTAGGTCGATGACTAAATGATTTTGCTGCTCGTATATTATGGATATGTTAAAATCGACAGTAGTCGGCTGAATAAATAAAGATGGCGAGTAGTTTTAATCATCGTTGATTATGTTTGCATTTTTTAAAATTATATCTTATCTGCGCTATATTAATCTCAATATTAATTTCGATTTTTGAAGAATATTTAACTTTGTTTGTTTTATGTCTCGTAAATTTTTTCGCAATTTTTCTTTGTGACTATGTACTTGTTTAAACATATCTATTCCGAAATTTATTATTTGTCTGTTGTGAATAAATTTATGGGTGCGGTTATTAAGAAATTTGTTTTAGAACCGTACTTTCTATTCGATAAAAACGAATATAGAAATATATCGATAAATATTTATGGTTGTAGTAATTTCTGTGTTGTTACCATAATCGGACTACTATAATAATAGGTTGAAATGGCGACATTCTTTAAGATGACTAGCACGGAAAGTGAATTTAAAACTATATACTTTTAGGGCATCAGCCGCAGGTGTCACAACATTGCTCGTCCAGAATTTGTCGTGTAAGGTGCACTGTTGTGGATATCAGTTACTGAGAAAAAATCCAGGGAAAATCCACGAAATCTGTTATTTCGGCTTTCGCTGTGACAGTCATATCCGATTATAATGTGTCCACTCAACAGCTATTACGTATCCATCGATGAATGAAGCGTTGTCAAATGTAGACGAATTTTTACGACGTGTATTGATTTTATGACTCGTCGACTGTTGCGTAACGCAATGTCTATGCGTTTCGTATGGTTAAACTACATGATGTTTGTAGATTAACTCCGGCTAATTTTTATCTTCAATATTTATTTTTGTATATAAACGATGAGTTTTGAATGCTGTGTTCCATCGGTATGTGTTTTATATTTCACGTGAAGTTACATAGTTCGCTGAAAGTGATGGTTGAATTGTTGTATTATGAGCTAAGACCAAGTTTAATAAAGTTGCACAGGAGATTCATCCTTTGTTGAGACCATTTTCAATATGCTCTACTAAATTTAGTATCTGTCTGGTGCGTAACTTGTGCGGCCGGTATGCTGATAGTTTTAATCCCTTTTCGGTGTGAACGGATTTTTCGAATAGTTGAACACGAAACGAAGAACCGAAATGAATGTATAATTCTTTTAGTGAATATTTTGCCTTATAGGCCCATTATTTTTACTATATGGATTGAAAAACCACGTTCACGTTATTAGCCTTGAGTGTTCAATTCGTAAATATAATTACATACAGATGTATTTGTAATTTTGTTTTATCTTTAATGATTTCCCAAGCCATATTAATTGTTCGTTACATTTATTTTGGGGACTGTTAATAATCTATTAAGAACGAAGTATAAAATTTCGTTTGTGCTTCCATTCGGCTGATGTTTTATGTGTGTGTATGTGTTTATACAAATTATTATAGTTATGCGTATATCACACCGGAACGTTTTAAAGATATCTTAATAATTTTGCAAATGGAATTCAATCATAGAAAATCTGATCGAACGACCTCAAAACTTTTTAAAAATGTGTCGTACGATGTTATTGAAATTGGCATTAGATTTTGTTTTGAATCAATTTATCTAGAAATATGTTTTTGTTTTTTTTTTGTTTTTTTTTTCGTTTTTTGGTGTGTTCGTACTGATGTGTTATACGTATATATATTGTAAACCTGATTTATCATCGTACGTTGGATAGAAATGTACACAAATCCATGAAAAATTGAACCTTATTTCGATAAGCGGTGACTGAAAATAAACGCTCAATATCATCGCACATAGTGTTTACAAATAGCAAAAAAGAACTGACCACGTGAAAGCAGTATTTTGGAAACAATGAAATACTTGGAAAAAAAACTGATCTTGAGAATAAATTCACGGTGGAACATCACATTGAGACGAAACAACATCAGAATTAATAACGAACTTGTTTCAGATGATGACGAAACCAATTTTATCTTAGGAAGCCCTAAGGGGGGGTGCTAAGAAGAGCAACATATCAATAATTTAACGTGCTCAAAATAAAGTACTACGTACAATAACAAATCCCCTCACGGTTATTTCGAATAATGCACTACGCACCGATCTGATCACCGATTGCCACAACAGAGGACAAAGTACCGCTGCGTATAGCTGAGCGACGCGATAATTCTCTCGTGATTATACTCTGGGATAACTCGGAGGATATTAAACGTCTACAAAGCAGCAAAATCTTTGAGAACGCGATAAATGTAGAGAGACCTAATATCACCAGCAGTATAAAACTTGCTATCTTCTATCTGAAATTCACTTCTAGTAGTTGGAGTTGAATTTCATTTAAGATTATTTTTCGCCTATGGCTTCTCTTTTTTTTCCTCTTTATTTATATATATATATATATATATATATATATATATATATATATATATATATATATATATATATATATATATTCGTTACGGACTTACCAGATAATCTTAAGGCTAGTTATAAAGTTGAAAGAAAGAAATCCATGTTTTCTGATTCGGATATTAATTTGAGAATATTAAAAAAAAAACAGTTCGATCATCTCTAAAACCGATTATATTTCAGGATTTGAATGTTGTTAATGACCATGTCGTATTGCTGATTCTCGAATTTAAATCAATAATATCAGGACCGACTGTATTGCTTATTAACTTTAAAAGGTATTTCTTTCCCCATTAATTATTTTACATCCGAGCAGTAGTAAGTCCCGTCTGTCTCAACTGCTGTCATGGAAGAATTTGCTCTTAAATCGATTACTTGCTATTGTATTTAAAAGGGTCCGAATCGATTTATCTTCCATGTTGACCTCGAAAAAGTAGCGCAAAAGTTTGTTTGTCCGCCAGACTAATTTCAAAAAAGAGTGACATTTTTCATTAATACCACGATATAGACCTAAAAAATGTGAAAAAAAAAACCGAAACTTCTTCAAACTACTCAGTGACGTTTCATAGCGGAATGTCCAGCCTAATGATTAATCTATTTTCTTCTATTCCACTTTAATATTCCGGTATATGCAATAACTAACATTTTTTTTTCAACACCTTGAGTTTATGCGCATTTTATATACATTATTGAAATCAAGAAAAATAGAAGATAGAAATATATTAAAAAATTCGGGAGTATAAAAATTAAATTATAATCAATGAGAAAAAGAATACGTAGAAGAAACACAGGCAGACAATTCGGAATAAAATTTAAAAAATATTTAAATTCGTATGCGAACAACGATGAAAAATCATTATTCGGAGAACTTCGTAAAGAATTAATAAGCGAAATCGATAATTTTAACCGAAATTTTGAAATTTTACATAGAGAAAAAACATTATATATATATATATATATATATATATATATATATATATATATATATATATATATATAAATAAAACTATTAGAAAAAATAAAAATAAGAAATAAAAATAATTTATTCATAAATTCAACGATAAATTTCGATGAAGAATTAGTATATTATGAATTGAATAAATTTATATTAGAAAACTAGGGGTTTTATCCGCCTCTGCTACCCAACGGGGTTGCTACCCAACGGGAGTAGTGCCTATTTTTGGGAAGCTGTTGGGGATTAATTGTGATTAAATACCGTTCAAATAGTGCAGGGGCTCTAACGAGTAAAACAAAAAAAGTTTCACCCAAATTCGACTAAAATTCGCCAAACCCGCCCTTTGAATGGGCTCCGCAAGTGGGAAGTCTACATAAAACAAAAATATCGTTAATTTATATATATTTTTCCTGAAATTTGCCATCGGATAAAACCAAATTCGTCGACTGCAGTTGCTGTTGAACTTAAGACACGCACGCTTTCCTGAGATTAATTTTTGCTATAGAAATTTGCCATCGGATAAAACCAAATTCGTCGAAATGACGTCATACTGCAGGTGCTGTTGAACTTAAGACACGCCCGCCGCTATAAAACGTTATTTATGTACGCGCGTGTTATATATATAAATTAAATTCGTCGAATACCCCATTCTTAGCGATTTATCGCGCAAAAAACCTAATATATATTGATGATTTATATATAACCCCTATCTATCATAGGGGCCGTAAAAAGGGCGCAAAACCCCGAAACCCTTTAACCTCAATTTGCTCGACGGCTCGACGAGTATTCGCTATAAAAATACGCGAATACCGTCGTTAGACGCGTATTTTTGATCGCCCGTAACTTTCGTTGGAATTATTTTCTCAAATTGCTAATAGTTCACGAATTATTGCGAAAAATCGAAATTTGCAAGAAATCGAAAGGGGGTCCCCTTTTGAAATTTTCGAGTTCGGTTTGAAATTTCTTTTCAGGGCGTTTTCGCTTTTTACCGTAGATCTTATACAGTAATGACTATTTCCGAAGTCGGAATCGTTTAAAAATTTTTACCTCGCTCGCTATGCCTAATAAAAAGTTATGTATGTACGTGCGATACCTACAGTTAATATGTACGTGTATATAGTTTATATGTCCTACCGGCCAAACATTCCTCTGCAGCTGCTGTTTCCTATGTATATATTAAAAAAAGATCGATCAAACGTTTTGGACTACAGGTATATATATAGCTACTAATCTCCCAGTTATATATGTATATATTATATTATCAAAATTATATTATATATTTACACATATAATATTATCAAATTTTTATATATTATATTATCAAAATTAAAACAAATTATTTTTTTAATTAAATATTATCGAAATTATAAATGGATGAAAAAATTTTTAAACATCGAAAATCAAATTTTAAACTCACGATTTCTCGTTACCGGTTAATTTTTAAAACATTTACGTCATACCATAAATTATAGAACTCGACGTCTACTTTCTTTTAAGCCCAACCCAAACCCCCTATCTATGATAGGGGCCGTAAAAAGGGCGCAAAACCCCAAAATCCTTTAACCCCAATTTTCTCGACGAATATTCGCTATAAAAATACGCGACTACCATCGTTAGACGCGTACTTGAATCGCTCGCAACTTTTGTTCGAATGATTTTCTCAAATTAATTTTATCATAATTAAAACAAAAATCACATCAATGGAGAAAACAAATTATTTTTTTAAATATTATCAAAATCAAAATTATATTATTATATATTTACAGAAAAAAACGAAAGGGGGTCCCCTTTTGAAATTTTCGGTTTGATGATTATATATATATATATATATATATATATATATATATATATATATACATACATATATAGCTACTAACCGGCCGACCAAAAATGCGTGAAAAAATGTTGAAAAATCGAAAATCAAATTTTAAACTCGCGATTCCTCGTTACCGGTTAATTTTTAAAACATTTACGTCATACCATAAATTATAGATCTCGACGTCTACTTTCTTTTAAGCCCAACCTAAACCACCTATCTATCATAGAGGCCGTAAAAAGGGCGCAAAACCCCGAAACCCTTTAACCGCAATTTGCTCGACGAGTATTCGCTATAAAAATACGCGACTACCGTCGATAGACGCGTATTTTAATCGCCCGTAACTTTTGTTGGAATAATTTTCTCAAATTGCGAATAGTTCGCGAATTATTGCGAAAAATCGAAATTTCGAAAAAATGGAAAGGGGGTGTTCCCCTTTTGAAATTTTCGGATTCGGTTTGAAATTTTTTTTCGCGGGGTTTTCGCTTTTTACCATAGATCTAATACAGTAACGACTATTTCCGAAGTCGGAATCGTTTAAAAATGTTTACGTCGCTCGCTATGCCACGCCAAACATGGAGATAGTTCGCTACCAGAAAATGCCGGATAAACCGAATTGTTCCGGAAGTTCGGTGCATCGTACGACTATCGACCGAGAAATCGAAAAGATAGCCGATAGGGTTGGATAAAAAATGACGAGGGCTTTTTTCGAGTTAGGGCCTGGGTTTTTTTCTACAGCGATTTCGGTGAAAAAAGTCAATTTCGACTAAGGCAAAATGGCCAACTTCGACCTCGCATAAAGGTCGGTTTTCGACGTTTGGCGAAAATTTTCATACATATCATTTCGACGGAGAATTTAGTCGGCTTTCGATCGATAACGAATTCGATCGCGGTTAATTAGAGAAATGCGTCGGAAAAAGCGGATTTTCCGGAAAATGGATGAAATTCCGAAAAACGAAATTTCAACTTTGATTTTTGCTAACGGCCTAACGGTCGGACCTTTCGAAAAATCACCTTCTACGAACGTTATAGCGTCGAGAGTTTACTTTCGAAAAAGTCCACCCTTAACGCGTTCGCTCGAAAGGGGGATCGTCTAGACCGGTTTATCTGGAAAAAAGTCGATTTTCGACCCGAATTTTGAACCCATTTAACGTGCCCATTTTACTAGATAGCCGAAAACGGTTTTCACCGTTCGAAAGATCGCATCCGACTCGGTGAAAAGGACAAATCTGCGACGGGTGACGTAACACTTTCGACGTTTTTTCGACCCATTTCGCGGCCCATATCGTAGTC